>JAWMRA010000113.1:110560046-110599650 GCA_035584735.1 Pseudotriccus pelzelni
AGGTGGATTGCCTTACAGGGCTAACGAGCTCCACCTGCCCGGGGAGTGTCCCTGGCTGGGAATTGAACCCTTGGCCTTGGCGGTGAAGGCAATATAACCACTAGGCCACCAGGGGCTCCCTTTGCTTAATGTATGTATCAGTAGATTGCTTTAAAACATATTTCTGCAGTAGACACTACCACTGACAACTTTTGAACCTCATTAATCTGTCAGAATTTGTATCAATACAAAATATTATTCTGTAAACTGCTAAAGTGAGTCCTTGCAGTTGCTGATGGTGGATAACACCTTGGCAGGACCCGCTGAGGGGTCCTGGCTCTGTTGAGTTGCCCCTAACAAGGGAGGTTGAGGTACCCTCTGATCTTGTAGATCTGTTGGTGAAGGGTCTCCTTACAAGATGCTGACAGACAGTGGGACACCAGGGTCTCAACTTTCCTGGGGGGCAAATGGGCCAAATATCTGAACTGCCACCTTTCACACGACACCCTTATTATAGAGGGTTGACTGGATTTAGCAGAGGTTGTGATGCGATTCTTACCATGCTGAATTTGCCTCTTTTGTCCACCAAGCTGGAGAGGGCAAATGTTATGATGGTACATGCAGCCAAGGAGTAGTAAGTGTTGATAATTGCTGTTGCCATGCCTCCCCCATGTGCAATGGCAGAGTTAAAACTGGGCCAAAACAGCCAAAGGAACAGGGTACCTGGATGAAAAACAAGTCAAAACAAAGCAAAGGCTGTTCAGTCACACAGCGTGTTTTAATGGGAAAGACCCAACACAACACAGGTAGCTACGTGAAATGAGGGAGATGATTAATAAGAAACGTGGACTAGCCAAAATGCTGGAAGAAATAATAGAATAGAC
Source organism: Pseudotriccus pelzelni (assembly GCA_035584735.1). Classification (NCBI taxonomy): domain Eukaryota; kingdom Metazoa; phylum Chordata; class Aves; order Passeriformes; family Tyrannidae; genus Pseudotriccus; species Pseudotriccus pelzelni. The sequence continues at coordinate 110,560,910 of JAWMRA010000113.1, forward strand.
AGAAGCTTTTGACACTGGCAGCTGAGATTTTGACACATGATCTCTGTCAAATCTTGCTAACATGTTATGAGTCCTTGCCATGGGCCACTTACTGCCAGAGCTGACCACTGCTGTGAAACCTCAACCAGAATAAGAGGCATTAGCAAGACAGTTCACTTGCAAATCCTTTATCATCTATAGATATAACTGATAGTTTTAGCTGGTTGATCAATCTATGAATAGATCTCATGGACACACAAGTTTCTAACAGTCATGGAAATACTGCTTAAAAGAAGATGATTTAACAAGGAATTCACCATGAATGTGCAGTGAAAACACATCTTTACTTTGATCTTCCCTTTCTTTTAACCAAGGAAAAGCCATATAATATATGTGTATCACTGAAAACGTGGTGCATGCATCAGACTATAAAGAATTTTCCTCTAGGAGTATACTTAGGGAAATGAATGCAGAGCAATAATAGGTAATCAGTTAAAAATAGAGGTGGAAGAGGGATGAACAACTAACTGATCAGCACTCACTCTTGCTTCACTTACCAATCATGGCAAACATGTCTGAGTGATAGGTGGATTCATCATTTTCATGTTTGTTTTTCAGACCAGGGCGATACAGCACTAAGGTTACAGCCAAACCAAAATAAGCTCCAAAAGCATGGATAGTCATTGACGCTCCAACATCTGTGGCCTGCAATACAGATCCAAAATAAGACCTCAGAGTTTATGCAGCATAAAGATGGAGATTTGTTGAAAGAGAAGTCTGGATGACTTTAATGGTTTAATTTCTATGGTAGAAACTAGAACGTAGAATATGCAAACTGGAAGCATTGCAAAGTGAAAGCATTTGTTATGAAGAGAAAACAATTATTGCTAAATAGTTTGTACCTGAAGTACTTCGGTGACTAGATGTTCATTGCACGCAAAGATGGTGATCTCCAGAATTATCAGGATCAGCATCTGAATGGGAGTTGTTTTCCCCAGGACCGCTCCGAATGAAATCAAAGCAGTTGCTGTACTGAAGTCTGCATTTATCATGCTGGAGGAAAGAAAATGAATAAAAACAAAACAAGGAAAAGCAAAAAACCATGAAAAAGACAAAAGCAGTTTAAAGGCTGTAATATCTAACATGACATATCATTAATATGATAGAGCTTTAACTCTTCAGGTATAAAATTGTCAAGTTCATCTTTGGGGATAAAAATTGAATGAAAACTTTCTGGAGGGATTTTGTAGGGATCTTACCAGCTGCTGAGGAATAAGTGTGGGAAGGTTTCCTCCTGCTTATGCCATAAATGCGCTTAACTGCTTGAAATTATAGTGAGAAAGCAGATGAGATGTGTATTGGAGATGTGCAGGGATATCACAGAATCATTTAGGTTGGAAAAGAACCCCTAAGACCATCGAGTCCAACTGTTAACAGAGCACTGCCAAGTCCACCACTAAACCATGTCCCTAAGCAGCACATCTGCATGTTTTTTTAAACACTTCCACGGGTGTGACTCCACCACTTCCCTGCACAGCTGCTTTCATTGCTTCCAGCTTCTACAACTTCAGAGACTCAAAGCAGTCTCTCTGCAGAACCCACGGCCCACACATAACATGGCTCCTCGAATTTCATTCCACCCTTTGGCTCCTTTGGCCCAGGTGTGGCCCCTTAGATGTGAAGAGAAATAGATTTTGAGAGGTGGACAGTAAGGCTTAATGAAATTTAGGTGAACTTCAAGTCTGGTCCCATAGATAGTGCAGTTCATGGCTTCTCCTGATATCTCAGGGAATAGAAATATCAATTTTTGTAAATGCACATATACCTTTTGAAATCAACTTGGATTTTCCCTCCATGCATGTGCCAAAATCCTTGCATCAGGGTTCCCCACTGGAGACCGAAGGCAGCAATGAGCATGTTGATGCCAACACTGCTGAATCCATATTTCTTCAGGAAGGTCATCAGGAAACCAAATCCAATGAATATCATCACGTGGACATCCTGAAAATCTGAAGGGAAAACATGTCTGTGTAGTGACGATGAAAAGTGACTGGGAAGGGTGGAAAGGTAGGGATAAAAGAGGATTTAATAAAAAAGAATTCCACAGTCCTGTCATGGATGCGATCCATTCTCCCCCACTTCATGACCAGTCTACTAGTTGAAGACTGAGTGTCTGGGAAATGCAACATCTAATTATTGATAATATTCCTTCTAATATCATTACAGAAAGAACATTTTGCTTGGAATCCCTAAAAACTATTGTACAAGACATTGATTCATTTACATGGATGAAAGAAAAAGTGATTTTAAGGTAAAGTTTAAATTAAAAAATTAATATCATTAGTCAGCACACACTTAGCCTTTCTTCAAATTTTTTTTTTCCAAATATGAATTTTGTTAAAATATGTCTAGTTCTTTTTCCACTTTTTAAAGTTATTATGTTTAATTTTCTTTTTTTTTTTTTTTAGGCTTTTAATACCACCTGAGTCTTAAATACCACAACATGGATATTTTATATTTTGAAATATTTTCTTACTCTTAAGTTTTATGTGATTTAACCAACTCTAAACCAAACAGGTTTGAGCGCTGTAATAACAGCTTTTTCTCTGATATTAAGTAAGAACCTCTAGTATAGAGAAACCATTTCTTTTAATTTCTATTACATTGCTCTTACATGCCAATACATACAAAAAACTTGAGTCATCCAGCTGGTGAGCATAATATTTGGCTTGAAGTTACAATTCCAGTTACTTTAAGCATTCCTTAGTTTTGCTATATGTGTTACCAGGTTCAGCCAAAAGAGGGCCCAGAAGTATAAGTTATTGGAAATTCCTGATAAACCCTTCTGTATTTGCAGTGTCATATTCCAGCCCTGACCTAGCACTGAAATACTTAAAGGTGTGTAGTAAGAGCCTTTATGTTGCATCTAAGAAATGGCATCGTTAGTTGGCTGGGAATTAGGTGATCTTTAAGGTCCTTCCCAAGCCAGGCCATTCTATGATTCTGTAGAAATGCAGGTTGTTCACAAACATCCCCAATCCTTTTGCCTCCTCCTCAGGCTGGACATTTTAAAGCTGTCTGGGCTTATTTACACAAATAAGTGTAAATTAGAAGTCCTGGTTAAAACTAGTTAATTCATGGGTGTTGAGGACAAATTCCATCTAGTCTAGCCCATACCTTGAGCTTTAACTATCTTCTTGCTTTGTTATAGAGAAGAGTAGGTCTGGAATGATTTTAAGTGATGAAGAAAACAGTCTGATTTGAGCTGAACTGCTTCAGTAACTAGCTGTGTTTAGCAAAGCATAGTGATTCTATTCTGTGAGGCAGGAAAATAAAGATTGGAAAAAATGCTCCAGCAGATCCCGAGCAAAACCACTGCACAGGATTCTGCAGGATTGCCCAAGACCAACACAATAATTCCACTGCAAGGTGGTCAGACTTAACACAAAGACGCTTGTGGTATCTCAGTTTATACTAAAACTGATTGCTTTGCCTAAGGTAGTAAACCACAGAACCCTGAAGAGGGATGTCTTGGTTTTCCTAAGCCTTGAGTCATGGATCAATCACAGCACAACGCATACAGGTTACCAGCACTAAAGAAATCCTGTTGGAGTACTTGAAGAACCATCACACCCCCTCGTTCTCCCGTCCCAGTGGCACAGGGCACCTGAAGTTGTCCATCCAGTTTGCTGTGCCTGTACTTGCACCCAGTAGAAATAGCGTAATGCAAAGCTATACACCGGGAATGATCTCAGCTCAGCATTCCTTCACTGAGTGCAAAGCTGTGGTGATCCTCCATTATTACTGTCATTTTTTCCTCTGTTCCAAACCACTGAAACAGCTTGAATTTGTTGTGCTGAGGTGTTCAAGACATGTAAAATCAGGCCCTGCGCTGCAGTTCTGAGAATATAAGTTTGCCCCTGAGGAACAGTTGTGGTAACATCCTTGGGGATGACATGGGAAACAGTTTGAACACATCATTTTGTGGACTCAGGGGAAGTCCTGGCTCAAGTTATATCCTAATACACCTCTACAACCACAGTGTTAATTTTCTGCCAGGTCCTCAGGCAAACTGTGCTTTGGTGTGCACTTTGTAGACAGCTAAATATTAAAGGAAGGGGTCTTAAAAGTGAAAATAAAGGTCTTAGGAAATCCTGCTTTTTATTCTTGTTCTTTATGGGGAATGAGCTCTGTCAGATGAACATTGCCAAGTCCAGCATGACATCCCTGGTGTTTGATTAGTTTATGTCTCTACTGGTAAACTGAGCAGCCTGGCCAAAAGGCACATGGCACAGGTTGATTCACACCTGTACAGCTACATGTTTTTCTCTCCAAAAACACTTTTCCCCCGTATTCCTTATTAAAAGCAGTCCCTTATTCATGCTATGCTTAAAGCCATACCTAGGGAGGAGGTAAAGGGGCTGATTTGTATGAGCCAAACCAGATCCAGAAGGTTGCCCACAGGCCAACAGTGTGGGCAGCTGAGGGACAGCATGCAGGAATAGCAGAGTCTTACACTGCCTGTTCAGGGAGGCATGGGAGACAGCAGGAAATTCCTCCCACACCTTTTAGACACTGGTTTTAGGGAAGAAATAACTATAGGTGGTCCCTAACTGGATAGGTTTCATTTAAAGACCTATATTGTAGTGTTGGCATCCAGCATGAAGTATCCTCTTCTTTGTGGTGCTGATGAGGAGGCTTCTGCCCTCTCTCTGATGCCTTTTTAAAGATAATTAAATTAAAGCAGCCTGTCCCAAGAGCTCCCCAGGGAACACCGTGCCCATGGTGATGTGTGTGGCACAGGCAATCTCAGTCCAGAAGAGGTTTACTCAGAAATGCAACAGAACTGTAAGACTACTAAATTACTGGCACTAAGCAGAAGAATCCAGTGCACCTTCCTTCATTTTCCTTTGGAAAGAGGACTCCAAGAAAATGCAGTCAGTTTAGTACCAGAGCCAGAGGTATGATACTGATAATGGAGAAGGCATTTTCGCTGTTCTTGAGGGGCGAAAAACCAGTAAACTGAATATAAAGGTCCTGTGTCCTAAACATCATCCTTCTGGCTTGCCAAATTATACAGAGATGCCCCAAACAATTTTGTTCTGTGCTTGTATCTGTTGTTGTCGTGTTCTTTTGGGATAGAGTCAGGGAAGAGGTAGGTGGAAAGGCATTTTAGGCAATAGCTATGTTAAAAAAAAAACAAACAGTAAATAGTACAATTATATGTGCTGTCAAATTATTACTGTCCTTTCTGGCAAAGCTTTTGCCTAGGTGTCACCTCCTGGTAAGAGCGGACCAAGAGTCATTCCCAATATACTACCTAGCTAAGGTCACCTAATTTAGGAACTTGGATAGTTCAGTACAGTTGGGATAGTTCATTATGACCTCAGCTAAGAGAGCAGGGGTAGTTCAGCCTGGAGAACAGAAGGCTCCAGGAAGACCTTAGAGCACTTTCCAGTGCTTAAAGGGGCTATGAAAAAGAGGGAGAATAACTTTTTAAACAAGCAGATAATGAAGGAAGAAATTCTTTATTGTGAGGGTGGTGAGACCCTGGCACAGGTTGTCCAGAGAAGCTGTGGCTGCCCCATCCCTGGAAGTGTCCAAGGCCAGGTTGGATGGGGCTTGAGCAACCTGGGACAGTGGAAGGTGTCCCTGCCAATGGCAGAGGGGTGGAATGAGATGATCTTTAAGGTCCCTTCCAACCCAAACCATTCTCTGACTTTATGATCATCATCAACGTGGCCAAGCTGTGTCACAGAAATGGAATGGGCTCTGGCACAGCCGAAGTCCCTGTGGCTCAGGGATACTCCTGCATTTCAGTGGAGTTAACCCAAATGTGAGTGATTAGCCCCTGATGTTCATCAGCTGACTTGCATCTGGAGCTGAATAATGCTGTGCATTCACTGTTCTGTCAGCCAGACAAGGCTCTCTGTTGGAATACATGGCACAAGACTAGACCCTGAGATCACATTGCCCTGTAACAATCACTGAAAGGACAGTCAGAATGAGGCAAAGTGAGGGACATGTTCAAAATTACTCGGGTACTACATACAGGCAAGGAGTTCTGTACTTGTGTGACACTCATTAACAGGACTGCAGACAGGGCTACAAGTCATTGAGGCATCAGAGCCAAGAAAAAGAACAAAAAACCTTCAATACTGCCAGGAAAACACACTCTGCAGCTCTGAAAATTTTGTTTTCTATTTATTCACAACAGTCTTATCTTTGCATAAGGAGGAAGGTGAGAGAAGTGATCATCTACAACTACTTCTCAGGCCAAAAGCTTTCTCCTTGATCTTCATCAAGTGTTTGCAGAGCAACAAATCAACAGAAACACTTGAAGGCTAAACCATCAGTGCCTAAAGGAGCCACTGCTTTGGAAGAGAGCAGGGTGTTATCCACCTTGTCAGGAAAACTATGGCCCTTCGTGGAGTCTGTATTCTGCAAACATTTTGTAACGATGATGCACATGCTGCCCAATTTCCATGTTCTCATAAGACAACCTTTCAAAACCTGGATGATTAATGTGCTAATAATTTTAATTATTTAATATGGTTATGAGGATAGAAGTTCTGGCCAGAAACACTCCCATCCATCTCTGGAAAATGGTGGGGTCTTTCAAAGCAATACGTAGTTCTCCAAGTTTAAACCTGCTTTGCAAACACTAGAACTATTTTCAGGACTCTTCTCTCCCAGAACAGTGAAATTCTCAGCAGTTAGGTACTTACAGAATTTTACATGTGCTCAACTCGAATTTGTCTTTGAAGCCTGCTGCTTTCACACCTCAGAAAAATTTGTTTGCCCCAAAGCACGGCTTTATTTTCTATCTGTATCAGCAGGTCTCATAAGTTATTCAGAAATCTTGCCTAGGATTAGCTTAAAGAAATTCTAACTTAGACAGCAACACTTACGTGGGTATAAGGCGTCAGAATCCCTCTTGTTTTCATATTCCACAAATATCCCAAACAAAACAATGATGATCACTTCCAGAAGGAGCGCCAGGATGGAGAACTTGAACCTCATGTTGGTGTCCGAGGCTGAAGGCATTGCTGCAGAGCAGGGGGCTGGCAGAGCTCGATAATGGGCGTTTGCCTCCAGCAGAGCTGCTTAATTCAGTGGGTCTGGGTGATACAGCAAAAAAAAAAGAGATACAGAGACATGAACGCACCGTCACACCCACGATGGGAGGGAAATATTGTGGATCAACATAGTGATTTCTATTTCCCAGGCTATTTCTGCGTGTGAAATCCTGCTTACATGCCTTTTTTCCCTCCACAATTTGTACTGCAAACCAGCTCATTCAGCCACAGTTGTACTTCTCACTGCTTTCCTTTAAAAAGGAAATAGCCTTCAAGAAAATCTCACAGAGCCTGGTTTGCTGCACGTAGTAAGGAACACAGTAACTCTCAACTGCATTTCCTGTAGTCAATAATATTTTCAAGTTGTAACCCTTCTTTGAAAAAGCAAATAATTTCTTATCTCAAATAAAACGTGGAAAATCTCCGACCTCTTCACATAGGATGGGTTAAGCAAAGGGAATCTCTTTCAGCATCCTGAAGATGTACTTAGTTTTATTTCAGAGTGAAGTTCTCATTCTCAGAGCACAAAGTCTCATCGTAAACTTTTATTTAAAAAGAAAATGATTATACTTCTTTATAAGTAAAAAGGATATTCCTAGTTCTTGAAAAGAAAGCTTTACATTATTAAAACAGGAATTTGAAGAAAACAACTCCATTTTTTAATTTGAACGATTGCATTTTTTTCGCATTTCCCTTAACTCAGACAATGAAAATAGATCAGACACCAAATCTTTTACATGGTTTTAAAAAGCTCAGGTTATAAGTGTTCTTAAAAAAAATGAAGGAGAAAATGAAATTTCACGTAGATTATTGTTGGATGGGATGATCTTTTGCTCTCAAAAGTCACATCGCTTGTCAAAATTTGTTTTGGCTCCTCAAAGTTTTGTGGATAAAAAAATCATACTGATGTGATGGAGAGTAACTTGGTCTCTGTTAATTCATTAGTCAGAAGATAGGCCAAAATTGTGCAGTAAGAGTCTTTATTTAATGGAAAATTGTACCTAAAAAAAAAAAAGAGATGATATTTCATCAGTCCTTTGGTACAGAAATCAGCTTAATAAATAGATTCTGGGAGATGATGTTCCCCTGGGCTGCTGTCCTGGGGAGATACTATTGGAAAACTGCTCAGATGGAATTTAAAGAACTCAGTTATTTCTAAGATACCTCTGCACTGGTGCACGGGGCAGTGCCATGGCTTTTTTTCTGTTCCTAAGGCTCATTCACAGCTTTCTCATATAATGGTAGAATTAGACCATAACCCAAACTAACTTTAAAATTACCTCAGCTTTTTCTCCTCTCGAATGAGTCTGTGGATTTGGAAGGGAAATCAAATTATTCAGCAAGAACACACCAGCCTATCATAGAATCAAGCAAATGGCAAAGCTAAAATAAGCACATACATGTGGTTTTTTTCCTTTGTAGAGACTGTATTTCATTCAAACAGCTCAAAGAGAGGAAGCAGGGCTTTGTTAAAATACTATTGCTCATCCTTGCTGTGCCACAGGATAAGACAGACAGCCAGGTTTGACTGTGAGGACCTGTGAGCATCTACATTTGCACAGGAAGTGATTAAAAAAGAACAAACTCATGAGCAAAGTTCATTGTTTTTTACCCATAGCTTGGCCATAAATGTCTTGTGTTGTTCATTATATAATGTTTTCCCCGGGGAAGATCTCACATGACATATGTGCAATCCTTATTTGAAGTCCCTTCAGGGGTAGAGAAAAGTTTCCTCGTAGAAATCTGACCGGGCAAAGTGCTTTTTAACAGTGTTTAATATTTAAAATGGGTCGATTCCATTCAATCAGCACTTTCTCTGTGGTTATTACTTTATATTTTAAATTGCATGCAGAGGCATAAACAGAGACACCACCTATATCGAAAGACTATTCATGCATGTCTTTTTTCTTTTTCTTTTTTATTTTTTTTGGCCAGAAATAGTAACTAAGCTGTTTTCCTGGTGAGGTGAACTAATGTCCAGCAGGCACAGGTCACTGGGTAGTAGACAGGTACAGATGATTTGCATACAAGGCACTCTGGAGGAATTATATTTCAATATTTTTATACTCCAGTACTTGTTCTTCCAAATAAATGAAGCACTTCTCTCTCACCATGAACAAGGTTGAATCTGTCACTAATTAATTTCAAATATTGCCAACTTTAGGCAAAAAAGGAATGTCACCATTCAGCTGCCAAGGAGGAAGAAGCTATTTTATCCAGAGGGTGGAGCTGAGCTACTTTGTTCACTGGATTTTTTTTGGAAAACCCAGTTTGGCCTGACTCACTGCCTCTTTTTTTGCCTGTTACAATGGGCCTTGACTTGTATCAAATTTGGGTGTGGGCACTGCTTCAGAAAACTGCAGGTCCTTTGGATATTCTCCTCAAGCCTCTCCAAGGGAAGAAGGATGAACATCCATACCCTGAGTGGTGGCAAGGAAAACAGTCCTGGATTTCCTCAGCTAAGCCTTGGATTGTTGTTCCCTGTGCCTGTGACCAGATGCTGCTCTACCCAGAGCACTGAAAATGACAGTTTTAGACTCTTTGTAGCTCCTCCCAACCTGATAAGAATTACACAGCACAGGGAAAAGGCATGATCACAGCATGTGGACTCCCCTCTCTGCCAAATCTGCTGAACACTGGGAGTTATTTCTCCAAGAAAAGAGGAAAATGAAATCACAAGAGGCATTTGGCACTGACAGGGATCTGTAACCACTGTCCCTGTGTACACAGTTCTAAACAAAAGCAGCTTCGTTTCTCTAGGGGAAATTCTCAGGGGGAAATTCTCTAAAGGAAAGGAGATTATTCCCACTTTTTTTTAGGTGTTTTGGGTAGGAATCAAATTCCCTACTAAACTGATAAACTTCTACAGATGGTTGTGGGCCCTGGATCATGCCGTCTGTGGAGAATACGGCATATTTATCCTGTTAAATCACGAAAACAAGGTCTGCATCCTGCAGCCCTAGAGGACAGTGAAACTTTTTCTCACAGAAGAAAATTAGTAGGTCCTGCATTTTGGTCTGATATATTTCCCAGCTGAAGCAACTTCCATGTCAGTGGCGGTTGGTTATTCCCCTTTTTTTTTTTTTCCGGATTGCCTTGTTTCTGACACAGGTTTTTCAGGTGATAGTCAACAGTCACCTGCAAATCTCATTTCAAAGTCTTTCTGTGTCCATCCAGATGCTGCATAGGGCAACCAAAATGCACACAACCAGACTTGCTGGTCTTCAGGAAATTCTCTTGTGTCTTCTGGTTAGATTTATCCCAATCCTCATGGCTATAAATGCAATGGGAGAAGTGAGGTTGTTATTTTATAAAAATTGTTGCACACGTGGATCTACTAAGTAACTTTAGGCATTTGTCTTTTCAATGGCTGTTGGGACTATTATACTATTTTTCCAAATGATGAAAAAATAGGGTGTTGGTGACATATCACAACCTTTATGTAAATACGTGGTAACAGTTATGGCGGAGTTTCAAGGTTCCAGAAGGACAAAATCTCCTTCTGGTCATGTTTGTTGGCTGACAAAGGCTCCAATCGAGTTCAGGATGTCTCCCAGAAGAGGCTGATGTTATTTAAGACTCTGAGCTCGGTTCATTGAAGTCTGAGACATGAATATCCCTCAGTCAATGATGTGGGTTTACAGGGCATGACCTGGGTGCACACCAATCTTCAAGCTGGTGTGCACTCTTGCTGTGAACACAGCTACAGAGAGCAGGGAGGTGGGAGAAGGTGCAGCCCACCCCCACACTGTAGCAAAATTATTCCTTAGGTCTCCTGGCCTTTGAGCTGAGCAAGTTTTTTTGAGAACATTGACACTTGTCCCATTTCTGTGGTGTCACGGTAGAACTGTTTCTTCATTAAGCACTGACTTTAATTCTTTGAGTCAGCAAGACCCCTCACTTCTCCTCGAGTGGAAAGCTCAGCCAAGTAAATGCAGTTTGTCCATGCAGTCCTTAAATAGCCTTCACTTTAGAGAGGGGAAGTAACAGCAAGTGGGTTTTGCCACTCCTTAGACAGCAACAGTGAGATTGTCTTGAGTGGATTCATATCACCCCCACCAGCCTCTTACCTGATTTCTTACAAATGTGGGGAAAAACACAATTTCTTACAAATGTGTGAAAAAATTCACCACCAAAAATCTATTACAGGGAACACTAAGATGTCCACCAGAAGAGGAAGGGGCAATAGACAAAAACCAGTCACAGATTATAGGTAGGTGATGGTTTAGCTTAGGTCAATATTACAGTGCCTCTTGCTGAAGCAAATGTGTTTTGTTTTTCTATTTGAAAGCTCACAGACTTTGTTGTCTAAGACTTTACTTGATTACTGTACAAAACTTTTAACCTTTCCAGTGCACCGAGAGCTCATAGGTGTTAACATGAGAAGGAATTCCCGAGAATTACATCCAGTTAAGCTGTGTTTGGCTAAAGTGGGACTTAAAGAGGAGCATGGTTGGCTTAAAAACTTGACTCTTTCATGTTCTGCTTTTATTGCATGAGTGTTGCAAAGCAGGAATAAAATGCAGAAGCAGAAGCTTTTAGTTGAGGTGTAGCCCAAAGTTGCAGAAAAGCTGTGTGCAAGAGATAACAGGGCTCTTCTCCCTTCCACAAGGGCCAGCGAGCTGTTTGTACTGCTGTGGTGATAAAAAGGGCCTACGTCAGCTAAGATGGATGATTTGCATACACCTAAAAGCTCTACCTATTATCCTGTGAGAGCAAGGAGAAATAGTAAAATAGCAGCAATTATTTTTAAGTCTCAGATGGCACTTACAAAAGCTGTTAATGATAAGTTATGTATGTTTATTGACTTTCCTTATGTTTCTTTGTTTTTCTTGCTCCCCACCAGTTCTCTGTGCTTATTCATAACTGGGTACTTGAGGTGGCTGTTCCTGCCAGCATGAAGCCCTTTACCAAAAAAATGGATAATCCCCCTTTCAGTTTCATAAATCCTCTTTTATTTATTTTGCCACAGATGATCATTCACAGTTACAATTTTGCTCAGTAAAAGGCTCTGCTGTTCCTTCAAAAATCCCGTGTGCTCCATTTTTTTTTTTAAGGAAAGGCCACATCACCTGAGTGATGACTCCAGGAAAACTATCACGATTTCTGTTTCAGCAAGAGAGCCTGTTCCTATCTCTTCCCCTTCATTGTGCCCTCCTGTTGAGAAGGTTAAATACTTCTCTCTCCTCCAAATCTTGCAGAGTGCACAAATGGTACCGAAATCTGAAGTGAGATGTTAAGTTTGCCACAATAATTGCAATTCATGCCTGGAGGTCAAAGAGGGTTCAAGGGGTCAAAATCAGGGAACATTCCTCATTGGAAAGGCCTGTTAGCTTCAATCTCCCTAGCTAAGGTAGCTCCTGGGTTCCTTTGGACAAGGATCCACCCACAGCAGCCAGACTGGAGGAGTTGTCTGGTAGATTGAGACTGTAGAAAGCAGCAAACTCTGAGACACATCACAAGTCAAACTCCAACATAAACTGTGTGGTTTGTACTTATGTTAACATTGATCCACAAGTTCTAATCATTTTGACCTTGGCACAAGCTGCAAATGTGGGTAAAACAATTAGTACATAACAAATTCCTACAAGAAACTCCCCTATTGTTTGTTTTTTCCTGTGTACAACTAACATCTCCTGCAGTTGCCTGAATATTAGGACAGCAGGGACTTTGTTTGCAGCTTGAGCGCTGACCAGATGAAAGCCATGATTTGTGAATTTCATAATTAATTTGCATGGTTGTTTTTTTTTAGTTAACAGGAAGTGGGTACTAAATCACTGAGTAACCAGAGGTAGCCCCGTGCTATTGAACTGACAAGATGAATTTATTATTTCCTCACAATGGGCCAAGGACAAATTCAATGAGCAACTGCAACCCAACTTACTATCTAAAATACAACACTCCTTCCTGGGCAAGCCAACACTGGAGCTACTACTGTGAATTGGGAGCAAATAAATGGGTATATAAAGAAAAATAACTTCAGTGGAAAAATCCAGTCTCTGAAACATTCATGCCAAGCTGTGAAAGACACAAGTTTCCATGCCATAGCTCATTAGATGACACATAGTTCTTAGATACTTCCCATTTACCTCTAAAACATACATAGCAGCATTAAATAACTCCTATAGGGATGGGTAAAAGTCTTTTGCACTGGTGTGTTCAGCATATCTGTCTTGATCTGCAATGGCTCCTGGTGTGAAGCTGCTGGAATAATCTAAGCTGCAAAGGTTAAAGCTTGGTTTACAACTTAGTATGGTCAATATTATGTCAAAATCGTCTGCATTGGTTTTGTGTTTCAAGGGCACCCATCCTTATGTTTACTGACTACAGAAAGGATGGTCCAAGGCCAATCCAGGAGACAGGGCAAAAAATAAGACTAGAGACAGGCACAGATCAGACAGGCTGAGCCAAAACAGGGTTCCTGGGGCCGTGGGCAGGTGGTGGGAAAACCTTCAAGGGAGGTTGGTCAGGGACATTTATATGAGTGCCCTGAGTGCACTAAAACCTCCTCAATGCTCATTATTAAATATTAAATTTGGATGACTGTTGATATTTCTGGTGATTTTTGCCTGTCCAGCAAGCTTTCTAAATTTTTGGATGGCTTCTGCCTTATCACCAGTTTTTTCTCCGCAGCTTTAGCCTCTACAGCTTGCTTTCATTTCACTTTTCCCTCCTGATCCTTTACACATTTCGTTTCTGTTGTCTCTTCTCTCCCTTCTGATTTAAAAGCTGATTTCCCCTGGAACATTGATGTGCTCCAATCTGTGGAAGAAACATGACTGCTGCTTCCAACACCTTATTTATTGTGGCTGATTTTTTTGGCTTCTTCAATCACCCAGCATTTGTCTGTTTAGGAACATGGAATTTTTAGGTCATTGAGGACTTTTCCTGCAATTGTAGCTAGGCTAGTACATACCACCTTAGATAAATGTTTTTCCCTCTATTTATAAAGTTTTTATGTCCCTTTTCATCAAGGGTTGGACTTGATGATTGCGGAGATCTTTTCCAACCCGGTTGATTCTATGATTCTATTACTGATTCTATGATTCATTCAAATAGAAAGCTGCTGACTTTTCCAGTTTTAATGCTTAGAAATTCTTTTTTTTTTCCACTAAATTTGTTAACACAGTATATACATCCTTGGTTTTGTGCTAAAAATTAAGAAGAAAGACCAAGATGTTGAGAAACATCTCCTGCCATAAGAAATAGGGACCCACTGCATGGGAGCCACTCTTAAAAAAAAGCCATCAAATTCAGAGTCTGTTTCAAATGAACAGGAGACATTTTATATGTTTTCTGATATTCTGTTATTGGGTGAGGGTGGAAAATCTCCACTGTGTGGCCAGTGTTGCACAGTCACATTTGCACAAGAGGTGAATTCATTCTTGCTTTGAATTTACAGAAATAATGTAATTTCTGTGCCTTAGAAACTGGAGTTCTTAGAAATTCTCCCCTACTCCTCAGTGTTTCAGCAAAGTTATGCAAAAATCACAAAGGCTACATTTCAACTTTTGCCAAATTAAACATCTTTTTGTCCCCTTAGGAATCACTTGTGGGAAACTTGAGTTGTCATATATGCCTGTGCAAAGAATGCTGTGTGTCACTAAATAAAAATAACATGGTTTAAAACGTAATTCCTTATTATCTTCAGCATAGGTTTCTGGAATTTGATGACAATGGAAAAAAAACAATTTGCAGAAGATAGGTGAATGGTTTTGCACACCCTAAAATAAAAATTGATTAATGAAATAAAAGTGGAAGAAGTGGAAGGTAGAGAAGAAAGCAGAGGAGTGTTAATGATGCAAAACAGAAAGTGATAAATTTGATTTGAAGTTGTCATTTCCATTACAGTGGGAAAATACCTCAAGAGTATAATGATAACCAATTTAAAGAGTCCCTTTCAGTTATTCATGTGCTAAGCCTTAGGTTGCCCACCAACAGCAGAATGAACAGTTAATATGGGCCGTTTCCATGCCAGTCTGCTGCCTCAACTTTTCCTAAAAACTGCCTTTCTCCGAGATTATTATCGATGCTGGTGACAGAGTATCCCTGTGAGTCCCAGGGAACAGCCCAGCTGTGGCACTGCACAGAGCCCAGAGGGGAGGACTGAGCCCAGTGACCAGCCCCTGAACCTTCAGATGTCACCAGTGAGTCGGCGTGGGAGGGAGTGTCACTTCCTTCCTTGTATCTCCTGGTGCCCCCTGTCCCCCTGACTTGTGGTCAAACTGAGATATAATTATACTGGAGGTGTGGCTATCAAATGTGATCCTGTATTTACCAGGTCTCAGTGCTTCATAGGCTCTTTCTCAGTGTTCATTAATTAATCTTCCTTGCCCTGAATGTCTTGGATTATCTCTGGGTTGCAGTCAGTGGGTCTGAAGCTCAAGGTTAAATGTCTTGCTCTCAGCCCAGAGCAGAGATAGTAGCTGTCAAGAAACTTCTTAATGAGAAAGTTCATCTCCTGTTTTTCACAGTTTAACCATGGCCCTCACGTTTAGAGGAATGCAATTTTTGGCAGCCTGGCCTGAAAAACTGGGAGCAGCCCAGGGGTGGGGAACATCCTTGTCCTGTCCCTGCTCTGATGGACCTTTGCTGCTTGGTCTTGCTCAACCATCTTGCTAGAGTTTTGTTTTTTTGAGAATAAATTAGGCATTCTGACAACACAAATTTCTAATGGTGTGTGATGGTTTTCAACCCTTGCTTTCTGTTTAGTATAAGGTCATGAGGAAGTGGCCTCAAGTTGCTCCAGCAGAGGCTTAGGTTGGGTATTAGGAAAAATTTCTTCGTAGACAGGGTTGTCAAACACTGGGACAGGCTGCCCAGGGAAGTGGTAAAGTCACCATCCCAGCAGGTGTTTAAAAGGTATGTGCATGAAGCACCTGAGGACGTGGTTTAGTGGTGATTGTGATGGTGCTGGGTTTAGGGTTGGACTCGATGATCTTAGAAGTCTTTTCCAGCCTTAATGACTCTGTAATTCCCTGCTTAACCTGTTGTTATTGTAGGTGAGATATGTTAAGGACATGAGTGAGGCAAGTTTGAGGGAAGATTTGTTCTAACATACCAAGAGCTGGAGAGAAACAGGGAAGATACAGGCCCATGACTCTCAGCAAGACTTTGAGATACTGGAGGTAAAAGACCTTCCATTGGGCTTAGCCCAGAGGCTGATTCTCAGACAGTCAAATTAGATAATGAGACTATTGCAGTTGGTGCATTTTAAATATCAAAAAATGTTCTTTCTTCAGAAGCTGTCAGACTGTTAAATTACTTCATAACATTTGTTCAAAACTATGCTTCAAACCTCTGTCATGTAAATTGTCTGTTGAAGAGCTCTTACACCACTCCCCACAGATAAGACTCAGACTTGTACCATAGTAGTTGCTCTTATCATCTCTCAGCATATGTGCTTCTTGTGAGTATATCTGGAACCAGAATAGAAATTGTAAGAAATTCCTGGTGTTGTTTGCTCCATGCCTGGACTAACACCTCAAAAGTAGCACAATGCAGCACATACCAAAAGCACATGCTAGTACCACAAAGGAAACAACTGTCAAGGCATCAGTATGAAAAATAAATGTGCGAAAATACAGTCAAAGAATGGGGAAAAATTTCATTTGACGTGCTTGGATCTCAGTGAATGCCGTATTGCTTTGACCTCATCTGTGTGTGATAAACCCACATTCGGCAGCATCTCAGCCTTTCCAGGGACATGAACAACTAAGTGACCCAAGCACTCCTTGGTGCCTGTGCTAAGAAAAAGGAACATCCAGGTGGCATTTCATCTCGCCTGCTGTTTGTTCTGTTCCACACTGGTAGGGCAGCAGAATCTTTTGAAATCCCCTATAGAAGTATGAAAGCTGTGCCTGGATACCCTGCAGGAACCGAGCTGGGTGCCTGGTGCTCCAGGGAGGCACTTCAGGTTGCAGAAGATCCCTTCCAGTTCCTGATGCTGCCATGCTCAAACACCATAGCCAGACATCTGGAGCACAAAAGCTGGATCTCTGGGGAGGCAACTCTCTCAGAAATCTCTAATAATAAAATAATTCCTTGTTAAATATTCATCGGCCCAGAGGGAGAAGGAGGAAAGGGGAAATGTGTGCGTGGAAGGAGTTTTAATGCCCATCCCTTTGGTTGTAAGCAAAAAATAAGTCTTTGAAAATAACCCAGAAAACACCTGAAAGTTTTACCAAAATTTTGTATACTCCTGTAAGAGAGCTGAGGTTTCATAGTTTAGCATTTTCTGAGGAAAACATAGGTTTCTTAGGAAATTTCCACACAGCTTTGGTTTGAATTACACAATACAAATGACAGAATCATAGAACGGTTTGGGCTGGAAAGGACCTTAAAGATCATGTTGTTCCAATGCCCCTGCCATGTGCAGGGACGCCTTCCACTAGACCAGGTTTCTCCAAGCTCCAGTCAACCTGGCCTTGAACACTTCCAGGAATGGGGCATCCACAGCTTCTCTGGGAAAAGCTGTTCCAGGGCCTCACTACCTTCACAGTCCAGAACATTTTCCTATTTTCTAATATAACCCTGCCCTCTGTCAGTGTGAAGCCATTCCCCCTTACCCTGTCACTCCATGCCCTTGTAGAAGTCCTGCTCCAGCTTTCTTGGGGCCCTGCATTGTGGCACGTAGTCTTGAAAACTGAGTCGTGAAACTGAACTTCAGGCAGGTAGAAAATCAAGCCTACCAGAATTAGCCATTGATATCCTGGAAACCTTAATTTGATGCTATCAATTGCTTTAATATGATAGTAATCTGACCAACAGAGACAGGGTGAAACAATAGAGGGGAAGAAACCACTCCCAAACTGTTTCTATATATAGTAATTATTTATTCAGCCAGTATTGACTAAGAAATTCTGTGCAAGCAAGTGTTAAAATCAAGCCATGTTTGGCCCAGAAATTTAATATCTAAAGGAAGGAGAAATCCTTTATACAGGTAGTAGAATGAAAAAGCAAAGCAGATCAATGTCTGAGTATGGCTCACCCTCCTGTGTCTTGAACCAGAATTGCAGTCCTAAGGAGAAAATGATTTTTACTGGTCTAAAATAAGAAGGGAAGGTGGCAAGTGGGATCTGTCCTGCTCAGGGATGGTATGTGTGACTGGAGAGCTGTGGGAGACCAGCAGCAATCTTGAGGAGCAGCTGGAGGGCCTGTGGGGCACCCTAGTGCCTCCTGAATGGCACCAGGATGGATCATTCTGGAAAAGTGTAAGGAAGAAGAGTAGTAGGGAGGAGCCATTTATGACCTGCACAAGCAGATTTATCAGAACCTTTGTGTTTAGGTCACAGAGTAAAAGTTGTCAGATTCAATGTGTGCCTCCTATTTTGCCTATAAGAAAATTACATCTGTCTTTGCTCAAAATATCTATGAAGAATTTTGCAAATTAAAAAAACCCCTTGATTTATAAATAACTTTGATTAAAAACTCTGTTTGTGAACCAGTGGTAAATCATGTGTTTGTTTAGCAGGAATACATTCCATTGACTATCAACAAAAGGTAACAGAAGAAAGTTTAGTGGCATTTAGCATATTATACAAAAAAAAGCCTAAAGTGTTTTAAAAGTGTTTTTCCCATTAAAAAGAAATTAATCAGTGGCAGATCCACTGCAAGGAAAGCCACAAAATAACACAATAGTAGCTTAAGCATGATTTTTACAAAGCCTAAAATAACATCAGAACTTATTTTGGGGGTACTAGTCTAATCTAGGACTAAAATAATGGTCAGATTCCAGATAAAATTGTTATCTATAGGTCAGTCTGAGCAGATGCTCTGAGAGTGAATACTCTTTAGAGTGAGTTCCACACTTTTCTTATGAGTCTCACAGCAGCTGTAATGAAATCCACCAGGACTTTATATGATTTGAGTGCTGCATTTGCAGGTTGCAGGACACTTCTGCTTCACCAGTGAGTGGCCACAGCCAAACAAAGTTTTCAGGTTCTTGCAGTTTCCAAGGAGGTCTTGATGCTTACAAGGATTGGCTAAAATAAAAGAGAGAGAAACAAGCACAAGAAATATTAACTGAAACCCAAGTTTTGATTTGATACTTCTGCATTTTCCGTAAGATTAGAGTTTTTCTTGTTTGTATAACCTTTGCACTTTTTCTCTGCTGTTAAAATAGCTTGAATTTTATAGAAAGGGAATGCAGGTGGAAGGGTGGGTATTGACCACCTGGTTGAGATTGGAAGGGACCTCTGGAGGTCATCTGGTCCAACCCCCCGTGCTCAGGGTTGTGCCTGCCCTGGTGGGATATTTCACCACTGTTATTGCAGGGGTGGGTAATGAAAGGGGCAGCTCTAGGATCTTTCATCCAGATTAGCAAGGAATAACTGTGCAAAAATAAAATGCTACACAGGACCAACATCGCTATCTGAGGAAATGCAATGTTTGTTTTCAGGAGGAGAATAGAATCACTTACTGCAAAGCCCTTTGTCACAGTGGCCAGGACAGTCTGCACATTTTGGTCCACTTCTGTAAGGTGTAGCTATTTGCATTGCATTGTTCCCTCTGAAATGTGAGAGGAATACAAGACATGACAAGATTAACATGAAGTTCTGGGCAATTAACAGGAACTGTCACAGTGAAAGGCACCCAGAAGTTTTTGGATGAAAGTATTTTCATGGGCAGTCATGTTTTAGTTTCAGATATTCATAGAATACAATAAAGTTGGTTTTAAATAAGCGGGACAATAAGTTTTAAAGAAACAAAATTAATTGATTATTTGTATAGCATTATCCTTTAAAAAATTATGTGCCTTCTAGCTCTGCTTTTCTAATGGCTTGCAAGTGATTGGAGCTTAAAAGGCAATCACAGAGTCAGAATCATAGAATTATTTGGGTTGGGAGAGACCTTAAAGATCAGTGTGTTCCAGCCCCCTGACAGGGACACCTTCCACTAGACCAGGTTGCTCAATAACCTCAGCAGATCCTTTCTGACACCAGCTGCTTGAGAAGGGCTATTTATCTCTGAATATTCATTTGCTGTTGGCTTTCACTTTGCATCTGATTTTCTGCTTTGTGGTCCAAATTATAGCCAGATTCAATCTTTATTTATCCCCCAAAATTTCCCTAATAACTGTTTCAACGTGAAATAAAATAAATACCGCTGTTCAACCTGCTGTTAAGCCCACAATTCACACTAGTATTTTTAAAATTATAAAAGGTCAAAGTAGACTGCAGTCATTTTATCCTGCACATGGCCAGTGGGGCAGAGGGGTTTTTGGAAATGTATCCATAATCCATGATGATCCATATCCATAATGAGTAAGCAGGCAGTACGTACGCAGGGCAGTATTGGCAAACGTAAAAGTACTTGTAGGAGTTTGAAGGGCAGTAGGAGACTGCACATCCAACCTGGTAACTGTTGTACCAGATTAGCTGTGGAATAAAAAACAAGCACATTATTTAAGTCATCTTTACTGAATTCTCAACAAAAAGCTCACAAAATAACCGAAGGTATTTTTTTCTTTCATTTTTTTTTTTTTCTATTCAGCTTTTAAGTTTACAATGTGGTAGTCAGAAAGAATACATAGAAAAATGAGTTTATCATCTCCCCCAAATTCTTTTGAACATATTTTCTGGAAGGAGACTTAACTTTATGGTCAAATACTTTCATTGTAGATATTTTGCTTTGACATTCCTTAATTGGGAATTTCATCTATATATATAGAAAATATTTATTACTAAATTAAAGGTATTCAATTAAAGGTATTTCTACTGGATAGTGTTTCTCTTATGGACAACTCTTAAAAAACACAGGTTCCATTGCCTCATCACTAGATGGAAAAGAATTTTGATTTATCATTCATTTTTGGATCGGAATGCAAATGATAGATAATAGCTTGATGACACTGATAATTGTTTCTAATAATTATAAATAGCTCCCAGCTGCTTTAAGTGTACTGCTGTAACTTTAGTGTGTCATTGCACTGTGTTTCAGTTTTTCTTACCTGAGTGTAGCTCTCGATGTTGACATTTTTGGAGGTTGCTCCATATCCATATTTGAAATTGGAGGACTGACTGTGCCATGTTTGGATTGTTTCAGGCCATGTTCTTGGGTAAGATGATAGCAGCACATTCTCACCACAGGTGACACCTGCAGTAGAAGTAAGTCTGTTTTATCTCTTAGGAGACAAGCAAGCTGTGGGGTGGGAGGTGGGACAGAGGGGTTGGAGTTTTAGTGTAAAAAAAAAAAGTCTAGGATGCCAATCTCTTTGCCTTGTGATTTTAAGAAGAGGACAGTACACCTCATCCTCTGAAAGGTGCAGGAAATGTTGCACTGATTTTGATGAGCTTTCAGACAGAGATACTTAGACCACAAAACGTTACACAAAAATGTCCGTACTTAGTCACTCCAACAGTCATCTGTGGCATTGTCTTGTTTCCAGCAGGAGACAAAAGTTGACACTTGAAATGTACAAATATAGGGCAAGTACCTACTCTCTCTCCAGTCCCAACAAATTGTCTTTCAGGGTATTTATTTGACAAAGATGATGGTTTTGTGTTTAATAATCATAAAATCATAGAATGGTTTGGGTTGTAAGGGACCTAAAGATCATGTAGTTCCAGTCTCCCTGACATGTAATAGGGATGCTTTTTACTAGACCAAGTCCTAAAAAGGTATTCTAATAATAATAGTTATTCTAATAACCCTAAAGCTGTTCTACAACAGATTAAAAGTTATCCTTATTTCTATTTCATGTTCCCAGGGGTCATCTGCAAACATTAACCATCAGCAACCATCCTTGACAGTACCATTAAGGGTTCTCTTCTCCCTTGGACTGATTCTCATCTGACACTTATTTGCCCACTTCTGAGCATTTTTGGCAGCTTTATCACTCCACACCTGAAAGACACAAAGGAAGAAGTATCCAGGTCATAAATAGGTTAGTGCTGTCCATGAGAAGCTAAAAAAAAATGGGGAGTGGCTCGGGTGTTGTGCATTGAATGTTCCCACAGTCCTCAACAGAAGGTGAAGGAGTCGTGCCAGTTTACACTCCTGGGGCACAGGAACCACATTTTTTCTACTCTTGAAGATTCCAGAGCAGGTAACTCTGCACAGTTATATCAGACACTCCTGATCTCCAGATGCTCCTGATTAATAGGATTTTTATAACATCCTTTCTGTCAGACTTGAGTCTGAGTGAACATTGCAGGGTGCAGTGCACTAAACAGTACAGAACTGATTTTCAGTCCAGCTGCAGCTGAGATGGAGTGAGAGGCACCAGCTGGGCTTTGAACCTGGGGAATGTTGGCAAGTCTCACTGTGCAGGTTTAACCACAAAATGCCAACCAGCTCATCTGCGCATGGGATAGGGATAACAAGAAGTATCAGGACCGAAAGGGATTGGAGAAATGATGGGCAAAACAAACTCAGGTGAGGACAAATGCCTATGCAGATCTAGGTCTTTTACCTCCCCCCTGACAGTGTGTGATTCAGAAGCTGCTGCTTGGACTGACTCCTGCACTTCCTTTGCTTCACATGCTCTTCGCTTCCTCCAGGGCATGTGTTTTGCTTTTTAGAATTACAGAATCATAGATGGTTTGGGTTGGAATGGACCTTGAAGGGTCATCTAGTCCAACCCCTCTGCAATGAGCAGGGACACCTTCAACTAGACCAGGGTGCTCCAGCCTGTCCTTGCACATTTCCATGGATGGGGCAGCCACAGCTTCTCTGGGCAATCTCTGCCAGTGTTTCACCACCCTTATCATAAGAATCTTCTTCCTGTATCTAATCTAAATGAACTCTCTTTTAATTGAACACCATTACCCCTTGTGCTATTGCAAGAGGGCCTGATAAAATGTTTTTCCTCATGTGTCATATAGACCCCATTTAGGTACTGGAAGGGGCTCTAAGGTCTCCCCAGAGCATTCTCTTCTCCAGGTTGAACAGCCCCAGTTCTCTCAGTCTGTCTGCATAGGAGAGCTGCTCCAGCCCTCTGACAGATTTTGTGATCTCCCCTGGACTCACTCCAGCAGTTCCATGTCCCTCCGATGTTGGGGACCCCAGAGCTGGAGGCGGCTCTGCTGGTGGGGGGTCTCACCTGAGGGGACCGAGGGGAAGGATCCTGTCCCTTTCCCTTCTGCCCACACTGCTGGGGAGGAGCCCAGGACACAATTTGCTTTCTGGGCTGCACGTGGGCATTGCTGGCTCATGTTGAGTTTCTCATCCACCAAGACCCCCCAGGTCCTTCTTTTCAGGGCTGCGCTCAATCCCTTCATCCCTCAGTCTGCTTTGATACTGGGGCTTCTCTATCCTCTCTTTTAAGGGAAAAGCAGGCAGGCTGTAATGCTTAGCTTACCATCTTCAACATGTTCCTGGCCGTGGGAAACACAGATCTGCGTATTTCATTGTGTTGATCAAGGATCTCTTTTTGGTTTTTAGGCTTAGAATGAGGAAAGGAGAAAATTTTCACTGCTTTATATGGAAAACCCTGGAAAACAATAGCAAGGTCCCAGTTAACAGACAAGATAAATTATGAGGTTCTCCTCAATACAACGTTTCTTGGAAATTCTCAACATTTTTTTATTTGTTCTTCTATTATTACAATATTTTTTTTTCTTCTCCCCTTGATTTGAACTGCACTTTTCATTAGGAGATGTGACCTTGAATGAGATTTGTAGATAGGAATTCTGCCTTCAGGTTTCTCCACATCAAACATGGAGAAAGCTTAGCTCTGGAACCAAGTCTCAAGGCTGGCTTAGACCTCTTGTGTGCCCTGAGAAAAGCCTCTAGCTCTTGTGTGTTGTAGGCTCTGGAATTGTGTGAAGCTGCATTAGAACTCAGGACTGTTTGCAGACCTTCTGAAGTACCTCAGGTCACGAAGGTAATGAATGACTTGGGTATCAGGGCATCAATCCTTGCACAGAAAAGGATCTGCAATCCTTACAGTGGAGTTTTCAGACTAAAACATCCCTCAGGAAAAGATTCTTCCTGCTTAATATCTAGACCTGAGGCATCTCAGTCTAAGATAGACACCTTCACTGCCTTTGTCATTGCTGGAGAGGGCACAGGAAGCTCAGCCCATAACATCTGCTCTTGATTTCAGAACTGCAAGAAGCATTTTCTTAAGTATCTCTTTCTCCATTAGTAGTTAGACTGACAGAGATCTGAACAACTAATACTTTGATGCTGAAGTCAGTGAGATGAATTCTGCCATTGGTGCAAAGGTCTCTTTACTAGTGACTGGTTCAACTCATTTAATTCTAGTTATCCATAGAATACATGTAAATATACAAAAATCATCTCAGTTTACCTTTATGGTCAACGAGAAAAACATAAAACAAGACTAAATTTTGAAATTTCCAAATATTACGGATGAATCCCACTGCTTTGCCTCCATAGCTCAACTCCAGGTTTTAAAGAATGTAGTCAGTGGCTTAAAATGGCATCTAATGCCGTCTGAAGGGTCCAGAGGGCCCCAGATATGTGTAGCTCACTGTAGAGCCACCTGTGAGTGGCTCAGGGACCCTGGAGAGTATCAAGCTGCACTGAGACACACGTTTGGGCAACTGAACCTATCCCAAGATGAAGTGTAGTACATCTTGTTTATTTTAAGACATTTGCAGTGGTAGAAATAACTACTCAGCCAGTTATTTTAGGCTGCTGCTATACTCAGCTAAAGGAAAAAACCAACTTAGGACATATTCCCCCCTGAGATTTATTGAAGAAAGAGATTATTTAGTTCCCTGAAGTACTTATTTCTTTTCACTCATTAATAAGATCTTGATAAATAGCTCACATTCAAATTCCTACATCTTACAAGGTTAATCCTCTCTAAGAGATTTAAAAATCAGATTTCTGGTTCTTAGCTAAATCCTTCATTTATTTGTGGAATATGTGTTTTTAAAATTAATCTCACGAAGGGAAGAATATTTTGATAGGCAGAATCACAGAACGATTTGGGTTGGAAGGTGCCTTCAGTAGCTCCAAACCCTTGTCATGGACAGGGACACCTTCCACTAGACCAGGTTACTCAACCAATATACAAATAATAATAAATAAATAAATAAAAATAATATAAAACCACATGAAAATTAAGAGCTTATCTTTGATGTGTTAAATTAACACGTTAACAGTAATTTCAGCCCTGAACTGTAAATATCTAGAGATCACTAGACCAGACTACACCACGTCAGAGACCTACACAATGGGCTCAGATATGGCTGTTTTGCACAGATGAATATGTCCTACCTGTCCATCACACTGGTGTAGCAGAGCAGCCAGGAAAATGATTGCAGTTAGTAGATCCATTTCTACAGGGGAAGAAAGAAAAAAAATCACAAACAAACCTCGAAATCCATTAATCTCTGTTCCATATAGGTCATGGCATAATGTGGTATGTGAGCAAGATGCAAAGCTGTTGCAAAGTCAAGCCTGCACAAAGAAGTTTATTTTGGTTGATCCTGGATAAAAGTTGGATCTGCTGAAACTGTGCAAGTGAGTGTATGATGGTGCATGGGCACCATCTCCTACAGACAGAAGATTCCACCTTGCATTAAGCAGGGACTGTAAGTAGCATAAAAGTGTGTGTTACTTGCATCAGGCCCCCTTTGAACTTCTTTATTCAAAATATCTTGAATTTGCAGCATTTCTTCCATCTTTGTTTCCTTGTGTTAAAAATAGCCCATTAATGTGCTCAGTGCTGTCACATCAGTGTGCTGCTCAAGCATCATCCGTAGAGAGAACTGGTTTTTTGGGGTGGAGCACTAAGCACACCAACAGTTGTCTCCATTTCTGTCCCTGTTCCCTGTTTCCTCATTAAATCAACCTCATAAGGGCTGATTTAATGTGGTGATCATATCTGACACCGAGACAGAAAGAAAACCTCCATATATGATAATATTACCAAATAATGTTGGCTATTGCCCTCCTAAGACATCTTATAGAAGCAAATACCACCAATGTACACAGACAGTGTGAAACCCACTTGTGTATATAGGATTTTTTCTACATATCAGAAGAAGCCAAAATTATATGTCTTTGTATTGATGAGGATCCATAAGAGATAATGCAAAGATGTGGCAAAATTCCCAGGAAGACTAGCTCTGAACTCAAGAAGCTACCTTAAAACAGAGTGAAGCAAGAGGAAAATAGACAAAATAAAAACCATTAAACGTAATAAACTTTAGATCTGACCTCTGAGAAAAATCCACAATGTGAGCAGTACAAGTCAGTGGTAGAGATCTAGGAAATCCTGCTTGATAGGGAAACTATCACTGTAAAATCTCATATCTACTCTAAATTGACCCTCCTTTAGTTTAGAACCATTACCCCTTGTCTTATCATATAATTCAGATATTCGGTCTTTAGCTTGTTTTCCCACAATTTCTTAAGGAATTTTTTGGGTGAGGTAGACGCAGGGATCTCACTACTATTGATGAATAAATACATAAACTGAAGGGGTATCTTTGGCCACTGAGTAGCTGTCTTGCCCTTACGTGCAGAAACAAAATCTCTCTGGGACTTCCCAAATAAGTGCTGCAACTGGAAAAATAAAACATTTCTTGATCCAGAGTTAAACAGTGAAAATACTTCTGCACATCTTCGACTGTACCATCAAATCTGTCCCTTGGACTGAATGTGTTGAGCGTTACTTTCCAAGTCAAAAGGTGGTGGCTCCCAGACACAATTATCCTTCACTGTCAATAGTGTTCAATCCACTAAATTGTTTCCATGCTTCTGAAAAGACAAATGCCAGCAAATGCACTGTTAGGTAGCTCTCCATGAAAACTTGAGGTTTCATGCAAATTTGATTAAGTGTAAAAGAAAAATACATAAATTGCTAGCTGCAAAGGTAGAAACCATGTTCTATTTTAAAAATACAGTCATGTTTACTTTGGTGTTTCACTCCTCAGCAGAATCTTTCTCCTGCCAGCTGAAGCAGCTTGCAGGGCAAAGCAGGTTTGAAAAGTTTGGAAAAGGGGGAATATTTGTCTTTTCAGAAACTTTGATAATTTTTTTCTTTTCTGACTTTACACTATTTTAATTATAAAAAAATCACTCTGTATTAAGAAAAGATAATCACCTTATTGCATACTATAATATATATATTAGACATTTTAGTAGCTTAAATAATGACAGCTTGGACAGATAACATTTAGAGGCAACACAATTCTGAGTTCATCTGTACTGGTATATCCCAGTATTCAAGCGAAATAAATTCAACATAAAAATAATCCAAAAGACATTAGAAAAGCATTTCCCAATGTGGACCATGCTCTGCAAAAGGAATTTATTCATGTTCACAGTTGAAGAATGAAGCAAGTTGGTCTGAGTGGTATATTTCGATCTAAAGAAATATGGGAATTAGACTCCACTGCTGCCATTTCTCACCCACACTGGTGGGGGGTGTGCTTTCAGAGAAGATGATATAATTTATTTTACATTCTTCCTCTGAGACAATATAAGCATTTTCTTTTAATAATCACATTTGACAGTGCTTTGATATTAACTCCATTAACCTCCATAGCACAGTGCCCAATCAATACTGTCCAAGTGACTCTTTGGATAAAATCCTAAGACTGAAGTTAAACTCTGCATACTTTACCTTCATGCAGCCAGAATCCTTCAGTGTCTAAGGAAGTAGCAGGAGAGTGAGAGGCTCTCCTCAATCCAGGGCTCTCTCTATATATACATGTTCCTTTCTTTTTCTTTGTCAATATTTATTGCTGATAAATGACATCAGCTTTGGGGCTGCCCATTGTGGAAGAAGGAACTTTCCTTAATAAACAGGTGCCTGAAAATTAGCCAATCCAGCTCCGTTGTTCTGGATTCCTTTTGCTTGTCTCCAGGGCAAGGAAAAAGAGAAGATAAAAGACCAGTCCTTCTGCAGCACTTTGACTTTGACTGGGCCAAAATGCTTCTAGTGCGCTCAGCAAGCTACAGTGCTAATCTGCTCACAGGCAAAAGCTTGAGGTTAGGGCTGGTTGCTTTGCAGTTGTCTTTTCTGACTCTGGCAAAAGAGTGGGATAAATATTTTGAGGCAGAGACATTAAGTCAGCAACTTCTTTGCCATGTGCAGAATGCCCAATGTTACACAGTGGGCAACACAGTGGTTTATTCCTCCAAGTGGTTCCTGAACTTCCATTTGCTGAATAAAGTTTGCATTCCATTAGCTCACTAAGGATGTGGCACTGGCCATCACTTTTTACAAGGGCATGCAGTGATAGGACAAATAGGAATGGCTTTAAACTGAAAAAAGGCAGGTTTAGATCAGATGTTAAGAAGAAATTCTTAGTACATGTGAGGTGAGACACTGGAACAGGTTGCCCAGAGAAGCTGTGGCTACCCCATGCCTGGAAGTGTTCAAAGCCAGGTTGGATGGGTTTTGGAGCTACCTGGTTGAGTGGACGATGTCCCTGCCCATGGCAGGGTGGTTGGAATTGGATGGTGTTTAAGGTTCCTTCCAAGCCAAACCATTCTGTGATCCTGTGATTCTGTGCTTATTGCACACATAATTCACTCCATGTGTTGCTTAAGAGTAAGCTACTTGTGGAATGGCTGCAAGTGTTACATCTTCCTTCTTTGGAGGGATGTGGGGCATGTGTTTTCTCTAATGAGGCACAGAATGATTTGGGTAGGAAAGGAAGCTAAAGATCT
The DNA here is from genome assembly GCA_035584735.1 of Pseudotriccus pelzelni. Classification (NCBI taxonomy): domain Eukaryota; kingdom Metazoa; phylum Chordata; class Aves; order Passeriformes; family Tyrannidae; genus Pseudotriccus; species Pseudotriccus pelzelni. Next base: position 110,589,571 of record JAWMRA010000113.1, read on the forward strand.
TCTAGTTCCAACACCCTGCCATGGGCAAGGACACCTTCCTCTAGATCAGGTTGTTCACAGCCCTGTCCAACCTGGCCTCACTCAGCTCACCTTTCCCTTTTGCAAACTCTTTGCTTTCACTCCCTTATAAAGTAATATCACAAAGGCAGCTTTGACAGGTCCTTGTTGCTCAAACACAACCTTTCTTGCTTCTTTCCATGGTGTCTGTTGGCTTTCAGAAGGCATAAAGCATCAGCACATCTCCCCTGTCCTTTCCTGAGCTCCCTTCCTCGTCCTTGCCTTTGCTGTGGTGTGTTGCGCCGAGCGCCCTTTTCACTACGCTGGGTTGAGGTTGCTGCCCACACTACAACTCAGTATTGTTCCACCGTCTCCAGATTTCTGCAGGATTTCTGCAGCTAAGTGCTGTTGCCAGCATTTTAATCTTGAATTATAATCCTGTGTTGGAAAACACAGCTGCCTTTGTTCTTTGTTTGCATAGCGGGCAGCACTGACGGGAAGTCACTTGTGATAAGGTCTCCCATATCCTTCCACGTTTTGAGATTAGAGAAAAGGTGCTTTTTTATCCGAAGTGCTTGGGACAATTTTGATGAGACTGAGTTTATCACAACCAGAAAGCCTAATAAGCCATCTACCATGGCTATTAAGACTGGATTTTTCTTGACTGTGAGGGGAGGCAGCCAGGATCTCCAGTTTCTCAATGTCCTGGGAGATACTTCCATTATTTTACCCCATCCACTGTACCCAGAAATTGTCATTAGTTTTGTCATTTACAGCCACCTGAGCTTTATTTGTACAGTTCAAATGAAATTATACTACTCTAAGTATTTCTTTGGAACACGACACACCTGTTTAAATACTTCAACCCATTTGTTCCATAAAGAATGACTGTCAGATATGCTACAATTCATGGTCCATGAGTAAAATACTTGAGAAGTCAAAAAAAGATTAACAAACCTGACATCCGGAACCATGGTACAAGGAGCAATTAAGCATAGCAATTTCCACTTCCTCGTGTGGATTACCTGTAGGGATGGGGTAATTTAATTAAAAAAAAAATTAAGAATTAATTCCACAGAGTTCTCCAAATATATGTATATTTTTAAAGATAAATCTATGGAAAATTCTTTAAAAAATTCAGCTTGAGACATTTGGCTGTAAGTTCTTCTTTCAACACTTGTGTAAACCTGAGCTGTGAAAATCTGATTTAATCTCCAGCAGTGAAGACAAAAATCCAGTTTCTTCAACTCTTTATTTCCAATGAAGTTAATGACAGCTCAAGTAGCATTTTAGATTAAAATCCGTATGGTTCTGTGTGGTTCAGAGTTCGTATAGACTTTTTATTAGCTATGCAGAACACCTTGCAGGCTTAACCTTGTTTGGCAAAAGATACATTACTGATTTTTTCCGTGTGACCCAACTCACCTTCCTCTCCATATTATTAGTATTAAGGAGGCAACCAAGTAATCAATCAATCAATCAATCAATCAGTCACTATCAGAGGGGTAGATGTCCCACCAAAAGAGCTCTCCCAGGCAAAGGCAAGGCATGTAAATGCCAAAAGTATCTTTGAAGGCTGCTGGACTACCAGGGCCGGGGTGTTGGGCACAGATGACCTGCAAATTGTAAACTGTGACCGCAGCACCATTCTAATTCTGCACCATTAGTTTTGAACTGGAGGAGGTGTGTGTTCAGCCAGGATGAAAAGCATGTAGAGAAAATCCACGCTTCTCAGAAAAACACAGCATTCCATGTCTGCCTTCTGTCTTTGGGGAGCCAATCTGCTCACCATGGCTCTTCTCCAGCACCTTTCACTTCAAGCAGATGTCCTGATCAGCTTGGTGCCCACTCTGGCACATCTGCAGCCTTCAGGGTTTGGAATTTGCTTTCAAAGGAGACATTTTAGGGGCCATTGCCTCCAGGTGACCTCTCAGGTGTGTTGTTGGAGGAAGACCTGCAGCCTGGCAGCGTGATTAGAAGTTGTGGCGGCCCCATCCCTGGAACTGTTCAGGGCCAGGTTGGATGGGGCTCTGGGCAACCTGGTCTGATAGAAGGTGTCCCGGCCTGTGGCAGGGGTTGGAACCTCATGATCTTTAAGGTCCCTTCCAACCCAAACCATTATGAGACTCTGTGGTTACAGTACATCCTTTCAAGACACAGTGAAACTTGAAACCATTGCCTTGGTGACTATTCATCACCAAGGAAAATAAACAAATAACTCAAATGAACCAACAGTAACTGTACATAAGCACAGTAACATGGAATAATTAAAAAAAAATTTTATTCCCCCTTCTGCCCCCAGAAAATGATCACTTAAAAATAGTCTGTGCCTTAGAGTTGTTTTTCTACATGGTTCCTACAAATTCTGCAGCAGGAAGAGTTCATGTTTTCCCTGGATAATAAACTTTGCTCTTTCCTAGTCTTACTGTTCTATAACTGCTTTTAAAGTCTAATGTACTGAATTGCAGAAGGAAGATGTGTGTGTGTGTGTGTAAATCATTCTCATGAAGTCCAAAAAATTAGAGTTAGAAAATGATTCAATCACTAAAATGATACAGTTTTCATATCAAAGCTCAATACATGTGTGTGTTTGTGCTCTTTTCAATCTTCCCTGTTGAAATGTGGCAAGGCTGAGCAGTGTAAAAATGCATAATTATTCTTTTTTAAGCATGTACAGATTGGCACTTCAGCTACACTTTGGATGTAGTAATTCATTAGAAACGTTTTCTAAATCTATACCATCAAGGATCTGCCTCCAGAAAAGAAATCTGGGGTAAGACTCATTCCAACTCCTGGGACAACTCAACAGTGAAGGCCTTGTATTTGAGCTAGACTTTTTCATCTCCTTTTCAGTAAATAGATAAAGCACACTTTTAAAGTCGCCTTTAGGAAGCAGCATATCTAATTTATTTAAAATATTAGATTAGATTAAGAGAAACTATCAGATACAGGTCAATGAGACAGATAAGCTACATCCCTTCAATCACATTTCTCCCCCGACCTCCAAAACAAATAAACCCATGGTTGTCATGAGTGAATGTTAATAATATGGAAGAATACAAGGAAAGTGAACACAGAAGAATTCAGCATGGAAATCTCATGTAGAACAGCACTATTTTTTTCAGACACTCTGCAAGAGTCAGGTGTAACCAAACAAAGCACAGTCACACACAGCGGATCTTTTAGACCGAATCTGCTATTTAAAGTCAATCTGGTCAAGAAGAAACAGAGAAAACAAACCGAAGTAACATTTCTTAGAATGCAAACTGACCTTTGATATAGGTAAGTTATTAATTTTTTTTTTTTTAATTTCAAAAGAGGTGGAAAATACACTCATTTTCCTCCAGCTAACAGTGGAAGACACAAAGAAATGCTGGCTCAAATTATGACTGACATCTCAAATGCAATGATGAGATATTTGTTTTTTACTCATGGATAAAAATGACTTTATACGCTCAACTTCAGTTTACACTGTTAATGACTTCAGACATGGGTGTCTGTGAAAAACAGGCTACACAAATTTTCATGAAGATTTTCATGAATACCTTTTTGTTTGTTTCATGTATTTGCTTGAAAAAAGGTTTCCTCTAATTTACACAGTAGTGACAACAATGTAGGATGTTCTACTGTGGAATCTTAAAAAGACCTGTGTGCCCTAAATTAATTTCTCCATATGCTTATATTCCTTAAATGCTTATATATGAGCATTTTAGCCTTTTCATGCATTTGACTTAAGAGTAAACCAGAGGTATTATAGGTGGCACAGAAAGAAGGTTGGTCTTCTTGTAGTAGTGTTCAGCTGGTGAAAAATATTTTGAACTTGTTGGAACAGAAAATTATGTTAAAATGTAAAATAAAACAGGAAAATCCGATTTACAAATCAGTAACCCTTGCATGGAGCATTCCATTGGACCTGTTGTAGTAAGCAAATGATAAATATTTGGAGCAGTGAAAAGAAGTGTGCCCTGAATCTCCATTCAAAATCACAGAATCCCAGCTTGAAGAGCCATTTGGAAATGATATTGCTGATTAATTGCTGTTTGACTCATAATAATTCCTGAACTAACTGCATATAGACACAGCCAAGGTTCTTTGTGGAGTGGCTTCTCACCTTTTTTTTTTTTCTTTGTTTTTGTAACAGCATAGATTTTATAACATTCTGAATTTGGAAACTACTTGATAAAAGATGGATTGAACCCACATAACCAGAGAGCATTCACATTCACAGAATATCTTGACTGAGAGGCCTTTCTACACCCCTCACTAAAGCTGAGCCATTCCACAGCCTGACATGCAGGAAACATGGGGATAGGTGTGAAAAAAGGCAAGAAGGAGCATGTAATTTCCTGAAAAAGGCCCTGAAAAAAGTGCTGTAAAGAAAGGCATAGATTTCTGGTTTCTGCATCCTGCAATCTTTTCCCCTTTAGAGATACATGATCTGACAGAAAATGTACACTTATTCCAGAAAGAAGAACCTAGAACACTCTGTTCTGTAATGGACTGCAGGAAAATAACTGGTAAGGAAATAATATTTCCTGACTGAAACTGGTACACATCTTTTACAGCTTTCTGCTGCTGGAAAAAATCCAGTCACTCACAGCGATATTGATGATATCTCAGTACACGTGCTAATGTTAATGCTTTTCTGTGGAAAAGGCAGGGAAAAGCAAATACATACAATTCTTCATAAATCAATGAATAGACTCTTTCAAGAAAAGTCATAAAATACAGTTGTGTCTCACTAAAACAGGGTATCTAAAATGTAGATTTTTAATCTGGCAGAGAGAAGGAGATCTTCTATATTAGAGGAGACCTAAGTCTAAATGCAGCAGCCTGTATGGAGGCACTTGGCACCATTTCATATAAAACAAGATGTCCAAGACGCCCTTGCAGTGCTAAAGATGTTGCAAAGTGCATGTGGAAGACCTGTGCCTTTCCAGGTTGTATCTGCAGCCCTGGCAGGATACCCTGGGGCACCTCAGGAAGTTGTGGACTCACAACTGAACTAAATGCTTAGATGAATGTGAAGGGCTGAGGGAACTGGAATTGTTCAGCCTGGAGAAGAGAAGTTTCCAGGGAGACCTGAGACCACCTTTCAGTACGTAAAGGGGCTCCAAGAGAGCTGGAGAGGGACTTTGGACAAGAGTCTGCAAGGAATAGACAAGGTATGATGACTTCAAACTGACGGAGGGCAGGGGTAGATTAGATATTAGGAAGAAATTCTTTACTCAGAGAGTGGTGAGGCCCTGGTACAGGTTGTCCAGAGAAGCTGTGGCTGCCCCATCCCTGGAAGAGTTCAAGGCCAGGTTGGACGGGGCTTGGAGCAACCTGGGCTGGTGTGCGGCATCCCTGCCCATGGCTGGAAGTTTGGAACTTGATGATATTTAAGGTCCCTTCCAAGGTGAATCATTCTATGAGTATTAATTGACTGTTCTATATCTATGCGGGCATTTATGTGCAACTATGAAATTATTAATTATAGCTCTTAAATCTAATTTAAGACACAGATCCACGATCAGATTACCTTTTATAAATAATGTGTCCCAATCCTATTCCCCCTGCCAAGATGTTGACCTGATACAAAGCACATTGGGTTGTTCAGTGGGTGCCCCTCAGCTGTTCTGGGGGACTCATGTCCACAAGTTGACATCACTGATGTCTGTCCACACTCTTGCTGTCAGAAGATTGACTTTCTAGTGCTCTTTGATTCTATTCGTTGTTTTTAATTTTTTCTGAGTTTGACCCACCAGATTTTCCCTGACCTTGCACCCTATTATCTCCTCTCCAACTCCTCTCAAATAAACAGTCCTTTCCTAATCCCATTTTCTCCTTGAACCCAGTTTTGCTTCAAACCATATCTCTGTGCAATCTTGACTATATATGGCATTACTGGCACAGAAAGTGTGAGTGCCACTGCAAACCAAACCAGCCCTGCCATTTTCCTGTTCATACTGACTGTATTTACTTTACCATATCCACCTCTTGACATAATTATTCTACTTTAGCCTTGATTCTCCCACTTGAACACAGGCAGGTTCTTATCTCATGTGCCAGCAGTTTGCATACCAGAGCAGCAGAGTAACTTGTCTCACATTTCTGCTTTGGGTACGTAAAGGGAAATGTAAAAGCTCCCTTTTAAGGACTTTGATACCATGAGGCCTCTCCATCTCACAGGCTTGCTTGATGGAAATTTGAAATATTAGATGTGTTTTGCTATCAACATAGCTTTCATGGATTTATGCATTGCTTTTTCAATAATTTGATTCAGAATTTCTCCCTGGATCAAATAGATCAATGATTCAAATGCTCCTTTAATTCCCTCTTTTTGGCAGAAGTTCCATATCCATCTTTGCAAAGATCTAAATTACTTCTGTGTGATGACTGCCTTTGTGTAGTTGGGTGTTGGAGTCACAGAATGACAGAATGGTTTGGGTTGGAAGGGACCTTAGGGATCACCTCCTTCCAATGGGAAGGGATGACACCCACTAGACCAGGTTGCTCAGAGCCCCGTCCAACCTGCCCTAGAACCTTGGTCATGGTTCAAGGGTTTGTTCAATTAGTTCTTTAAGTATTGGAGGTGAATTCCATCAGCCTTGTCTCCACCTCTGTCATCCCACTGCTCTCTGTAACCTTGCAGGTGGATCTGTCCTGTGTTCCATTGCAGTGGGGACCATTTACATGGAGATTCATTGCATTTCCCCTGTGTATGGCCGGGGGTTTAAATTTCACTGCCTGGATTATCCCCATACCTGTGCAGCTTTAGGAAATAGAAAAAAGCTTTTACATCATGACATTCTCATATGACCGCTCTGCAGGTTGCAGTCCCACAGACTTTTGTCTTGCTTGTCCTTTTCCCTGTGGAAAGCAAACACTTTGGGTCAGTGAGGTACCACTCCCACAGAGCCAGGGAATGTTTACCAGGAAACTTGCTGTTTGCCCAAGTAATTTTTCTCTAATATTCCATACTGTGCAAGCAGGGAGTTTTTTGTCTGCTCCAAGAATACTTTTGGTGTCAAACACCAAATCACAAACTCTGTTCAAGTTATCAAATAATAACTTACACAAGTTAATGTATATTTACTTTAAAAGTAAAGAACGTCATCATCTGAGGGCCTGAGTTTAAAAGCAAATTACTACTCCTTTCCTTTCATGCCTTCAAAGGAAGGAGAGCAACGTTTTACACGGGCAAGTAGGGATAGGTCAAGGGAGAGAGGTTTTAAACTAAAAGAGGAGAGATTTAGATTAGATATTGGGAAGAAATTCTTTGGTGTAAGGGTGCTGGCACAGGTTGCCCAGAGAAGCTGTGGCTGTCCCATCCCTGGAAGTGTCCAAGGCCAGGTCAGACGGGGCTTGGAACAACCTGGGACAGTGGAAGGTGTCCCTGCCCATGGTAGAAGGTTGGAACTAGAGGATCTTTAATGTCCTTTCCTGTCCCAGCCATTCAAGGATTCTATGGCTCTATGACTTTATGATTCTATATGCTGCAGTTCCATGCAGAGGATTCCCCAGGATGACTTAGGGGACCAGTTCCAGTCCATGTGGAGGTTTTGCACCTCCAGCCTCCAGGAATGACCAAGCACACGAGGTAAAACACAGGCTCAGCCTTTTAACACGGAGGAAGTGAATGTAACCCAGTGCACTGGTGAATTCTATCACTAATAAGCAGCTCCAGACAGCAACTGTGCTGTGAAAGCGGTGACCCTTTGCCCGCTGATGGAGAGCATCCCCTTCCTGGGCAGGTCAGGATGGCTAAGGACACACCCTGCACACACAGCAACTTGCTGGATAGACAATCTGGGGATACAACTGTGTGGGTGTCATGACAGAGGCTTTCTCACCTCTTTGCAAGCCCTATTTTCCACATTTTTATGTGATTTTGGTAGATTTGCTCAGGTGGTGGTATCTGATTGAAGTTTCAAACCTGCACACACCAACATACAGACAGAAGGGCTTTATACTGACACAGACCCACTCCCAGCTGTATCACTATCAGACACTTTCATATCAGTCTTGGCTTGTGCTCCTTTAGCTGCCCGTGGGTTGATGAGTGTGTCTCTAGGAGTTCCTGGAAATTTTCACTTCAATTTGAAGTACCCTGCCCAGTGTTGTTTCCTTGTGAAAGATGTTTTTTATGGGTACAAATTGAAAGAGGCGAAATTTAGGTCAGATACTAAGAAGAAATTCTTTACTGTGAGGGTGGTGAGATGATGGAACAGGTTGCCCAGGGAGGCTGTGGATATCTCAACCCTGAGAGTGCTCAAGACTAGGGCTGAATAACGCTTTGGGAAACCAGTGGAAGGTGTCCCTGCCTATGGAAGAGGTGTTGGGACTAGATGATCTTTAAAGTCTCTTCCAACCCTTAACATTCTATGTTTCTATGATATTTTCATCTAACCATTGCCCCTGGGTTAACAATCTGGAACCTCGGGGCTCTGAAGTGTTCCGTGCAGACTGACAAAGCTCAGGACCAAGCTGGTCTTTAAATATCCAGTGATGTAACTGAGATTTGAGTTGACCTTCTGGTTTACCAGCAACAAATTCTTACTTGCATTTGAAGAAAAGTGGAAATTTTTAGTGACGCTGAAGCTTCAGCTGTTCAGTTTTCCACCAGAGGGCACTCCTATATTTTCAATGAAGGCAAGTTTCTGAACAAGACTGAGCTGTTTTTCCTAGCTTGGTGAGTGTGTTGCAATTCCAGCTGCGACATGGCAAGGAGAAAAATGCAGAGGCAGAATCAGCTGGTCACACATCTGCCAGCACTGGGCATCCCGGGGCAGACTCCTCTGAGAGCTGATGGGGCACAGCAAGGCTTCAGCACCGCAGATGTGTCAGGCTGATGCATGGGAAATAAATAATCAGTTCTTACACACGGTGTTTGATGTGGCCAGGATATGATCCAGGTTAATGTAGGATTCAAGGGATATGTGTCTTCCTCCTGGGGAGGAAAAGGCCACCTGTCTCACCAGCATTGGTACCTGATTTCAGCATTTTTTAGGGAATATTACATTCCCTGCACAGTCCTGTGATTTTACCTTTGTTCGTGAAAATACACATTGTTATAAAAATTAAATCACTTCCACAGCTGATGCAGCTTGGGTTGATTGTATAGTTTTGATAGTCAATAATTTATATCAACATACAATAAAAAACCAACCATCTGCAGTCAAATCTGAAGAAACTGAAGCATCTGTCAGTTTAGGTGGACTCTGTCCCTGTCAGGGACACGTACATTATATGTATATCATATACATGTGTATATATATCCTTATCATATATTATAGGGTTTTTTTGATCCTTTTTAGCTTTTACTTAATTTTAGAATGACATTTCAGTACTTAAGGTAAATACTTGGAGCAAAATTTTTTGGGGGGCAAAAAAAAGCCAAGGCTTTTTGAAGAGAAATGCTCTAGAAAATGACAAGTTTTTTTTTTAAATGTAGGCACAGAAGACTAAACCACATTTCTTAACAGTCTCTGTGAAGGCTGAATTACTTCCTAAGGATTTATTAACGTTTGATTCATTCTTTAGTTACTGCAAGATTTGGCAAAGGCAGTTTGAGGAGAAAATAAGCTCTTCTGGTAATTTGACCAAAATATGTACGAACAGAATCAGCAGAGATTGGAATTATGGCACAGCAAACAATTTACATGTTCTGGCACCATGTCAAAAGTGAAAGATTCTCACAGCAAATCATAAACTGAACAGGTGAATACTTTGCCCTTCCTCTAAAGTCATTGAGAAGGAATAGCCTGAAATCAGACTGTCACACTCAGCTCTGCTCCAAGGAAACATCTCTGTTGACCTGCATTCAGGTGAGACGACACAAGGGAGAGCCAGGCTAAGACAGGTGTGACCACGTGCCCTTTTTTCAGTCCTTTCCTCTCAGTTGTATTTTTCCCATGGACACCTTTGGCATGTTGTTTGGGTTTTTTTGTGACAATTTTTTTCCCAGCTGTTTATAGCTCTGCAAGGGGTGCTTACAGAATCACTGCTGCTCACTGGCCCTACTGTCATGGGTTTGCAAAAGTCCCCCTCCTTGGGGATTGAAAATAGTTTGTCCGGATGAATTTCCGGACAAAAGCC
>JAWMRA010000113.1:110600284-110654423 GCA_035584735.1 Pseudotriccus pelzelni
GTTTTTATATATGCTAGTAATAAATCCTAATATTATTTATCTCCCCAATCAGATCTCTTTGTCTGCATAAACTTCTCCCACCTTAGAGCAATTTGTGGGGGGTGTGGTACAAATTGTCCCCTAGGCAAACCCATGACACCTACAGATGTCACTCTGTAAAGAATTTCTTCCTAATATCCAACATAAAGCTCCTCTGGGACAGATTAAGCCTGTGCCCTCTTGTCCTACTGCTGGTTTCCTGGGAGAAGAGATCGACCCCCACCTGGCTACAATCTCCTTTCTCATACAGTCAATTACTCCAGAAGGCCCTCCCCTTCTCCTTCTTTCCTGCAGTTTATGTTATGGAATATCCCTTTGGTCTGTTGGGATCAGCTCTTCCAGCTGTGCCATCTTTCAGTTTCTTCTTCACCCGCAGGTTCCTCTCTGCAGGTGGAGCAGTGTGAGAGGCAGAGACGGCCTTGAGTCTGGGTAAGCTCTGCTCAGCAGTGGCCAGAACACCAGTGTGTTATCAACACTGATTTGGTTACAGTTCCAAACCATTAAGAGTTACCATGAAGAAAATTAATGCTAGTCCAGTCACAGCCAATGTAATGGCAAACAGTTTTACTGACTGTAAAGATGAAGACCCATAGCAATTGCTTTTAACAGTCTGAAATTATCCCCTCATTTCTCTGTAGATCCTGCAGTGCACCACGAGCCCTGTGTGTAGATGTTTGTCAACCCAGAGTATGACATAATGCCTCTGTTTGAGAAAAATTGAGTTTTCTACGAATTGTTCCACAAACTCACCAATTTCTCTCCCCTCTCCCCTTTAAAGACTGTCAGTAGGACTTAACTGGCTGTAGATGGCTAGAGTAATTCAAGATGGCATGGAGCGTAAGGACAAGGGGAAATGGCTTTAAGCTGAAGGAGGGTAGGTTTATAGTAGAAATTGGGAAAAAATTCTTCCCTGTGAGGGTGGTGAGACACTAGCATGGGTTGCCCAGAGAAGCTGTGGCTGCCCGATCCCTGAAAGCATTCAAGGCCAACTTGGAAGGGTCTTTGAGTGACCCGTTGTAGTGAAAGGTATCCTTATCCATGGCAGGGAGTTGGAACTAGATGTTCTCTAATGTCCCTTCCAACCCAAACCATTCCATGATTCTATGATTCTATGGATCCTACCCCCCACACTGATTTTCCTGATGATTTAATGGTTAAACTTTGCTTTGGTTTTCTCAGGAGCTGTGTGATCCCTCTTGGCCAACCAGTGCTCAACCTGTATAATCTTGTTTCGTATTAACTGGTAATGTGTGGACTGGCTGGCAATTATGGCTCATTAGGTGAGGGGTTAGCCTAAATTGCCGTGTTATTTGGTGTCATTTCCTTAAATGAAGCAGAAGTTAACCTGGGTACTGTGTATCCCCTCCTGGCAGGACGAGCCTCCTGCTGCCACCCACTGATGGCAGAGCGGGTCCGATGCTGCAGTTCGCAGAGTGAACAAAGACAGCTGGGGCTCGGGGGAGATGCTTTGTGCAGAAGATGAGATCAGGCTCAGACACTGAGCTGCTTGGGGCAATGTATTATTAAATGCTATCTACTGATACGCTACTTCTGTAGGAGCCGATTAATGATATCCTGCTTTATTATTCCTTATCTTTTATCTTCACCTTGTTTCACAGATGTAGCTGGCAGTACACGGCACTAACCACGGACCCGTGGCACTCATTAGATGGTGGCTGCTCCTCACAAGTGCCATCAGGCATGCAATTCCTGCTCCTGATTCTGCTAACGATGCTGGTTAACACATTGCTGTGTCGCTGTTCGAGCCACCTAGACAACATGGTCTTGTCAGTCTGGAACGAGCTTATCTTTTACTTATCATTTCTTTGACACCATCCTCTGATAAGCTGAGAGATAAATACATAACAGACTCTGCAATGTATTCCCCTGGCACTAAATTCTTAGCAGTAACACTGTAGTGGGGTTTCAACTAACGAGTGCTTCGTTTGACCTGTTTTCTATTTTGTTCGAGTGTTGCAGCTGAAGATCTTAAGGCACATATAAACTAGAAACATATTCTTGTTTAGCCATTCCCCATACCTCAGGAATGGTTCTGTCTCTGAGGGGAAGGGGGGAGTTTATTCCAGCAGCTCAGGGCAGATACAGGGTAGAGGCAAGTCAAACACATCCAATTGCTTAAGGTCCTGTTTTTAGGGTATCAAGGGTTTCACCTTGAAAGGTGAAATGAAGCAGGAAGAGGATGTGAGAGGAGGAATCTACGGTCTGATGCGGGGATCCCAGTGACCACAGGGACCTATCGGGGACACAAAAGAACCGTGTCCATCTGTGCAGGCACCTCCCTGCAGTGCCAGAGGTCTCCATCTCCATCCTCTGCAAAGGGGGATCGCAGACGTGTGTGTTAAACAGCACGTATGTGCTAGGTCTTATTACTTTCATTTAAACCACACCTCCCTAGTTTGGAAATTACTTTTGTGGCTTTGTCAAACGTGCTACCAAAGCCAGAACAACATCCACTCATCTGAGTGACTCACTGAAGAGAGTTTGTTTTGGCAAGATCAGTTCATGAAGGGTCCGTGCTGATATTTTATGCTCTACTGATTATTACAAAGTGACAGGTAAACAATTTGCTCCATTATCTCCCTGGAGATCTAAATTAGGCTTATTGACCTTTGTTCCCTGGGTCCTCAGGGGTGATATGTATCAGGATTGATTTTTACCTCATTACGCTTTGCTCTTTTGAGTGATTGAAAAATCAGTTCTTTTAGTATAAGTTACAGTGGAAGGGAATAGAAATCACTACCAGAAAGACATTGAGGGGTTGGAGCAAGTCCAGAGAAGGGCAATGAAGCTGGAGAAGGGTCTGGAGCACAGATCTGCTGAGAAGCAGCTGAGGGAGTTGAGAGGGCTTAGCCTGGGGAAAAGGATGATCTTATTGCCCTTTACAACTCCCTGAAAGGAGGTTGTAGCCAGGTAGGGGTCAGGTTATTCTCCCAGGTAACAAGAGATGGGACAAGAAGAAATGTCCTCAAGTTGTGCCAGGGGAGGTTTAGATTGTACATCAGTGAAAACTTCTTCACAGAAAGGGTGGTCAAGCATTGGAACAGGCTGTCCAGGGGAGTGGTTGAATCACTGCTCCTGAAGTGTTAAAAAGATGTGTAACTGTGGTGCTTAGGGATATGGTTTACTGGTGGATCTGGCCGTGTTAGGTAAATGGTTGGACTTGATCTTAGACGTCTTTTCCAACCTTAATGATTCTCTGATTCTGTGATCTCTTTGTTAATACTAAAGGACTCTCCTAGCAATGGGGGTGATGGTTCTGTCCATTTACTTAATGGTAACAATGCTGGATCAGCTATTTCAGTGTCATCATTCTTACTTGGACCTGTGTTAATTATTTAAGAACGCAGTAAGTCATGTTCCAGCACTCACACCTATGCCCTGGCATTGCCTAATTTCCTAGCAGACATGTCCCCGGATGAGAGGACAGGATGCCATGGAAGGGAAAAGTGGTGGAGACAAACGAGAAAAAAAACCAGCCCAAATGTCAATTACTTTGAGTGAAATTGGGCTTTTTACTTAATAGCCATTTTCACACAAGAAGAAATTCCACTGAAATGAATGAGTCGGAAATGTGTGCTGAAATTATCCCGTGCCAAAGACTCTGGGGCTTGAAATCTTCAAGCAGCTTCCTTACTAAAAGAGGACTGGAATGTGAAACCGTTGGAAGGTGAGACTAAGATAATATTTATTCCCACTGTTGACTGCAGAGAAGAACACCTTGCCTCCCAAAGGTCACAGAGTGGGGATTCCATGGTATTTATTTTAACTGTTACTTCTTTCTGAAAGAGAGTCTGGTGGAAGGTTGTTTACCTGACATCTGTTTTTGCCTAGGAAATCTTCAGCTTCCCACATGACCTGTTTGTGCTTATGCTGCTAAAGATTTAGGCTCCCTTCAAGACCTAATGCCAATAAAGTCACAAAGCTGGTAAAAGTTTAGTCCTTTTTTTTTAATGATGAGTTTATCAGTGAAGAATGAGTAATTTCATGACTGATAGAGCAAAAGAAGATATTACCAAAATAATTTTGGAAGGCATCTCTACTTGTTAGTAAAAACCAAGTTTCCAAACACAGGGATCTTTCCCCCTTGACTGTCGGTTAATGTGAATTAAGCCCTTTTCTCAGACAGTCCTTTTTTCCAGGCAGGTTTGGATACCTGTATTTATGCTAAGTGCAATCCTATGAGAGAAACATTAATTTAAATGAACCTTAAATTATGAACCAAACACTGGTTTGGGTTTTGCTTTCTTTTGTGTTTTTTTCTTGACTGAACATTTTACAGTAGAACATATGTCAGCAAAAGACAGATTCTACACCAGAATAGTTCTAGTGGAAACTGCTCTTCTCTCCTAATTTCTTTTAAGAGCTACGTACTTCAAACAATCCTGTTTATATTCTGGTCCTGTTAATAGTACATTAATTTAAAATGTCCATCAAGTTAAACTAGTTGCATTACCAAGCACTATCCATCTATACTGAAAACACATGAAACATACGGAGCCACAGAATTTTAAACTACACTCATTAGGCAATGTTTTGGGAAAAGAAAGATGAGAGGAGCTAGAAATTAAATATATCTGGCAACCAAATGACAAATTTCAATTGGGATCTCTACTGTGTTCTAGACCGTTATACAAATATATATACATCCTCCAACAGCCTTTTCTTCTGGGAGTCACTGGACTGAAGCTGGTCCTTCTGCATATGTGGGAGAGGCTGGACGGGATCAGTTTTTGTGAAAGAAGTCACTAAGGGCATAGATGTCAAGGAAGGGAAAAGCTGAGCCTGATACTTTATTTCAGTTTTGCATTGGCAGGAACAAGGGTGATGAACTTGACAAAGCTCTGGGTACTTCCAGGAGACTTTGCCAAGGGAGTTGGAAAAAAACATCTTCAAACTTTCAAGACTTGGCTGAAAATGAATTGAAACACAAAATTAATCATGAGTGGGAAATGAACACCTGCAGCATTTCCTTTCAGAATAATTTTTCATCAACATTTATTTTCTCTGTATTTTTTTCCTTGGTGTTGTGATTTACTCCACAGCAGCATCCAAACCCACACATTCAAAATTCTTAGTTCCCTCGAGGAGATTTCTCACTGGACCAGCAAGGTGTTTTGAAGTTTCCTTCCTTTATGCTACAGGCCATGGTGAGGATTTGGTTAATTCCATCACAGAAGATTGAAATTAAACCTTGCACTGTGATGCTCAGCCCATAAGTTTTGATTTTCCATTAGAATTCTAAAAACTCAGGTCTGCTACTCAAGTGTGTTGCTACTGCCACCTGATCAGCCAGTGTTATTCAGAGGAAGAAGAAGAAGAAGATAAAGAAGCCACCTTCTTCCTAGGTGCAAGGATGGAAATTGTCTTTCCTGGGTGTGGAAAACCATATGGATTGCTGCTGGAAATCTGGAGCTCACACTTCAGGCTATCTGTGTAAATGTATGTGTGACCTCACTTGCAGACCACGACTCTTCTTATGATGGAAAGTGTTCATGAGAGTTTCCACATGGAAAAATGTGCTTTTGGCCCTGTATTTAAGCAAATAATTAAAAAAAAATCAATTTATGTAAATTAATTGTGGGGTTTTTATGTGTGGTTTTGCTGTTGTTTTTTGTTTGTTGGTTTGGTTTGTTTTTTTTAAGCATCAACTTTACCCAGGTCACAACTGAAATATTTAGAACTTACTGCACAATCCATCCTCACAAGCATTAGGGCAATCCCCACAGGGCTCTCCTTCCTTGTAGGGTGTCTTCATGGAGCTTAGTAGATTCCCCCTGAAACACCAACGTTACCATCATAAGCTATGAAGACCCTATACAATATCCGAGAAGAAAACTTAATTGTAAATGTGTTTATGTATATTAATTTACAGTCAGTCCTTGGTTATATGCCAATTTTTATAAATGTGTTGGATTTACCTGGAAAGGTTTTGATAATGGGCAGGAAGGGTGAGGGGGAGAGAATTTGCAGGACTGGCTTTTGTGAGAAGACACCAGAAGCTGCCCCTGTTTCAGAGAGGGCCAGTGCTGGCCAGATCCAGGTTGGACCTGCTGCTGCTCAAGGCTGAGCCCACCAGTGACAGCAGAGCCTCTGTGATAACACATTTAGGGGAGGGTAAAAACTGGTGTGCAGAAGAAAGGAGTGAGAATAGGGAAGAGCATGAGGGGGAAGGACTTGCAGAGGCATCGTGTGATGAACTGACCAGAGCCCCCATTCCCATCCCAATGTGCTGCTGAGAGGCAGGAGGTGGAGAAAATCAGGGGTGAATTTGAGCTTGGGAAGGAGGGAGGGGTGGGGGGAAGGTGTTTTTAGCTTTGGGTTTATTTCTTATTATCCTGTTCTTATTTGATTGGTAATAATTTCCAAGTCGGTTTTTCCCATGATGGTGATGAGTGATCTCCTCTGCCCTTATCTTGACCCATGAACTTTTTGTCATATTTTTAATTCCCCTGTTCTATTGAGGAGAAGAATCATAGAGGGGTGGACTACTGATGATCTGTCAAGGTCAACCCAACACAAGCTGTTACACTGGGAATGTGGAAATTAATTTTAGGCAGCATATGAAATAATCACTCTGCCTTAAAATTCCCACTAAAGTTTATTTAGTATTAATTATAGTCTTTACTGTACTGTACACCTTGATCTGCCTTTCTGAACCAAGATTTCAAGTAGAATGTTGAAAATACCTTTTTTTCTCATTTATTGCTGTGAAAATTGGGATTTTTGGGCAAATGAAATGTAATTTAAAAATGGATGTTGTTTTTATGTGTTTCATGCTTTTGCTTGATAACTCTTTTGATGAGTATCTTTCTGTCTTTTCATATTCCTAATACACTCTTCAAACCTCTTCCTCAGCTATAAGTGATGTGCCCTATACAAATGTCACCATCTCCCAACTGATTTTTATTATGTAATAAGTTCCAAAATCAGAATCAATACGTACATGGGGCAGTACTGGCAGACGTAAAAGTATTTGAATCTGCTGTTGCTACAGAAAGCGAGACCACATCCAATTTTATAGGAATTGTGCCAAACCATCTGTAGGTATAAAAATAAAAATCATAGAAAGATGAAAAATACACATCTGAAAATCATTTAAATGCAATCTGCATTACAGAAATGTTTGCAATGAAGTTAAGCCTCTTATTTACCTTTATATTAAAATATGAGTCCCACCTTGCTGAAAACCTGCTTTCATCGCTATTCAACCAAAGAACATTGAGGATATAATGATAATTTATCACACATATATATAAAATCTCTGAGTTGAAATGTCTCCATTATACATGTTTTCATTCAATGAAAACTTTTAATGTAGGAATCATTACGTGAAATTTTGTATCCTGTGTTTTGTGCAGGTGAACAAAAGGAGTTTATGATAAGCTGCTGTCCAGCTGGAAACTCTCTGAGTCAATGGAACTTTGCAGACTGCAACAAACCTATTTATATTTTGTTGCTGATACTTTAATAAGCCTGTTTTTCCAGTATGTGGGCAATTTTCAGATGTTAAACAAACAAGTTGTTTCTTCCTGAAGTCTTGAAATGCCGTTATCTTTACCCTTTATTCCATAAGACACTTAGCCTATTATTTTCATTTTAATTCTGTTAGTTTTGTAAGTTTCCATCTTGTTTTGTCAGAATAACTCTTTAGTTCTCTATTGCACTGACTTCCTTTAAAAATGAGAGGATAACAGTTGCTTAGCTAACAGGTACATATTTATTTATTCAGCCTAAAATATATATATATATATGTATAAATGCATCTACCTGAGTGTAATGGCCAATCACAGCACCTTTTGTTTTTGCTCCAGTTCCATATTTGAAATTTTTCTCCTCATCGTACCAAGTCTGAAGAATGTTTGACCATGAGAATGGGGAGGTTGACATGAAGAGATTTTCACCACATAGTACATCTGAAAAGAGAAAGGTCCTGAGAAAGGCATGTGAGGGGAAAAAAACTCCAAACAAAAAACACCAACAAAAGCTGGGATGATTTTCACAGAAAGTCTCATCCCAGATGGAGCAGCAGGATGTTATGGTTTTTTTCCAGTTCTGTGACATCATTCTATGTTGAAACAGAGGTTGTGACTTGACCAGTTTGCAGCATGGCCAGCCTGTCTGTCTGGTAGTTTGGTCGTTGACAGACCTTCTGCATGACTGCAGATACACCTACACATGTGCACCATTGGTTCATGACTAATTTTGTTATTTGGAAGTTGCCAACCCCGTCGTTATTCAGGTCACAGCCCAGTAATCTTTGGAAAATCCCAATAATCCAAATTTAACTCCTGGTACACAAGAAGGTATCCACACTGTCTTGACCTACTGTTTCTGTTTAGGTCCATCCAAACTTACTTCATTAGTTCTCCTCTGGCATTCACCTTAACAAAAACCAGACAATTTGGGGTTTAGGCAAAAAGTATGGACAGGGCCGTCCATACCTTAAAAGTGACATGGACAGAAATCAGTCAACAGCACACTGGGCACTGACTACTGTTAACACAGTATGGCTGTAGCTTCAATATCCAAAGACTGAAGTGTTAATCTGAACCTCAGAGGCACTTACAGGCTGCAAGTTGCCTGGGGATTTATCTCGTCTTAGAAACCAGGCTTAGCACCACCAGCCAATTTTGGATCTTCACCCCTTGCCCCTTGCTTTCCAGATATTTTAAGCCAGCACATACAAAGTGGTTCCTGCCCTAAATTTGGTTTAGATTCTCTTCTTTCTGATGGATATTTTTGGAGAATGTGCTTTATCTCTATGATTTTTTTTTCATCTACTATGAAAAATGGGATATGCCTGTGTAAAACTGATGCAAATGGTATGAGAATGGGATTGAACTTTTCTCACTTGCTGGACAGATTTATACCTAGAAATTTCCCTTTGTCCCAAGAAAATCTAAATGTTATTTGAATTGTATCTCAAACCTCAGCAAACAAAACCAAAAGCAGTCACATCAATAACATATGTGACATTGTTCAGTTACTCTTGTGCTTCACTTACCTGTTCTCCTCAGATTAGGAGGACTGTGGCTTAAAGTACATTGATTGGCCCATTTTTGGGCATTCTCTGCAGCCAGAGGACACCATTCCTTAATGAAAGAATAAAATACCAGTCATTCAGACACATGCCAATGAATAAGCCCTCATAAGGGAACAACAGTTGGAAACTACATTTCAAATCAGAAAAAATAAAGTATAAAATCCTTTTTTGGGGGGAAGGGTGGGTAGGAAAAAAGTTACTATGCTCCCAGGGAATAGCAACTGTGAAGATTGATGATGTATCAAAAAGAAATGAATAATGCCATGGATCCTTCTTTTCATTTTTCTCCAAAAGAAAGAGACATTATTGTTCATACAACACAAAGTTTTTCAGAGGTTTTTTTTCCATCTGCCCAGCTTTATGCTTCTCCTGGTGCTGGCTGTGCTCCATCCTGGTGAAAGGTCTAGAGAATGAATTTGTGGCTAAACAAAATAATGTAACCTGCATACAGCCTTGTACCTCTCACAGAGTCCACTACTCATTAAAAACAGATTTACAGCACATAGCTTACCATCTTCATCATGTTGCTGGCAGTTGGTTTCACTCCTTTCCTGAGGGCATTATGTCTGTCAACAATCAGCTTTTGCTGATCTGCTCTGCTGGTTGACAGAGCATCGACACCTCCAGGTTCCTAAATGGAAGGAACATGTTATATTTCTGTTTTATTTGAATGTAACTAAATCCTGCATCCTTTCTAAGAAATTATACTGATCAAAGAGATAATCCTTGTGATGGAGGAGGTTCTGTGATTATTGCTTTATCTCATAAGTACCTCTAGCAGTGCTTCCATGTGGAGCAGCATGACAGTGGTTCCACAGCACGGACCTTAACAATAACAACACTGGTTCCTGTATTTTATCTTCCAACCCTCTGTGGAGGACTGAGATATTCTGGAATGCCTCTTGTGCCTGTAGACTCTTAAATTTAGGCAACAAAATCAGGTTTATTTACTGTTACTGTAATTTCCTACATGAGGTTGTGAGGAAACAGTACTAAAAACTAGCTGAAGACATGAATGTGGTTATAATATGTTCCCCTTCTTCTGTATTTTATACCATGCCTATCAGGATCATCACAGGCCTCTTGTGGTACTTCACCAGCACATCCCACTGAGCAGAAAATAAATGCTTGTACTTTCATGCCATAGATTTCTTTACAATTCTGCCATAAATGATAGCATTTCTCAAACTTTTCATGTGTTTTCTAATTAAAAAAGAGCCATGTGAAGAACTCAAGTCTCTTCTGCACATCTGTTCTCAACTAGTCTTCTAGATTGCAGCTTGGAGAGCAGAAATTGAAGAATTAGAGGGAAAAGTAATCAGAGAAAAGTAATCAAGGCCTCAGTCATAATGATTCTGAAGCAGAAGTAGCAAACTACAGACTTCAGTCTAAGTATGGGTTGGGAGGAACCACTCTGTGTGTGCATCCAGTATCTTGATTTAGCTGTTTTAAGGAAATCAGGGATGTATGATGAGAGGATGGAGCTTTGAGCAAAGGGAGAGGCACATAGCTCGGGACCTGTAGGATGAGGAAGGAAGTTGGGTAAGTGCTGTCTGCAAACCTGTGGGAAACTAGTGGGAAGAGGGCTGGATCTCTGGGAGAACCTGATTCCTGGATCTGTATATGGAAACTTCTGGAAAATGTAGTTGTCTCCGATCCAATTCACAAGTAAACAGTGAATCGTCAGATGGTTTATTGTGCAAGTCTGCCTCCAGTTGACTGCTTTGAATGGAAGCAGACTTCAAGGATAAAAGTTTTCCAGATCCTAGATATCTAATCAGACTCTTTATGCATATGATTGGTGTGCACAGGAAAAGCCATATTCAGTCAGAACACAAATGCCTCGGGGCCCACCCAAATTTTCTGTGTACAAAATGTGGATCCTACCTGTGCAGTGGATGGAAACAGTACAGCTGTGAGACACAGAAATACCACTGGCAGAATCATCTCTGAAAGGGGATAATGAAGATTTAATTTATTTGTTATGTAGCTTTCATTTCTGTGATACTTAATGCATCATTTTCCAGCCTACTTCCTGGCTTTTGCCCAAGTAGCAAGGTAATACATATTTTTTTCTTTGTTTCCTCCTCTCCTCCTTTCATTTTAGAAGGAAAACAATAACATTAATTCCCCCTCATTTCCAAGTTTCTATGAATCAGCTGCTTTGCATATCTCATACTTCCTGATGTCATCCTGGCTGAATATCTCCACCTGAATTCGGAGGTATTTGTGCTTCCTTTTCTGTAAGAAGCCTTCTGCCCATTGCCAAACTGCAATGGGATAGGATGCTGCTTTTAGCTTGTTTCTATGTCTGGGTTAGTCTGAAAACTTCCCTACTCCCTTTTGCCTGCTTTGACTGGAGTGGTTTGGTTGAAATGGGAATTAGACACTGATCCTTGGGCAGATCCAGGAGTCAGGATTCAAACCCTGACACTCAATGAGCAGCATTGTGATGCCTTGCATGTGAGCTGGGGCAGAACTGGCTGGGCCAGAAGTGGACCAGGGAAAGATCTGTTTCAGAAAGCTTTTTTTGGTTTTATCTGTTTTAAGACAAATCTTGATTATAGTGCAGATAGTGCAGAATGACAACAGAAATCGGAGCCTTCTCTAACCATGCGATTCCTGGGCATGTGATCTGCAGGACCAGAAGCTGGACTTTGATGACCCTTGTGTGTCCCTTTCCACTCAGGATATTCTACAAATATATGATTCTAATTGAAGAAGCATCCACCAGAACCTGGACTCCAAGTCTCCACTTGCTTTGGAGGCTCAAAGCACCCCAACACACCACTCCAGTGACCCAGGAGGTCACTGCAAACTTCAGGTATCTGCAATCAGTCATACAAGTTACATTCAGCTTGTTCCCATGACCTTGGGCAGGCAAGCAGATGATTAGAGTGGAATTTACTCAATTTGGCATTTTTCCCCAGCCTCCCACCCAAGGGAATTTATGGGCATGTTACCAGAGACATATATTATTAGCTTAACTTAGTTGGTTTTGAGCGGCTGCTGGTTTGGGTTTTAAATTATTCTTGGGGGAAGGCCAATAGGCTGATCTTTTCATGTTCAGCAAAGCCCCTGTCCCTTGAGGCAACCAGTTCATGTAAAACACCAGGTGCCCTGGAGAACACTGGTATTTGTGGAAAACATGTGGGAAAGGAAAACTACCCTTTTCCAACTGGTACAGCAAAGTCCCTGCTCCTCACCAGCTTCCTTACCTGGCACTGGAGCTGCCCCATAGTCCTCAACCTGTAGGCGGAGATGCTGCTGCAGCTCTGCTGAACAGCAAAGCCCTTTGAAGTGGACTGTGACTATGGGCAGCTGCAGCTCAGAGGCTAAAAAACTGGACAGACTGGGCACATCTGTTCAGTTAAACTCTCACAGCCTTCAAAATAAAGTGACTTATTCCAAACACCTGTCCTTGAGAAAAAATCTGCTTGATCCAGGGGAAAACATACTGATAATTAACAGTATAAATAATTGATTTCCTGTTCTTGGTGATGCTTTATATCACTTGCTTTTAGCTCTGACATCACCTGGGCCTTCTTTAAATGCTTTAGGATCACAGAATTTTTTTCTTATTAAATTTTCTAACACTTATTTCCCAGAGCCATTCCAAAACTTTGCAATGTATCTGACCTAGGTGTTTAGCAATAAAAGATTATACTCCCAATGTAATAAAAAAATTACTATTTTCACCTAATTTCTATCTAGAAATTAAGTAGAGGTGGGGGTTATTTTTAGCTGTACTCAAGTTACGAGCAAAAATATGTCCTTAGAGTGCAAAATATGATGATATGCAAATAGAAACAACCCTTTTTGCATGTAAAACACATTTTAAAGGAAAAATAGCTCTTCACTGAAATTCTGAAGCTTTCTGTTTAGTAAAGTTAACTTAGAGACATAGGCAAAGTATTCATTCACTGTAATATTTTCTATGAATTAACTTACAATTAAATATAATTGGTAATTTAATACATGATACAAGTTTCAAAATGCCATTGGAATGCTTTTTAAGACCCAGTGGGTTTCCCACTCCAAGATATTAACATACTTTTGGCAATCCCACTGATTTCAACCAAATGCTTGCAGTTTATGAGATGTAAATTTAATTGCTCTGCATTAATTTCTAGGCATTGGTCCTAAAATCAGTCTCTCCCTCCCCCTCCCCTGTTCCCCCTCAATCAAACATAAATCAGGACATGTGCCAAGTCTTACTGACTTTCCTGCAAATCCATCTGTATACCAGGATCTGCCACTGAAAGATGGTGCTTTAGCATCCCTAGTTTGTATCAATTTGGCAAACTTGTGTGAATGTGTTTTTTCCATCTCTCCTTCTAAAAAAAAAAGAAAAAAGAAAAAAAAAGGTGTATCCTCAACGATTCATTGAATTGAATGTCCATTACAAAAGAACATCCCCATTATTTTTTTGCTGTCCTTGAGGAAGACCTGGAGTATAGTCACTGGCATTCCACTTGTACAGCATTGTTGCACAAAGTCTTACTTAGCAGCCACCTTGCACAAGAGGAGTAAATTAAACAAGGTGGTAACTTAACCACTCTGAAAATAGGTGATGATAGTAACATACACCAATAAAATATACTGAGCTCAATGTATATCCCATTCAATACATTTGACTGTCTGTCTGTCCCTTTCTCTATGTACATTTAATCTGCCAAGATGCTCTTTCTTGCACACAGGTGTCTTTTTCATCTGTTATTTTTGGTTGTTCATCAATTTTCTCCCCCCCTTTTTTTTTTTCCATATTTTTTTTACATGGTTGCCTGTGTAATCCTTATTTTTCACTGAATAAAATCCTCTTTCTGAGACTGCCCTCAATTTTTCAAGAAGTCTTCTGACAATTGGGTGTATTTTAATATGTGAAAAAAATTACAGTACTTAAGGCCAACAAAACAACGTAAATCCTACCTTTTGTTTCCAAGAAGATCAGGAATTTCTTCTGTCTTTCTTCAGGTAGTTATGGCAGTGACCAGACTTCTTCCTTGGAGGGTGATTTATAGCTCTTCTGTTTCCTGATAGGACAAGGTGACTCAAACGTCACAGGTATTACACAATTGAAGTAGTGACCAGAGAGAACAGTGCATTTTTCAAGTGCAAATTCACCCAAAAAGGAGGCTGTTTGCTTTTGTTCCATTTTAATTTCCTCTTCCTGTACTGCAAGAGATGGAATATTCTGAAGTGAATTTCGGGTGTTTCACTCCTTATATGTGAAATTTGCAGTAGAAGGGGATGTGGTACAAAGCTCTCTGCTAATGATTGACATGTCCAGTTGTAGCAGCACTTGATCCTAATCTCCAGCAATGCCAATAAACTCAGGTGGCTACTGAGGTGTCTGCAGACTGACATTGTTGTAACCAGGATGGAAATCTTGTCTGTTGATTTTTCCATGGGGATTTAAAAAGTCTTGGGCCACGTTCCTTCTCATGCCGTGGCTTCTTTACATCCATCCTATAGTGCAAAAGTCAAAAAAAGAGACAAGAATATTTCTGTAGTTTATATTTTCACCCAATATTGGATAAAGATTAAAAGATTACTGTGTGCACTAACATTGAAACACATATTTGTTTCTGGCACTGCCACGGGTGGAAAGATTGCCAGGTCAGAAGGGATTTGTGTGCACATTGACTGCTTCTGTCCATGTTCAGTCCCATTTAATTGCTGACCAGATCAGTTGTCATTGCCTGCTTTTATATCAAATACTGTTATTTTTCTATTTAAATTCAGGTCTTCCCTCTTGGTGGTCACGCAACTCCTACCCTAGTCCCTCGTGAAGCTTTCAGAACAGGCCTTTGCTTTTCAGCACCTGGGAAACCTGGGAACACCTGCCAGCTGAAATGGTAAAGGGGTGATTTGTTGGTTTGTAATTACATGGAAAGGAACTCTCCATCAGCAAGTTTGGGGTTGGCACCAAATTGCAGGGAGTCTGTATGCTGGACAACAAGACTGTCATTCAGATGAATCTCAGAAACCTGAAGAGATTTGATGGAAAAGATCTGAAAATAAACAACTGGGAGAGAGCAAGTGTCTAGTTAGCAGCTGTAGGTAAACACTGAGGGATTGGACTTGTGGATCATAGGATGGTTTAGGTTGTGAGGGATGTTAAAGATCATCCAGTCCCAAACCTCCTGCCACAGGCAGGGATGATCTTAGAAGTCTTTTCCAACCTAAATGATTCTATGACTCCAGGACAAGTTGCATGTGAGTCATCAGTGCTCCCTTGCAACAGTGAGGGCACTGCTTTAGTCAGCACGCAGTGCAAGTACTGAAAATGGTGATGGTACCCACTTTTTCAGCAACTTAGAAACTGTGTCAGGACTACTGTGTCCAGTTTTGGAGTCCCCAGTGCAAGAAAGACTTTAACTAACTGGGGTAAGAGCAGCAAACAGCCACAGCCATGAGGTTGGACATGGACCAGATGAGCTTCAGAGATCCTGCACAACCAAAGCTATTCTGAGGTTGTGTGATTTTTATGTTGTTGACACTGGACAGGCACAAAATGAGACTTGTCTTATTTCCCTTGTTGACAGATATGACAGTTTAATTAATTACAATAGGAATCTCTAATTGCTATATGAGAAAACAAGTGTTAGTAGCATTATTGTTATAACCATTACTAATGAAAAGATTACATGCAGGTCATCAGTGAACAATGGATCGTGAGGTAAAAACCAAATCCTATTATGTTTGTCATTCATCTCTCTGCCTAATATACGCTGAAACCCTGTGAATCAACTCCCCATTCAAGTGTAAGATCTGTTTGCAAACACAAGTGAATGATTCAGAACAACATCCTGTGTAGAAATAGTATTCATTTGAATAGAGGTTCTGTCATGACTCTTCAAAAATTGTTCTTATAGTTTATTTTCACGGAATCATGGAACATCTCAGGTTGGAAGGGACCTCAAAAGATCACCTGGTCCAGCCTTCCACAGGAATGGGATCATTGTCTGGTTTAGTCTTCCCGCTCAAAAAGCTGTCACTGCTCAGTGCTGAGTCCAGTTGGGTTTTGAAAGGCTCCAGAGATGGAGACTCCACAGTCTCTCCGGGTAAGCTGTTCCAGTGCTTGATCATCCTCACTGTAAAGAAGTTTTTTCTCAAGTTGAGTCTTTCAGTGGTGGATATCCTCCAGGTTCATCTTACTTTGATGCCAACTTTGGGTGACATCACTGTTCACTGAATAAAGCAGACACCTGAATTAGAGGTGTCAAAACATGTGAGAGAGATATTTCACCCTCAAACCACACAATCCCTTTCTGTTCATCAGCCCTGCATTATAAATGGGGGGAGTTGTCTCATTTTCTGTCCACTGCAAACTGAAAGCCCAAATGCTCATCTGGAGTTTCATGACTGTTACACAAATGGAACAGTCAATAAATGTATTGTTCTTAAAGGCCTTCTTGGCAGTTTTCCCACTGATATTTGAGGTATAATCAGTCACATTCTCTTCTCATGTTCCATATGATGAAAATGCTCTCATTTATTTAAGCATACAATTTTTTTATCAGCCTAAACAAAAGTGTGCTCTTTCCAATGTATCTGCATTTATCTCAGGGAGGTAATTCCTCTGTGAGTACTGCAACCTCAGATCACATGCTTGTTAAGTACTTTGAGTCCATTACAGAGATTCCAAACTACATTAATAATCCCAAGAGAAATATAATGCCTTGTCTTTTATTTCTACCTGGCTTTTGTGTTTCCCAGGGCTTTAATTTCACAAGTAAACTGGTGGAAACATTGTGACATTAGGCAAAACCTTTGGAAAACAGCAGCCTGGAGCCTCCGTAGTGTGTCACCGGGAAAGACTGATTGCAAAGTCAACCACTGGAGCATGGTGCTTCCATCTGAAAGACGATGCTGGTTCTTTCAGAAGTCAGTGGCTCTTTCTTCCCTCTCCATCATCCCCAATTTCTACTGAGGGCAGAAAACCCAGGTCCTTCTGTAGCACTTCCTAGAGCCAGTAACTCCAAGCAAGCATGACCTTGAAGAAGATTAATTCATTGTAATTTCAAACTTTTGCCATGGCAGATGCATTTAGCAGCGTCGCATTTATTCAGAAGGATTCTGTTTCAAGGATCTACTTGACCAGGCAGTCACAAGAGAAATGCAGCTAAAAATGAAATTAAATTTGCATAATTTATCTGAAAGAAGTGTTTCTGTGTTTAGGGCGAGATGTTGTTTGCCACTATTTTAGCACTATAGCAAGGTTGTATGACAACATCCTTATACCATAGCAAGCTTTCCTATAAGGCCTTATCTTTAGTAGAGTTAATTCCCAATATGCCTGCTGTTATCAATGCTGATCAATGATAAAAGGTCAGGAAGAAAATGTTAGATGTCATGGAAGGGAACGTTTGTGCTAAGCATTTTGTGCCTGGAAAAAAGAATGATAGAGCACAAGCATTCTGTGGACTTTTTATAAATGACATATATATTTCATACCCTTTGTTGAACATGGATCATTGAAGGAAAGAGTACACCCATGGCAAAGTTCCAAAATTCATTTTCATCATTGATTTCTGCATTGGAATAGTGGAGCATTCGTTTCTCTTCTTCCCAATGGGATTTTTTTAAGGTACAGCCTAGTTTTTAGCCTGATCAGACTCTGAGGTTGTCTAAAGCAAGAGGCCATTACAGAAACAGCAGTGTGTTTAAGACTAGCAATGTACTTTATAAAGAAATAGACTTGGATTTAAAAATTTACTCCATTAAGGAAAATGTTGTTGCCAAAATATATTTCCCTTTTCCCCATATCTCTGTATGTCTTTATTTATCTCTCAGTGACTCAGAATAGAGATTAAAATCTGCTGGTCGAGGAGATTTGTGCAAGTCCATTTTGCTCCAGCATCTGGAGTTCCCCAGGCACTTCACATCTGAGCAACTCCTCAGGTCTGAAGGCTGACACGGGACAAT
Organism: Pseudotriccus pelzelni; assembly: GCA_035584735.1. Lineage (NCBI taxonomy): Eukaryota > Metazoa > Chordata > Aves > Passeriformes > Tyrannidae > Pseudotriccus > Pseudotriccus pelzelni. The sequence continues at coordinate 110,618,319 of JAWMRA010000113.1, forward strand.
TTGGTAGGACATTCAGTCATTATTTCACTGTCTGTGTTGGTGCACATGTTATCACATGAAAGGACCTGAGAGCTGAAGTGTCACATCTCTTATGGCCAAAGCCAGGGTGTCCACTCAAACATGAATCCCAGGATCTTATTTACTCTTTGGTATACCCCTCATGAACATGTAGAAGAAAGAAAGGGCTGCAAGAGCCAAAAGAGCCCCAGTGAACCTTTTCAACGTGTCTGTGAACGCACTTAGGTCCTCCTTCATGGCAGTGCAGGATGACTTGTGACCTGCCACAGAAAGGAAAAAGCCCCAAATCCTTTTGAACTGCCTCCCACAAAAAGGCCTTGACTTAATGCCATGCACAGGAAATGTTCAAGCACAAACTTTCCAGAGTCAGAGAGCTTAATAATCATTTACTTCCAGTTTTATTGAGAAACCCCAAAATATTTAGGAGTAATTTCCATTTCTTCCCCAGTTTAAAAAAATTTCCTGCTATCAAGTACACAGACATGATTCCATATGGCTTCTGAAGCAGTATTATCTCCATCATCACACTAAACCCTATGTATATAAAGATAATAAAAGTGGAATATTTTTTGTCAGATGTTTTATGTTAATAGACATACACAATACGGCCAGAGTCAGAGCAAAGGGAAGAAAATAACAAAAGCTAAATTGTGGAAGAGAAAGTGAACTCTGATTTTAGATGAAGGCTAAATTTGTAGATATTAACAGGGGATTTTTGGTGCTCATGAGAAAGAATATAAGAAGGACAAGAGGAGTGGAAGGTAAGTGAAAAAGTTCAGTATTGTCAGGAGGAAACTTGGATTATTATCCCTGTGATGAGAATCCCCGAGGATTTTAAAAATGTCAGTGGTAAAGATATTTCTGGACATATTTGATAACCATCAATGAATGTGTCCACCCAAGTTATCTCAGAAAATGGGAAGTAATGTTAACTGCAGGATGAGATAAGAGGAAACAAGAGGAAAAGACCTGCTTGTCAAATGCAAGGAGGTTGTGGCTAAATCGCAAATGGAACTCAACTTCTGTACACAAGGCCAGCTCTTCCTTTCATGTGCTCTAAAACAAATGTCATTAGAGGAATATGCACGATGCAGATTTTAACCCATATGTTGTTCATCCACCAGAAGGGGCTGAGCATCCTCTCTGGATATGTCCTCAATATTAAGTGCAGGGAAAGCTGAACAAGTGTGAATTATTTGCCAAAATTATAGAATCACAGAATTGTTAAGGTTGGAAAAGACCTATAAGATCATCAAGTCCAACCATTATCCCAGCAGTGCCAAGCCCATCACTAAACCATATCCCCAGGTGACACATCTACACATCTTTTAAATCCCTGTTAAAAGCCAGTTCCAATGCCTGACCACCCTTTCAGCGAAGAAGTTTATTCCTAATATCCAATCTAAACTTCCCCTGGCACATCTTGAGGCCATGTGGTTTGGTCCTGTTGCTTATTGCTTGGGATGAGAGACCAACTCCCAGCTGGCTGGAAAGGAAGGAACAAATGTCTCCATTCCCAGAGCCATGTGCACTGCCTGGGAATGAGGGTTATGTGCCTTGGATCACACACCAGACTGCACTGTGCTGCTCTGTGCCATCACTGGCTGACACTTGCTGCTCTGTGATATTTGGGTGACAACTTGCAAGGTGGGTTTTCCAAATGCTCAGGGAAGTTGGAAGTGCAGACATGTAGGGGAGGATTTTGTTGCTGAAACACGGACGTCTGATGCCAGTTTTGCTGCAGCATATTTGAGACATATGCACGGGACTAACAGGTATCACACAGCCCTTGTCAGAGACTCCCCTTCTGGAGTGTCAGATGGAGCCTAGGTAGGACACCCTGCAGCACTTAAAATAGCACCCAGTGTCTATATTTAGGCAAATGAATCACATCCCTATTGCTTCACACATAATAAGTCAACTTGCCTGGCTCTAGCTGTGCTTCCAAACTCTGGGGATTTACCAGAACTTGTCTGTCAGTTGCTTCCCTTTTGTGTTTGAGTATGTCCAGGAACATCTTGTTCTGGTGGTTTTGCCTGACTTCCTCTTTGTTGGGATGCATGATGCTAAATCCCAAAGTCTGGGCAGCCGAGTAGAGTCCTCTGTCTTATTCAGCCACTTTCCTTCAAATGTTAATTTAATTTACTCAGCTTCAGAGCCTGGCACCATCTTGAGATGGTGTAAAATATTCTGCCTTAATATTACCTACTGCTTCAGGAAGTTTGAGCTTCCCATTGATGTTTTGTCGTATCTGACAGCCCTGGTGGGGATGTCTCAGGTGTGTCAGGGCATCTTGGACAGCCAACAACAGCTCAGCTCAAGGAGAGAAATGGACACTCAGCTCTGTAAAGGGTAGCCATTTAGTGCTCCTTAGGACTCAATGAAGAGAAATTTCAGACACTTCTGTCAAATTTATATTTGACATGTCTTTATCCAACCTTAGAAAAGGGTGAACCACCCACTTCAGGTGCCTGTATTTCTCCAGTGCCTAGGAATGAGCTTATGGCAGGATTCAAGTTCACACACCTAATTGTAGGTGTCTGCATTTGACCAGCATGTCCTGACTCTTGTAAGCTCTGACAGTAAAACTGAGTTATTTACAGGCATCCAGAGACATTAGGAACACCTTTGAATATTAGAGATACTCATGTGGGCCATGCTGTTTGCTTAGATTTAAAGGTTACACTAAAAGAGAACTGCAGCCTAGTGGATCTAAAATATCCCTCTCAGAATCAAAAACAAATCAAGGTGTTTCTTGTGTCACTTGTGTACTCCAGCCCAGATACTCAGTTTGGTGAGATCTTGAACAAAGAAGGCTTTTCAGGACCTCATCTCAGACTTAATCCAGCTGGGATGCTTCCTTTGCTTTCCCTGAATACTGCACTGTGTTTACAGGCAGAATTCAGCTGGTGCTGCAGGAGAAGACAACAGTCTTTTGTTATGGCACAGGGTGCAGAGAGGATATTTCACTGGGACACACTGGATAAACACTGACTTCACTGCAATGAATGGTGATTACACCATCCTGACAGCATGATCCAGGCTGGATGGGGCTTGGAGCAACCTGGTCTAGTGAAAGGTGTCCTTGGCCATGGCAGGGGCTTGGAACTAATGGTCTTTAAGGTGCCTTCCAACCCAAACCATTCTATAACCAGTGATTAATGGAAACAACTTTTAAAGTGAAGATCTCCTCCAGAAAATACTGCCACAGATGGGTTCTGGGTGCAGAATGAAGACGCTCCTGCCATTTGAGTTTAGATCTTATGTGTTTGATTTTAATAAAACAAGCAAACAAAAAAATGTGCTATGGGATGACCCTGCTTGAGCAGGGAGGTTGGACCAGATGACCCATTGTGGTCCTTTCCAACCTGACCCATTCTATGACTCTGTGATCCTGTGAAAACTGTAATGTGTTCCTTCTTTGTTTGCAAGATCTCAGACTTATATAGAAGCACTTTCTTCCTTGTGGTGTTTGCTGGGGGTTTTTTTGGGTGGGGGTGGGGTTTTTTTGGTGTGTTTTGTTGTTGTTTTCATGCTTGGACATGAGAAGTAGCCAGTGATGCAGTTTCTCTGTGTGTGTGTGTGTGTTTGTGAGCACAATGCCATATTTGAAGTCTTTCACCTCGTGCTTGTCTGACAGCTGACCAAGAACCGAAAGTGTCTGTCACAGACAGATTTTCACTGCAGTTCACAGCTCACATAACAGAGGGAGAGGGGAGGGGAAAGACAGTTCACAAAATGCATGAGGAAACGTGTTGGGAAGATTCAGGGATCTCTGCAGAGACAGAGTGTCTTTTGTCTCTCGGGCAGAATGACGCCCTGGCTCCAAGCCCACCGTGAAGCAAATAACAGAGCACATTCATTATGCCCTAATGTTGCTACATAACAGTATATCTGGGAATTAAATTATAGACAAAGGTGGGCTTTTTCTCTATTAATTCTTTGTAATCTCAAGCAGTTGCCATTGTCTCACCATTCAGTAGCTTCTTTGTATTCGCTGGATCTGCACATGCAGCCCGAAATTACCTTACTCAAAATAAGCTGCAGATGCATTGAAAATGTTTCTGCATATTAGTTTTCACTCAATTTCTAAAAGAACAAGGGCTTATTATTGATCAGAGTTATGCAAAACAGATGGTATTTTTCTTTTTTATATCAAAGAATAGCATAACCATATTTAGGTATGAATGGTGAGACAATTTTTTAACAAAATCTTCATATGTTAAAGTCTGATGTCTGCCCTAAGATAATCATATAGATGTCCTGTAGTGATTAGACTGAAAAAGACATCAGTGGAGCAGGCTTTAACCCACTTGGACAGCTAAAGACCATTGCATTCTGGAAATGCTTACACTGCTCCATTGACTGCAGAGATATTGGGCACAGATGTCTGTCTTACAAATCCTGGAAAGATCCTAATTTCTTTTAAACACTCAAAATTTCAGCTTTTGAATGAAGATTTTTCTTTCTACTTCAGTTTCTTTTCTCTTTTTTTTTTTTTGTTTTGTTTTTTTGTTTTGGTAAAGCCAGAAGTAACTTTGCTATTTAAAAAAAAAAAAAAAAAGAAGCTGAGTAATTAATTAAAGCTTTAAACAAGGTTATGTAAGAATCTGTAAATAAATAAATCATCCCACCCCCATATTAAATGGTCACACCATAAACTAATTTTATGATTATTTACAGGTGGAATGAAACACTTTCACCATTTTACTGATCACTGTTTGTACCCATTTCCGTGCCAGTTATGGCAAGACTGACAAATATCCTATTTTCTTCTGATGCTTTTGACACTTTTTTCTGTACTTTAGTACTTGCACAGCCTTGTGTTATTCAGCTGCAATGTGACTTATTTCAGGAAGCAATGGCTCTGCTCAGAACTGGTTTATTGTTTCAGTAAGATAAGTCTCCACGAACCTTGATATGTCAAGGGGAATTCATCTGGTGTTGCAGCTCTTCCAGATGACTGATTTCTTGAATACCCAGCAAAATCTCACCCATTGCCATTGATTCTGCATGCATTCCAACAGCACCTGGGAGTCTTGCAGGTATCCAGGTTCCTCATGAAAGATCCTGTTGTCACGACAAACGGAGCCTGGAAAGAAGAGTCTGGAGAAAGCATCAGTAATTTATCTGGCAGATTTGTGAGTTCTATAGTAACTCCATTTGTGGTACTTTTCACCTCTCAAGCAGGCGGTTTGGATTTAGGATTATAGGTTTTTCCTAATGTTAAAATCAATAGCAGTTTCCATCTTTTGAATTTGCACATTAAACCCAGAAGAAAGGCAGAGCACATACAAAAAGCAAGAACACAAATATGAACCTAAATGCTGCCAAATAGTCCATGAAGATGTCTGGGGACAGGAGTTAATGATGTAAGAAAAGATGGTGAGGGAGCTGCATTTGTTCAGCTTGGAAAAGAGAAGGCCAGCAAGGAATATGTAATTTATGTTCCAGCAGGGGCTGTAGAGAACACAAATACAGATTCTCCACAGAAAAAATACACATGGGGAAGGGTATGGGTGGTAAATCAAGGTGGGACAAAGAGGTGTGGTGAAAAAAAAGTCGGATATCACGGTTTATATATTGAGTGAAGCTTATGAGAAAGGATAAAGGAGACCTTCATCAGCACTAACAGTGTGGAAGACAGTGGTTTCCATACTGATAAAGGATGATAAACTATATTATCATGTGTCCTGAGGAAACCATACCACCATGAGAACCACAGAGATCTCAGGGATTATTATGGATGATTTCTGTCATTCTGGCTTTTTTTCTTCCCTCTTCTTTCCCCAGCTATCGTGAGGAGGGATGGATTATCTTGATTCTCCTGCAGTCTAGGGATGTTCACAGAGGAATAGAGCTTCTACTTTCCTTTTTTTTTTTCCTTTGGTTTTGTTTTGCTTGTTTGTTTTAAACTTTATCTGCATGAATAATTCTTGCATTTTTCCTCAACACTTTCTGCTCTCTGTGTTTCTGACTTGCTCGCTGCCAGCCTGAAACAGCTTTAGTTACCCATGATAACCTATTTGGTGGTGCCTGTTGGGGGCACACATATGGCCCATGATGGGAACCTCAGGTTTACGTTCCTGAAAATTTCCATACCCCTCTAACAGTTCAAGCTGTCCCCACCTCTGTTCTGTGCAAATGTGTGCCCTAAATCTTGTCATTTCCAGATCAATGGAGTAACTGGCTTACTGAAAATCCTCTTCTGCCAGTTGTTCAAGTGTGCAGCTGACTTAAAACAGAGGTTGATTTTCTGGGGACTACTCAAACCTTGATGTTAAATATTCCTTGCTGCGTAGGTTCATATCGACTATGACTGTGGGCAATTAATATGAATTTCCCAAATTACGCTCATTTTCTCTTGGTAATTTCCTTCTTTTCTGTTGTTTTCTCAGGAACAATTTCACTTGGGCAGACTATGACAGGTTGCTATTGTGAATCTGCTGCAGTGCTTCTGGGTATCCATAACATTGTTTGCATTGCTAAGTGCTGTGAGGGGAAAGTATCAAAGCTCGGGGATTGTGCTCTGCTGAAGCCGATTAAACAGTTTCTTCAGTTTGCAGAGTTATGACAAATGAAAACCTCTCACTCGCAAAACCAAGTTATCCAGGTTGTCTGTTAATGAAACAGATGTCAGTTTGCTTAAATGCCAGGCTTCTTTTTTTTTTTTGTGTGCATTCTTCAAATTCCTGAATTTCAGGCTGAGCAAAAGTTAGGAGTGTGATCCTGTGTAACATTTGCCTATATGGCAAGAGAATTCCTTAATTTGACTCTTCCAGAATTAAAAAGGGGATATTTTATATCTATATCTCTCTATATATATATATCTAAATAAATTGTTGCAGAAATTGGATCTAATCCCTTTGTTCTGGTTTTCATCTGATTCATAATTACTCCATTGAAATACAACCATGTACTAGTTCAACAGTGAGGAGAATTCATCTGACCTAAATTAATCTTCTCACATTAAGTCTCCAATCTCAAAGATTGTTTAAGCTTCTTATGCAGCAAATAAAGAGAAATGGACAACTGTGAGGGGGCTGTATGTCACTTCTTTGCAGGTGTCTCTGAAAAGTAGGATAAAACATTCTCTGCAAGAATTAATTGTATCCAAGGAAAATATAAAAGGCTACATTGGATCAGATCCTTCATGTTTAGAAATCTGCGGTTAGACAAGATATCTTGAATTTTCTTTAGGACTTTAGAAACATGGAAAATGACATTGCAGATTCTCTGAGAATTCAACTGCGATGTAAAGTTGGAAAGAACTTTGTAATAGTAACATCCTTCCTGAGTTCTCTCAAGTGGTGTCAAGGCAAATAATAATGAGAAAAAAATAAGATTATGAAGGTCCACATTTTAGCAAGGAATTTGATTGACATACAAGGAAATTCAAAGGGGCAATATTTCCAGTTAATGGGCAGCAAGACTTAATAGAAAATAAAGGCTAACTGGAAGATCAAAACAGCCACACTGTAATTATAGAATACAGGAGGCATAGTTAGTTTCTTTTACATCTGGAAATGTGTTCTTAATACAGAGTTTGTATGGTACCACAAGAAATAATCTCTTCTATGTCAATTGGATAACACACTTAAGTGTTTTTCTGTCTCAGTGATACATTTGTAAGACCCAGTAGAGTGTTCTCAGACATACTTGTGGTTTGTTTTGTGAGCAAGTATCTTCCTACTTGCAAAAAAACAGCTGAAAGGAAAGGGGACATGGAGATAACATGAATTATTCTGCAGTTAACATTAGCTGTGCTCTTAGAATCACAGAATCATAGAAAGGTTTGTGTTGGAAGTGACTTTAAAGATCATTGCGTTCCAAACCCCTTGCCATGTGCAGGGACACATTCCACTATCCCAGGTTGCTCCAAGCCCTGTCCAACCTGGCCTTGAACACTTCCAGGGGTGGGACAGCCACAACTTCTCTGGGCAACCTGTGCCAGGGCCTCACTACCCTCATAAGTGTGTTCTTCGAGTCTCTAGGGCTCTGTCTTTCCTGAAATCCAGAGCTGTGGTGACAGCCCAGGCAGGAACACCTGTGGGTTGTTTTCCTCTTTGGTTTGGTGAGACTAGAGAGAGTGTTCTCCTAACTCAGCTGCTCCAGGACAGAAGGATGAGTGTATTACAGTCAGCTTTGACTTTTTTCATATGCCAAAGAGAAGGAGGATTAATTTAGTATCCCTGGGTTAGGGGTTATGTCTGTGTTAGGGGTGCAGGTCTGTCTAACAGTCATGCCCTGGAGGACCATGACTATTGTCCCGATGTGTCTCATTTAGTGAGGGAATTGTAAATGGATGGGATTTGACTTGCTAACAACAGGTTGGCTTGGGATGGTGCTTCTGAGTAGGATGGAAAAAGGGCAGTATAAGGGAACAACAAAGGGAAAAGGCAAAGAAGTGATTTTTCATTTCCAGCTCTGATTAAACCACAGTCATTTCATCAACCATCCAAGGGCCTGGTTTCTCCCCTCTTCCTTCTTCAGGCTTTAAACTTCAGGCTTTTTAAACTTCTCATTTAATTCACAAAGTTCTGATCTGCCAAGATAACAAGTCAAATGTCTGCACCCACTCCACTGATACTGACTCATTTGACACCCTTTTGTGACAGGCGTGTGAGTCCGCAGGAGCCATCACACCTGGGCATTGGGAAGCCATTGCACTCCCAGGCACATTGTTTACCGCTTACCCCTTTTATTCTTTAAAGAGATATAAACTCATATGTTTTCTGAACTTAAAAGGCCATAACAGTTCATTCCATCTCAATTCTTTATGTACTGGATGTGAGCACATTTTGTAACACAAATCTGTGCTGTTTAAGGCAAACAGGCAAGTCAAACCGCCTTGGCAGGACCTGGAATGGATCAGCCAACTTAACATTACTAAAGCCACATCAAATCTACACAAGAGTCACTGTTACCTCTTCACCTACTGCTTAGTCTGTAGCTGCAAATATGAGGACAGTTTGTGCTGGGGGTCCTTTTGGGGGCACAGTGTGTAAGTAGAGCTCATTAGATAACCTCTGAAATTTTGAAGTGATGTAAAATGGAACAAGATTTTTTATTCATGCCTGTTCCAAAGAAAACAAGGAACCTTCCTCCCTGGTGCTGCAGCTGCTACCCAAAGGGAGAAGCTAATATCTAGTGTCAATCTGATTTCCAGACAGCTGAATTCCAACTTCTGTAAGGTGCTAGGAGTGGCAGAGAAATGCTGGTCTCACTCATTTCCACAGCCTTTTCTGTTGTAGGGAGAACTTAACCATAAGCACAACTCACTGTGTTCTGAAACTGAATGTACATGCTAATTGTAGTACTTCGCAGCATGTAGCTGTTGCAAAGCAATAAAAGTCTGGCACAGCAAAAGGTGTTTTTCTCCAACGCAGGATAATTATTGTAGTTCAAAGAATACCTGGGATTGATTTCCCATGACTGTCCTGGATGTTTTTGGTCCATTAAACACAAAGGTTGGGTTTCACCAAACTAGTCCTGGACTGAAGATGGTGACATGTGTCTGCTTGCATGTGGGGATTTTTAACCATAGGAAAAACGTGGCTGACACACAACATGAGAGTTTGATTGGTTTTGTCAAGGAAAATTTATTAAACTGTTCAGACATCTCCAGAATTAAAGAGCATGGCACACAAGTGAGACAGAGCAAGTGCTTCCATGTAGCATTCTGCACGACTCAATTATTCTTATCATCATTAAGCTGATCATTCTGGCATGTCCCTTACACACTTTGACCTCATTTCCATTTATACCAGGGTTTCCTTGGTCTGCTGTGGCAGCCCAAAGGGAACTCCAGATCAGAGCAGACGTATTGCTACTGTCCTCTCTTGCCTATTTACAGTGCCAAAATAACACTCACACACATAGACTTTGTGTATATGAGTGTATGACTTTATACTTTTATCCGATTCATCTTTCATTTTTTTATTATGAAACAGTTTAAACCCTGACCCTTCTGAGTCTCTTTATCAATGCCCAGGGTCTCACTGGGTTGACCTCATGCTTAGAGGGAGGTTTTCTGTTCAGATTTTTCTGATTCTTGTCTTGCCTTGCTGCCCCTTTTCTGTCTTAGCTGAAGAGAGTAAAAAATGATTGCTGGCAGTTTATACACACTATTACCCTTCAGAACTGGCCAGAACCATCAAATTCAGATTTCTACTTTCCCAGTGTAGATATTACCACTCAGTGAGCTATCTGCTGCTTTACATCCTCTGCTGCAGTATATGAGATAATTCAGAATAGTTGTGCTTTTGGAAATAACGTTGTTATACTTCTGCTCCTCTTCTCCTTATATACAAAAGAATGCCATGAAGATAAGGCCAGTCAAGGGAGTATTGAGGAAAACAAACAAATAGACAAACAAATTTACTTTTATGTTGTTGTCTCACATATTTAAAATTATAAAATAAATTGCACTTCTCTGCCTAAGGTTTAGCATTCTTTTCTGCAGCATCGTTTCACACATTAAGCAAATCAGGGATAACAAACACTATTAATTCAAGCAATAAAACAAAGTACTGAAGGGATTTTGTCTCAATTGGTGAATATACCTAAAGTTGAATATAAAAGCTGCTATTTTTAATACTTTGCTGAGAACTGATTTCAAATACCATGAACCTGTTGAATTTCTTAGCCCCATGAGCACAGACAGTTCATCTGTCTTGCTTATGAGACATGGGCTTAAAAGATATGAACGTGGGCTTAAAATTTCTTGTATCTCTCATGGAAACTGTGTTTCTCTGGATCTATAAAAACTGGCCACGTAATGAAGTTTCTCCCCAAGGAATTAGATCCCCAAATATAGATATCTAATCTTTAAAAAGAAACATGTTCTCATTCGCTTAGTGTACCAAATGTCTCATGAGATATAGTGATAAACTTTTACCTTTAGCTAACTGATTGAATTTTTAGTTAATATATACTGACCTAAAGCCACATTCCTTGGTTCCTTGTCAAACTGGTTGTTGTTTTCAGTTCAGTACTATTTGAAGAACTGCTTATTGAATAAAGAAAACTTCCATAGTAGCACAAATTTCCAGCATTATTGGCTAATTAAGGCTTTGTCTAAGCTGGCAGCTGGGGACTTTAGGCAATCTCATGCCCATATGCACTAACCATTTACATTGTAAATCTCTTGGCTGGGTCTTAAGTGACAGTCTTGCCTGATGCTGCAAAAAATGTTGGCATGAGGCTGATCTGACCCCTTCATACCATGTGCTTTGAAATTATCTGGGCACACAATCTGTAAGCACTATAAATCGATCTGCTGCAATCCCACAACTCTGAATTTTTGACTTCTTGAAGTTCATGCAAATCCTTTCTTTTCTTTTTTGTCTCCCATAAGTACAGGCAATCTCAGGAAAACACAGGCAATCCACAATCAGCTCAATCCACAAAATGCTCAGTTTCATGTGATATAAGGGAAACTGTGATCCACCTTAGCGTCTGCTCAGGTAATATGAAGCTCCAGACACAAGACATGCTTGGGAGTTGGGGGGGAGCAGTCAGGTTCACTGTGCACAGTTCAAAATTGGTCACAAACATCAGATCAGATTTCCTTCCTACGTGATGAAGACAACGCTTCATGGTAGCTCATGACAGAGGCATAACATTTAGCAGGATAAAATACAATTTACCTTAGAAACTGGGTTTATGCACAGGTTTTTCCAAGTCTTTTTGCAAGGATCTCGCTTTTGTTACATGAGCATCTAAGAGCCTTTGCCTTGTACGCATGTGCAATACACACTGAAGAAAAATATTTTTAGGACTAATAGTCTTGTAAACACAAGAATTGCTCAGCCCACTCAGAAAACAGCCTGGTTTTATTGAGCCCAAAACAGTATTATTTTTTTTTTGCCATTCTTGACATTTTGTTCAGTGTCTAACAGTGGTTTCAGTCCTTGTTTTATGCAGTTCCTCTCCTTTTTTTTCTCCACATTTTCTACATTTCTCACCTTCATCAGTACTAAGTATTCTTCTGATTGAAAGGATGAATGATGATTTATAGCATCTGCCTGCTTGACCTCTTTCATATGTAGTACTAGTCAACCTGTATCCTGCCTAAATTGGAATTATATCTTTGATTTTTTTTCATTAATTCTTCCTTTAGAAGATGCTCAACCTGGGGGAACCTTCCCTCCAGGTTCCAACTCAATTTTAGGAGTTCATTGTTCTTGCTTCGTAATTTGACAGGTATTATGATATAATAAATATTACACATAAATACAATAAAAATGAGCAGCCATGTAGTTTCTGATCTGTGATTTGGTGGTATGGAAGACACAGAATCATAGAACAATTGGGGTTGGAAGGGACCTCTGGGGATAATTTTGTCCAGCCTCCCTTACTCATGCAGAACCATCCAAAGCTGGTTTCCCAGGACCAGATGGCTTTTGAGTATCAGCAAGTCACAGTTCCTGCAGTACCAGGTGCCAAGGTAGAGGTGCTGAGGCATTTTAACTGAAATGGTTACAATCTTTTTGTTGCCTCCACTAGAAGAGCAATGAAAATTGCGTTTGTGAGGCTTCTGGAATTAAAACATCCGTGAACCTTCAGGAACAAGAGCAACATCTTTATCAGAAATGCCATCAGCAGCATCTTACTAGGCATTGGAATTATTCATCCTAGAAGGCCAGTGACCTCATCTTGTGTCTCTGGAAGGTTAAGAAGACATAGCATAAACTGCAGCAAAGTCCAGAAATGCATTTTAAGATTTAAGGGAAAATATTTATTTAAATATATATTTATTTGCATTTTCAGACCTTTCACCACATTACTTTAGGTGCCAGTGTGGGGGAGATGTTTGCCAGCAGTACTTGAAATCTTCCATGGCTGCAAGAAGTGTTTCTGGTGGCCATGTGTTGGGTCTTCCAAAAGGATTCCTAAGAAAGCATCTGTCTGGGGGATACCCTGAAACTTCAAGTTCATACCTATGTGAGGTAGATGATATCTGGCAACTGGCTAGATGAGCACAGTTGGTAGGCTCATCTCTGAAGAGGAAAAAACATTTCTGAATTCCCCAAACTGTTGCAAGTTTAATCACCTGGAAAGTTCCCGTAAAACCGTGTCACAGAGGCATATAATTAATGCATCAAAGAGCATGACTTTATTGAATGACTAATAACAAAACATATGCAAATTCAGGAAGGGATTGCCTCAGTCTTGGCAGTAATTGTTGACTGTGGATATTCATTCTGAAACGATCTGCTCAGATGCTACAGTTGGGCAGCAAGCACACTTTGCTGGCTCACGTCCAGCTTTCCATCCACCAGCACCCCCAGGAGCTTCCCAGTGGGGCTGCTCTCAAATCCTTCCATCCCCAAACCTCTCCTGGTGCTGCCACAACCAATGTGCCAGCATTTTGCTCTTGGCCTTGTTGAACCTCGTGAGGTTTCCATGTACCGACTCCTTGAGCTGGTCCAGGTCCCTCTGGACGGCAGCCAGTCCTTCAGGGGTGTCAGCACCGACTCTCACCTTGGTGTCATTGGAAAACTCGCACTTGATCCCATCCTCTGTGTCTTTGATGAAGACATTAGACAGCCCTGCTCCCAGTGCAGAGCCCTGGGAGACACCTCTTGTCACTGATGTCCATCAGGACATTGAGCCACTGACCACTATCTTATGGTTGCCACCATCCAACTAATTCCATATCCAAGTTGAGAAGTTTTTCTGTCTTTGTCCCTCATGTTTTTGAGGGGTATAAGGAAAATTTAGGTTTTTACCTGGCTGTTACTGTAGACACCAGTAACATGTGATGTGAGCAATGCAGTCAGAATGTGAAGTTGTCTCTGGGTTAATTTACCTGCTGATTTGCATTAAATTAGTCTGGCACTCCTGGCAACACAGGTTTCTGGATCTCTGGAACCTCACATATATTCTGAAGGTATTCTTTGTAATAGGCATCCTTTGACCATTAAATTGTATCACACCTGTTGACATTTCAATTAATCCCTGACATTTACCTAGGTAATATCTATAATTTAAAATCAAATCCACTCTTACAATCATTTCACCATCACTTCAGCCTGGCTTAACACATAATGACTCCCAGCAACTCCCAAGGGAGTGTCATATTTGAAGACTCCTGATACTTGATGTAAAATAAATGAAGTGTTATGTTGTCCCTGAAAAACAAATTCCACTGTACAGTACTGATATGAGGACAAAGAGAAATGATCCAGGTCTTGATGCTGGTGTCCTTCTGTGCTGGTGCTTGGCTCAAATCATGCCAGATTTCCACAGCTTTTGTATGCATGGAAGTGTAGAAAATGGCTTTTAACACCGAAAGTTGCTCTGCCAGCTGGGGACCACAGCAGCTTTCTTTGTGTTTTCTCTAATACTGTGTGCATATTATGGAATAGGCAGTTTTTGGCAGTCTTGATGGATTGCCAGCTAAGGAGTCCCTTGTAGTATGGTTGTTCAAAGATAATTTTGAGGAATCCAGTGCTTTCTGCAGAGTTTAACTCTCAACAAGGATTACAGGCAATTTGTGCTATACTGACCCTAGGTAATACTTAATATAGTTTTGCAAATGTCAGCTGACAGAGGTTTAAGCACTCACAGGTACCATTTGAAAAGCAGGTTGGAAAAATGGTGGGAATGAACAATTAAATCATTTAAAGATTTTAGCCTGGACAGCAAAATCCTGTTCTCCAAACTTAATGTAGGACAGATTTCTGCTAAACTTCTTATGGTTCCGTATCAGAAGGAGTCATAGAATCACAGAGTCACAGAATATCCTGAGTTGGAAGAGACCTACAAGAATCAGTGAGTCTAGATCCTGGCCCTACACAGCACACCCCTAGAATCTCACCATGGCCCTGAGAGCGTTGTCCAAACGCATTTTGGAGACCTTGTGGTGCCATAGATCACAAGCAGAAAACCATGATAGAGTAAAGCAGAAGTATCTTAGCCAAAAATCAGTAATTTCAAAGCTTAGTCAGGGAGGTTTGTGGATGGGTCACTTTCTCTGCTTCTTCAGTTCAAAGCAGATGCATCCTTTATACACCTTGTGTCTTGAATGAGCACAAGGTACCACCTTGGAAGTAACAATTCACAGCAGATGCCATAGAAATTACAAGATTATGATTTGCTGATCCTCGAGGTCTTTTCTATGATTCTCTGAGGCTGAGATCATGAGTCCAGAGTCTAAACGGGAGGCCAGTCTGTTGCATTTGTTCAACCACAAGAACTCAGCATTTACCTCCTGCATTTTAATGGCATGCTTTGTAGTTGTAATGTTGCAAACCAAAGGAAGAAAGGAATATTGCAATTGTTTGCATTCACAAAGAGTTACTGATATTTAATATTTGGAGTAACCATAAAGATAGGAACTCTGCATTAAGTTCATGGCCCAGTATGTTCATAACATTAATGGTGAAGGATGATAACCTGTCTGCCTATCTGCCCTGGCCCTGATGAAAGGGGTGATATATAAAGCATAATGAAGTATAATTGCAAAGCAACTCATTAGCTGGTCTGTACTGAAAAAGAGGAGATACCCTCTTTTGCTTCATTTGCTTCAATTTCATTTGCTTCAATTATATCTCTAGAAATAAGTAAAAAAATTTAGCTTAGTCCTTCACTTGCAGTTACAAAAATATTTACAGACATTTGCCACTGGAGAATTATAATTTAAAAATAGAATGTGCCTAAATTGCCATAGACTTTACATGTTTTCATAATAACCACATCCATTGGTATTCACATGATCTGTTTTGGGTTTCTTTTTGAGCCACAGTCATTATTCCTACAGTTTGAAATCAAGAGAAACCTCCTTTCACAGAGCCTGGGACATTCAGGTGAGCCCATTTCTGGTCTCTTTCTTTACTCAACATATCCCATGGGATCTCATGCAACATTACCCGATTCGAGGAAATAAAGATTACAGGAAAAAATTTTAATTGAAATCGAACTAATTGGATGCTTCACAGGGTGTTCTAAACCTTTAAAGTTCCACATACATGATCTACAGACTGCCATTTGCCAGTTTGTTTGCCTAAAAAAATCTCTTCCATGACATCTCAGTGATGATTTACAACCACTTTTCCTGGAAGTTGTTGGTGATATCCTATTTCTTCTGGATGAGCAGGGAGATGAAGCAAGGATGACAAACTTTAAACCTCAGCCATGTCAAACGAATCTTCAGATATTTGATAATTTCTTATTTTTTTTTTTTATATAGCCTGGTCTCTGATGTAAATTGTTATAAAATTCTACTTCAGAATGGATGGAAAACCTTTTCCAACACAGTATTCATTAGTAGATAGTTTATCTCATAACCAAGGAATATATTTCCTGTTGCTTAACTTCATTTTTAGAGATAATACAAGACATGGGTATTTATAAGCCATGTCATCTCTGACAATATTTCAGACAACTACAGACTACTCACAGTATTAAAATATTACTCCAGTGATATCGAGTGGCTAAGGAAATAATTAGTTTCCTTTAGTTGGCACTGAATGATGATAATACAATATGTGACCTTTCCAATGCTTATAAATATTATAGATGCTTTTACAGAAGTTTCAACACTGTGTCAAAATATTTACTTACTTATTGTGGATTTGGGCTTATAATGAGCTAAAGGATCCTGTCTCATTCATCCAAAATAACTGAAGGCATAATTGAGTGAAAGCAGTTTCTCCCAGCCACCTGCATGAGGAGCATTTGTTGAAATTGCCTTTTCCCTGTAACCAATTATATCCTATTTGTTACAGACAGTATCACATTGAACCTCATTAACCAACAGCTCCTGAATCCTGCTAAACTGAATGAGCTTAATTATAATCCCAGTCTACTATGCCTATTACTGCAAAAGCATCCCAACTATAAAATTAAACTTATTAATTGCAACTTTAATGGTGAATGAAGAAATAGCACAGCTAGATTTTTGTGTTTGGCATGGAGATTGTGTGGTTGGACAGGGAAACACTGTAATCATTGACAACTGAAGGGAGTTTTTGTCACCTTTGTAATATCTCTGAGAAGTGAAAGTGATATTGTGCTAGTTCACAACTTTATCTTTTAGCACTTTCACTGCTAAACAATAATTTTGGGAGCAGCAGCACTCTGAAGCTGCAGATGGGGTTTAGCTGGCAGATTAAGACATCAACATTTAGGTGGCTACAGGAGGTGTGCAATAGGTGTCCAAATCACTGTGCAGCCAACAGAGCTCAGGGAAATCTACGGTGGTTCAGCTGACCAAGGGTCTGAATAGCTCCAAGGTTATCATCAGCTCTCTGCTTTTTGGGACACGGATTTCCATTTCTGTTCTCTGTCGAGCCATTGATTTTCATGTCATTTTAGAATAGATTTTAGAATGTTATTTAGAATCATACACTCAATCACAGAAGAGTTTGGGTTGGCAGAGACCTTTGAAGTTCATCTAGTCCAACCCCCAGCAATGATCATGGACACCTTCCACTAGACCAGGTTACTTCGAGCTCCACCCAACCTGGCCTTAAACACTTGCAGGGGTGGGGAATCCACAGCTTTTCTGAGCAACCCATTCCAGAGGTGATGTTCTCACCACCCTCACAGGGAAGAATTTCTTCCTGATATCCAATCTAAACCTTCCCACTTCAGTATAAAGCCATTCCTCCTTGTCCTGACACTGTATGCCCATGTCAAAATTCCTTCTCCAGCTCTCTTGTATCCCCTTTTAGGTACTGGAAGGTGCCCTGAGGTTGCTCTGGAGCCTTCTGTTCTCCAGGCTGAACAGCCCCAACTCTCTCAGCCTTTCTATAGAACCTACAATGAGTTTGATGCCACGAAGCGAAGCAACATTATGAAATAATCCTGAGCACTGGCACTCGTGTTTGCATGGCCTGCTGGTGGCCTGGGACAGTTTGCACTCTCCCAAATAATTTCTAGGCATGATGTAAGAGAATTACATTAAATGACTGGATTGTAAACTGTCAGACTTATGGAAAGCTTCCAGTAATTTTAAAAAAGATTTTATTAAGTTTATAAATGGGAACTAGACCTATGGTCAGATGGTGATGAACTGTCCTTAACTTCTAAAAATGTTAATGTATGTGTAGAGGAGAAACAGTAACTGGCCATTAGATGAATAAAAAAGTATTGTAATGTTTTTATTCTGCTGTGAACTCTAGTCTCAATCAACAACAAATCCATCTTCTCTTCATGCTTAAATTTAAAATTAGATGTATTTGTATAAAATAAATATAAATGATTGGGAAATTTTATTTCTTGTTATGGTAACTAAAGTCAAAACACCTTATACTTTCACAAAAATCGAGAAGCAGGGGAAGCTTGTTTGTCAATTATTATCTTTCAAATCAAGAAGTTTCAAAGAACTGTTATCATAATAAAAATAATGTCTTTCATTTTTTATTTTCCTTCAGAAATGTTATAAAAAGAAGATTTATAGGGAAAATTAACTGCTACGGTGTTTTATACTCAGAAAGAGTAATTTTTACTTTTCAGTATGCTGAAGGTGATGAAGAGAAAAATCAGTGAAAGTTTTCAATTTAATTTACTTTCAAGACAGTCCATTTTTTATGTATCCTAAACATACTTTGCCTTTTTTCTTTTAAATCCTTTTGACTTATCACA
Organism: Pseudotriccus pelzelni; assembly: GCA_035584735.1. Classification (NCBI taxonomy): domain Eukaryota; kingdom Metazoa; phylum Chordata; class Aves; order Passeriformes; family Tyrannidae; genus Pseudotriccus; species Pseudotriccus pelzelni. The sequence goes on from JAWMRA010000113.1 coordinate 110,636,934, forward strand.
TAAACAGTCTCAGGTTTGTGATCCAGAAATAATAGCCCTTTACTTTACAATATCACCATGAAAAGAATGTTAAATCACCTTAAAATTTTCTCTTGTCAAAAACGTGACTTAAATAGGTGTCATGTACTTAATACGTATATATAGTAATAGATATACATATATCAATATATATAAATATTAAAAATATATACGCTTATACTTGATAGAGTTAAATAGATATGACCTTCACAATTTTTTTGCAGAGTCAGTTCTCACTAATATGTTTATGGGTTTGACTTTGATATTACAGACTAAGATCATACAACAGCACTATTTTATGAGGAATAACTTCAGTATCATGAGGCTGACTGAGCACTGGGAAAGGTGCCTGGAGAAGTTGTGGAGTGTCCCACTCTGGAGATGTTCAGAAGTTGTCTGGAGATCATGCTGAGCAACCTGGTCTGAGGACCTGCCTGAGCAGGGAGGTTGGGCCGGGTGACACCCCGTGGTCCCTTCCAACCTTATCCATTCTGCAGTTCTGTGATTTATCTGGGTAAATACTGTAGACCTCATGAAAAGCATCGACATCACCACAAATAAAAGGAGTGGGGTGAAATCACTTGGAGTGGAGCAGGACACAGCAACAGAACTTATTACTGAAGTATTATTACAGCATTCCTGGAATACAGGTGTTCTGCAGCTGAAGCAGCTGCTTGATTTCCATTAGGAGTGATTGGGAAAAAGCTGACATTTAATGATGTGATTCCTACTGAAAATTTTAATACTTCCTGCAGGATGAGATGAACCGAAATCTGGAAATGCCCATTTTCCCTCTTGACCACAATAGGGAGACTACTGGGCTTCCAAAGGGATTTTCCCTTTGTTGTTTGCCAGAACTGCAGGTACAGCACCTTCAGGGATTATTTCAATGGGCTACTGTGCAAGCAAATTACCTGAAGAGGAGTATCTAAATAGAGAACAACTATTCTCTTGTGCTTGCATCTGGATGGCCTAGGGAAAGGATAAACATTTAAAGAACAAGTTGGTCTTTTTATTTATGAGAAAAATTTCACTGAACTTTTGTCTATTATATAGAAATTAAATACATCTGTATAAACCTATATATATACCTATACATATATAAATATATCTGTATACTTAAGTACATTCATATACATGCAGTTCACTTTTTCCTCTTTACTGAAATTTTATAGAGGAAATTTGTCTCTTTAATTTTTAAAAAATGTATTTCAAACATTACTTTTCTCACAAAACTTAATTAAAATGAAAAAAAAGTTGTCCAAAAAACCCAACCCACATTTTCAAGAGTATTGTTGAAAAGGTCCTTCTTCCCTTTTGGAATTACCGTCATTCTTCATCACCTTAATGTAGTGAGTAGCTCCTTCCCAAGCCTGCTTTTTTTTGGAATTAGGAACAGCTCACTGTGATGGTACCTGCAGCAAAACCATATTCACCCTCATGGCAAGAAACTGTCTTGGTCTGGGAAATTTCTGAATGAAAAAACACCATGATTTTGACTCTTGATTTTAAACTTTTTTTCTGCTGCTAGGAATAAAAAAAAAATCACTAAAAAGGATCACTACCTTGGCATATTCTACATCTACCAATGCCACTCCTATTAAAAAAACAAGGAAACACAATTTAAAAGGAAATACCATCACCAGTTTCAGCAATATGATGCTCATAAGACTTAGGAATACATATGGACTAGGAACAGTGACTAAAATTAGTAGCATAATCACTGAGGTGGAAAAGGAACATCAAATATCCTGGCTGACGTCTTGCTTGTTTGGATGAACGAGCTGTGGAAGTATTGTGTCAAAAATTATGGAGCAGGAATTTTCTCAGTGAGAAAAATTAGTCTCTGACCCATCTCTTGGAGTTCTTGTGTCTAATAAGGTTTTTAAAGGGCATTAATAATGGATGTGTTCTGTTTGTCTAAAAGGTAATTTATTTAGTAAAATATTATTACTCTTTTCCTATTTCTGTATACACAGAAATACCATCAACATATCTGAAGATCTTCAATTATATTTAGTGACATCATGTTATGTAGGAAATTAAATACAGTGGAAATCAAGATTTGATAATCAGAACAGTGATGTTTGGGGCTGTACTAGATGACTTTTAAAGGTTCCTTTCCAACCTAAACTGTCCTGTTATTCTATGTTTAAAATTAACAGCCTCTATTACCTGACTAAGAGTGTTCAAACCTTCAAGGAATCAATAAAAGTGCCACAACTCTTATTTTTCTGGTCATTGATTGCAGCTGAACTTAGTGCTGAGCATGTTTTCAACTTCCATCACTCAATGATTTGAGACAGGAATACATAAATTTTGTCTGGTTTTGAGCACCACCTTGATTTCTACAAAGTCAGTGCAAGGAAAAGAGATTCTGTCCTTGCTTAATCAACTAAGAAAACTGTTTGGATAAACTTGCAGACTGTTGTATGACTCCTTTATATTAGAAAAAATTTCTTCGCTGAAAGAGTGGTAAAAGATTGGAACAGGCTGCCCAGGGAAGTGGTGGAGTCACCATCCCTGGAAGTGTTCAGAAAATGAGTAGATGTGGCACTTCATGATATGGTTCATGGTAATATTCAGTTAAAAGTTGGATTTGGACGATCTTGGGACATCTTTTCCAACCTTAATGATTCTATGACTCTCTTCAGTTCCATGATTAGATCTAGGAGATGTTTTAATGGATGAGTCCATTATAACACATTGGTCCACAGATAGCAAAGTCCCATCTGGGCTTTAAACAGAGTGAATGGATCATTTAACTGTGAAAATATTTTGCAAATATTGAATGAAACTTACATAGAATAAGGTGTTATATTTTAAAAATTCAGTTCTCCAGCTCCTCTAGTTAAGTCTATAGCCGTTTCAGAGCTGTAGCTGTCTCTGTTTCACAGCAATAACATTCCCCAGAGGTTGGTGCACCATATATTTTTACAAATAAGCACAGAAGTGCCCATTTAATGGAAACATGGAACCATAGAATAGTTAGTGTTGAAATTCCTGACTAGGTTCAGGTTTGACTCACAAAGATGACATTCCCTTGCCCTGTCATTTGAGGAAGCAGAGGTTGTCATCATCCTCTGAAGGTGCTTTATATGTGACACAGAAACAGGATTCCACAGTGAATCCTGGCCACTCTTTTAATGTAATAAATTGTGACGTCAACAGCAGAAGCTCCTGGATGCTGCTGGCAATGTTCCATTTCCCCATAAACACTTCAGTGGCTAAAATACATTGAAAAAGTGTGGAAGGAAAGGGATGAGTTTCTTTTCTTCCTAAGTAGAAGTTCAAATTTTTTATATTTTCAACCCTGGCATAAACAACTTCCTGCTTTTGACTCCTGATTTCATCTCCATCCTGGTGTCTGTTAAAGAAACCTGTCCCTCTGTTGTTGCTCAGTGCCTGACTCAAGTGACTCACAGCACTGCAGTGAGGATGAATAAACTGACATCAGCAAAGTGCTCATCACAGTGGTGGTGGAAAGAAAGGGAAATATGGATCATTGACCAGGGCTTCCCACTTAATTGTAGTTTGGTTAATCTTTAACAACCTTTTCCTTTCCGAAAGAGCTGCTTTCATAAATGTCATTTAACTTTTACCTCCAAATAACCTGCAATTCTGCACCCATATACTGCGGGTATATTGCTCTGTATAGCAACAAAGTACTGTGCAGATATATATGTATCTATACAGAGGAGGAGGGAGAGCAAGAGACAGAGAGTTTTTGAAAACTACTAAAATTAATTTCAATGTTTTTTCAGCATAGTATAGTCTGGTTGATTAGTTCTTTGTGTTAGATCCTTCTAGAACATATAAGCCTCTAAAAGATATAAGCAGCAAGTTTTACCCTAATAAATAGTGAACATTAATACTTAATCATAACTAAATTTAAGATAAAATAGACAATGAATATCCTTATATTCTATCACTTTGGTGATATTTCTTCCCCCTCCCATTTTCTTCCCATTTTAGTATACCTGTGCTAAAGCTTAATTTTGACTCATATTTTTTGACCATAACTTGGCTAAATTCCTGGTGTAGGGGCTGAGAACTGAACAAGTGGAAAATCACTTAGGGCAGGATCCATTTCCCCTTCTTTTAGACATGGCTTGTAAAAGTCTTTCAGGTTCTTCATCTGGATTCTTTACAGTCAGGGAGGGAAGCTCTTGATTGCAATTAATCTCATCCTAACTGAATGGCTAATAAAGTTTAAATTCATCAATTTAAATTTTCTCTTAGCTTAATTCTTGTTCAGAAAAGGGCTACTGTAGATTGGCTGCAGTGTCACTGCAAAATAAACATCTCTTGGAGCACAAATGATTTTGATTTTTGTATTTCCCTGTCCAGATGTAGCAAGTACATCTAGAAGACTGAAAACAAAGGGTTTCTGCTGAAGGGGACTGAGAAAACCCTAATTTCACTAACTACATTTTCTTCCAAACTGAAATCAGTCCCCTTTTTCAATGAACCCACATACACTGATCTGGATTTTGTCATAAAGAGGAATGTCAAACAGCTGTAGAAACCATTGCAAGTTAATTCTTTTACTACTCAGTACTCAATTAGAAAAGAAAGACAAGTCTTCAAGCAGTATCAGTCTCACCACATAGGCTGTATCATGCACCCCACTGGGCATACACGCATCCAAATACAGATGTTCAGGAACACTTGTACTCACTTGAAATAGCGTGTTTGCAACTGTTAGTGATTTCTCTGAGGCTGTTGTGGCATCTTAAATCTTTTCCTATGCCTTGTACAGAGCTGGCTTGACATGTCTTAGGCAAAAATTGCATTTTGTGGCTGTGACAGAAGTGTGAAGGTTTTTATGGAGACAGATGTGATGACGAGTGACAAGAAGGATCAGTGGGGTTCCGAAAGAAGATGTGGGTTTGAAGGAAGTTTCAGAGGTGTGAGGGGGGTGCTTTGGGGTGAGACCAAGTAGTTATGATGAAGATATGAAGAGCAGTGAATGATTTCAGGAAGTTATACCAGGGAGAAAACTATTTTTCCCTCTTCCTTGCCTTTCATTAACCTCCGCTTGGCAGCTGATCACACTGGGAAGTTGCAGCGGGACCGTAGCACAGTCAGGAGTCTACCAGTCTCCTTTTCCCCAAGAAGCACCTTCTATCTCAAACATTCCCTTATAGGATTGTAGAATCATAGTATGATTTAGAGTGGAAGGACATTAAAGGTCATCTCATTCCAACCCCCCTGCCATGGGCAGGGACACCTTCCACTAGACCAGGTCGCTCCAAGTCCCGTCTAGCCTAGCCTTGAACATTTTCAGGAATGGGGCATCCACAGCTTCTCTGTGTAACCTGTGCTAGGGCCTCACCACCCTCATTTTTAAAATGGTCTGTTTCATGTTTAATCCAACACTATCCTCTTTCAGTTTAAAACCTTTGCTCCTTGTCCATTGTTCCTTGTTCTGTCACTACAGGTCCCAGTGAAAAGCCTCTCTTTGCCTTTCTTACAAAATGCCCCACATAAAAGGACCTCTGGACCCACTCCAACAGGTCCCTGTCTTTGCTGCACCAGGGAACACAGATCTGGACACAATATTCCAGGTGTAAGTTGGAGTAGAGGGGAAGCACCATCTCCCTTGACCCTCTGGCCACTCTTCCTGTGATGTAGCCCGGGAGGTAACCGGCCAGGATCAGCTCCTTGGAACTCCTGGACTTACATCACTCCAGGGAAGACTGGGAGAGGATCTATCTGGTCCTGCCTTAGAACAATGGAATGGTGGAGAGGGGTTGTAGGCAAAGCCTGGAACAGCCCTGGGAAACTGGGCTCAGGGAAGGAGAAGGCATGGGAAAGACAACGGCAGTGCTGAGAGTGCCATAGAAATGTGTCTCCAGTCACTTGTTCTACTGTGATGCAGCAGAAGGGTTCTACTTCTATTTCTTTTCTCCATCATCTCTAGCTCCAAAAAATTCAGGAGGCTGAAAACCTGCTTGGACCTGATCAACTTGCAAATCTGCTACAGTCTGGCTGTTATTCCCTGGGATTTGATCAATTGCACAATAAGAAAAGGATTACCCCATAAAGTTTCATTGCATTCAGGGCCACAGCCTGGAACTGACAGCAAACATTGCTCCAGGCTCCTGGTCTGACCTGGTGAAATAGGTGAGCTCAGCCCCGTAACTGTCCTCTAAGGTGAATTTTCCCAGAAATAAAAATCTGGGCAAAGGGTGAAGATGGTTGTGCTAAACTTTCCCCCTTGTGCTCCAAGTGAAAGACATGGAAAACTTAGAATGTTGAATAACAGGAGACAAGTTAGCCAAGAATGTCATATCTGTAGCTCAGACAAAGTTAAAAACAAACAAAAAACCCGCAAAAATCAACATCTGAAACTATTTCATGTCTGATTTTTTTAAATGGAGGAAGCCAAGCCCCAAGGCCCAGTAAGTCACATACTAAAACATTCATCTGTTCTAACTTTACATGATGGGATCAGAATATGGGTACGTTCAGGTACCTGGACAGTTTGGAAGTGGCATTTTCAGCAGGTCCCACAGACTAATTTTCTTTTACAAGAGCCACACTGCCCAGCAGTTGCTCACCCAGCATAAATTCATGCCTGATTATGGGATGTCATCGTCATTCAGTGCTGCTCAGCACCACAGGATGACAAATCAGAAAGCTGATGGGTTTTTCTTAAAAAGGTCTCAAAAGATCTGTTATAAAAGCCACGTTTCAAGCTCTATCTACCCACTGACATCTTCAAGCCTCAGTTCACCTTCTTGCCTGACCAGGCTTCCTTGGCCACTGGAAAGCAGGACACAGTAGTCTGACACTGAAAAATTGAGGTTGTGGAAGCAGTGTTGAAATGAATAGTTTAAATAACAAAAAAACCCACCAAAACCCAAAAACAAACAAACAAAACAAAAGGCAGAAGATCCACTGTAGAGTCACAGAATTGGTCAGGTTTCAAAGCACAACCAGTGTGATCATCTGGTCCAACCTCCCTGCTCAAGCAGGGTCTTCCTAGAGCACAGTACCTTATTCATTATTACCTACTTCACATTAAATGTTTCCATGTCTTATTTGAATCACATTTTGACTCAAATTCTGCCAAAGGTATCAATGAAGACTCATTTCTGTCTCCATGGCAAGTGCAGAGACCAGGGCCTCTGATACACAGAGACCCTGGATGAAGGACTTGGAAAAAAAAGCAAGGGTTTTAAACTCTTTTGAGTCACTTTTAGCTCACTAAAAATGATGCCCAAGAAAGCTCTGGGATTAACTGATTCTTAGTTATCCATTACTGAGGGAATGCTGGGCTAAGTGCAGTGGTGTGGAAGAAGAAAATGTGTGTCCGAGGCCTGCACATAGGTGGTTTTATGCCACACAATTGTGCTTAATTCTCTGTTCACTAAACCACACTGCAAAAATAAACTGGCATAAAATAAAATATATTCTGAAAAGAAGTAGGAAGTTCCTCCTGACTGACAGTGGCTTGCACTGCCAGGGCTTGTTCTATATTCATACTTACAAAATGCAGATTATATTTCTCTCATGCTGGCAAGCCAATAACTAAGCTTCACTGCTTTTGGCATCCACTAGATTTTTGTCATACCTCCCTAATATGCCTTAAGGGTACTTGTTGATACCAAGAATTGAAACAAAGCTTATGCTTTCGGTTGCCAAGTCACTTCAGCCAGATGGAAACATAAATCTGGAGCCAGAAAATATTATTACTGTTATTTGAATTTGGAATGTAAATGGTGGCTTTGTCTTTACCATGTAAATGTTTCTTCTTGCCATGGAAAAGTCTAACATAAGAAAATATCTACCTTTTTCAGGCTTCCTTTGTTGCTGTCCTAACAGTTTGGCTTTAATATGCTGGGAGGTCTATAACCCAGCTATATAATAAATACATAAGAAATGAATGTACCATGTTCCCCTGTGGAATTTACTTCCTCTTCAGCTGAGGAAGGAATAACAATGAATAATGGGTGTAAGGTGAAGCCAGACAAATCACAGCAGAGTAGCACATGTATTCAACACAGGAGGTTAAACATCCCTGGTAGTTCATCTTGGTGCCTTTACATCAAGACTGGATGTCTTTATGGAATATCTATTCTCAAGCAGCTTCAGGGAGATTTAGTATAATACGGTTATATCTGGACAGGATATTATTGCTGTATTGCACAAAAGATGCCAGAAGTTGTAACCATCCCTTCCTAAAACTATGAAATTACAAAGTCAACAGTAAAGGTCTTAATTTGTTGCAATTGTGCTCAGGACATCTTTAAAATAGCAGTACATTCTTGTTGTTTGTGATTTATTTTTAATTTTTTTATAAATACTATTTTTTTCCGTAATTTGTGTGGGAAGATTTAATGAAAGGAGAGAAGTGACATGAAATAGAGAGCAAAGTATCACTGCAACACTGAACTACTTCAATAAAATTTGTGAAATAAAACAGACACTGACGTACTCTTCTGAATATCAATAGGTTTTCTGGTATTTACTCCCAAGACCAGAAATGAAAATTATCTTCAGAAGATAATAATTAAATTAGCCAATGTGTATCATCATAGAATCTTAGAATGGTTTGGGTTGGAAGTGACTTTAAAGATCATCTCATTCCAAACCCCCTGCCATGGGCAGGGACACCTTCCACTATCCCAGGTTGCTCCAAGCCCTGTTCAACCTGGCCTTGGACACTTCCAGGGATGGCACGGCCACAGCTTCCAGTGCAATTATGTATATTTATCTCGTGGAAACTACCTGAATTTAAGAGAGCTTATCTGAAACTGCACAGTGTCAGCTGAGGATGGTGAAGCCTTTAGCAGCTGTTTTTACATCCAATGCAGCCCCATCCTGTTATACCAGAAACTCCTTATTCTCCCCAGGAGGGAGTAATCAAATTAAGTTGATGGTTCCACTGCCCCACCTGCAGTATCTCCTTCAGCTGTTCTACAACAAGCAGCAGTGAAATAATCAGATTTATTAAACTTTCCCCAGAGCTGCATCAGGCCAGACATCTGCTTTGAGGAGTGATGATTTTCAAGAGAGGTGCCATATTTTTTTCAAACATGGAAATGCTCATAGAAGCAAAAACTGAAGGGCCCACACTGTAAGAAACACCAGCCTCCTGGTTTAAACTTTGCAATTTTACCTTCTGATCAGCCCAGAGAGACCGGAGAGAAGCAGCATCGGCCAGTCAGGACGAAACTAAAGAGAAAAAGCGGGAGGCAAGAAGAAATCAGTGATGGCTTTATGCATTCCTTGCCTTAGAGCAAATAAATGCCAGGAGCTCTGGAGACTTTTCCTACGCTTGTGCAGCCCAAGGGATGGCTGTGCTGCTGGGCATGTGTGGCGTGGGAGGGTGGCTCAGGGATGTGCTGGATCCCCAGAGCTGCCTGAGTCGGGAGGGCCAGCCCTCTCACAAGGCTGCCCAGGCACCTGCATCCCACCGCCTGGTGGCAGAGCCAGGAGCCAGATGGTCTGGGAGTCTGGAAAAACACGAGGACCGACGCTTCCAGGGCAATCTGCATACGTGCAAGCCTTTCCAGGGCTGATCCGGAGCTGCGAGCCTTCCAGCCTGAGCAGCCCCGGTGGAGCCCAGCCAGTGCCATGTTAAAAGGCACTGCTGTGACAGACCAGATTGTCCCTCGCTGTCAGCAGCTGTCGGGGTACCCAGGGAGTGCGTTTTGCTTTGGCATCACAGGTGTACCCATACTGCTGAAAGAAGGCAGTGCAGTGTTTCCATTTCTACAGATATCTCTCTGTTTCTGACTGTCGCTTCTAACGCAGGATAAGTTTTGTCTGCTGTAAAAATCCCCGTTCCCCAAAACTCTGGCGTTATCACGACGGGAAAACCTCGTGTCTCTGAGTACTGAGGATTTTAGCAGCGGTTAAAAGCACCATCTAGTGGCATCGGGGGGAGTTTACGAGGAACGGAGAAATTCTGGCTCTTTCAGAATCACAGAATCCTTAAAGTCGGAAAAGACCTCTAAGGTCATAGAGTCACCCACTAACAGCACTGCCAGGTCCACTACTAAACCTTGTCCCTAAGCACCACACCTACAAGTGTTTTAAACACTTGTAGGGATGTTGACTCCACCACTTCCCTGGGCAGCCTCTTAAAATGCTTTACCACTCTTTCAGTGAAGAAATTGTTCCCAATATCCAATCTAAACCTCCTCTAGTGCAACTTGAAGCCTTTTTCTCTTGTCCTATTGTGTGTTACTTGGGAGAAGAGACTGCCCCTCACCTGGCTACAGCCTCCCTTCAGGTGGTGGTAAAGAGTGACAAGGTCTCCCCTTGAGTCTCCTTTTCCCCAGGCTGAGCCCCTCCAGCTCCCTCAGCTGCTTCTCATATGACTGGGGCTCCAGATCCTTCCTCAGCTCCGTTGCCCTTCCCCAGACTTGCTCCAGCACCTCAGTGCCTTTCTTAAACTGAGGCGCCCAAAACTGGACCCAGCATTTGAGGTGAGGCCTCACCAGTGCCCAGCACAGGGGTCAGACACTGCCCTGGTCCTGCTGCCACACTGTTGCTGACACAGCCCAGGTCCATTGGCCGCCTTGGCCACCTGGGCACTCACTGGCTCATGTTCAGCCGCTGCCAAACAGCACTCTCAGGTCACCCCAGCACCACTAGGAAGCTTTCCAGCCACTCTGCCCCCAGCCTGTAGTGCTCCTGGGTTGGCCCGAGTGTAGGACCCAAGTGTGACCCAAGTAAAGGACCTGGCACTTGTGCTTGTTGAACCTCATGCAATTTGCAGTCGATAAATTGAAGTCACAGACAGCAGAGGTGTCAGCACCTCCCTCTGTTTCTCTCCATGAAAGCTGCTGAAAGATGCTTCATGAAAGGCAAGTTTGCAGGATTCACAGAAGAGCAAACCCTGTTTCACTGCAGATTCCACATCTTGCTGCCCCCCATGCTACTCTTTTGCCTACTGACAGAAAAGACAGGGACCGTTTCATCCTGTTCTCCCAGAAACTGTCAACAAATCCTTCAGAGAGGACTTAGATATGGCAATAGGACTTAGAGAGGGGAGGTTTCAAGCCAAAGGAAGTGTTCTGCATTTTTCTGCTCCCTTGCCACCTACACCACCAACATCCCCCCTGTCCCTCAAGGCAATCAGTCATAGAACCATAAAAATATTCAGTTGGAAAAGACCTCCAAAATCATTAAGTCTAACCTTCACATTTGGCTGCAGAACAGGATATGTTACCATTGGTGGCAAGACATGTCTTTGGGAACAGCACTCAGCTTTGGTCTGCACCTTCCCCCAGCTGGCAGCCTGAATGACAAAACTCTTGTACCCCAGCTGGCATGTGGACTCACCTGTCTTACTGGAGACTCACCTTCTAGAAACATCTATAGAATAGTTTGGGTTGAAAGGGACCTTAAATAAAGTTGCTCATCTCCTTTCAAGTCACTGCCTTGGGCAGGGACACTTTCCACTAGACCAGGTTGTTCCAAGCCCCATCCATCCTGGTTTTGAACACTTCCAGGGATGGAGAAGCCACATCTTCTCTGGGCAATCTGTGCCAAGGCCTCACCACCCTCACAGTAAAGAATTTTTTCCAAATGTGTAAGTTAAATCTATCCTCCTTCAGCTTAAAGCTATTTTCCTTTACTGTATCACTATACATTTCTCCTTTGCTATATCACTGTATCTGTCCTGTCAAGATGTCCCACTGTTCTGCTGTGTAGGATTTCCCACCCCACCCCTGTATCTAAACTGATGCAGGCCTAAAGCACTTAGAGATTAGTACTGAAAGGATGGGTGGGTCAGGTGGGAACTAAGCATTTGGGTAGTAAACTAGTGGTGGAGAAGAAGGGCAGGAACCAGAGACAAGGCCTTCAGCACCTGAGTTTATGCTCACTGCTTTGTCGTGTTTGAAGGAATGTGTATTAAAATTTCTCTTTCCCATCAAACAGGCACCTCTGTCTTCATAACTGATCTGCCTTCCTGATTTTATCCACTTCCTTATATATTGTACCATGCATTGTCTTTGCCACCTTTTATCACCTGCCTTCCTTCCTGCTGATTAAAAACATCAAGGGTCAGCTTCAAACGTTGAGATCATCAACAAGCTTCCAGTTGGGATCATTAATAAATTTGTGAGGTCTCAGAAATTGCACCCCCTGTTCTCTGACGCATCTTCAAGTGCTGTGTGTTATACAGGAGAAGCACAAAAGGATTTCTGTTTAGTGCTGGAATGCTGAGAGTAGTTGTGAAGTCCTTCTTCTAACAAAAGTGTTGGTAGTGAGGCAATTCCAGCTTTGTCCCAGTCATTTCCAGTCTCAGTAAGAGCTCCAGCACGTTCTTCACTTGACAACACAGAACAGTTTGGAGTCAGCCAAACTGACTCATTTCAATGGCTTGGGCTTTATTCCTTCAGCAACAGATGTCAAAATCCCATGGGAATCACTGGTTGAGGAAACTTCTGCTGGGAAAGCTGCTTCTTTTCTATAATCCATGTCCAACTACTACTACAAGGATAGTGATGCCCCTCAGGCCTGACAATCCACGAAGTTTGAGTCTTGCCTCTCGGCTGCCTTGGTGGTAGGTCAGTGCCCCCATGGAGAAATTTGTGATAATGGATAAACGTGATAATTGTAATAATTGTGATAAATGACATATGTTAAGGACTCAAACAGTCCTTATTTTTCATATAAAATGCTGGAGAATATGCTATATCTTGCTTACCTGCTTAATACAAAATAGTTATTTAGACTTGTCTTAAATTTAAAAATATTTAAAAAAACATTGCTCTCCATATGACTGTTATATAATTACAACAGCACACAGATAACACTTTAAAAGTTTGAGTTAATTAAACAGTTATTCATTTTATATTTCTAAAAGGTTGTAATTGCCCTAAACTAGAGAAAAATCTTCCATTTTTTCTCTGTACTACTCCATACCTGGAAGATGGGCTACGCTTTTGGATAGCTAAATCTAAGCGACAATCTAAAAAAATCAGGAAAAAATCAGGTATCCTTCTAATGTACTGACACACACAGACACTCTTCAGTGAAATAAGCTCAGCCAAATGGCATCTCTTAAGTTTCTTGTAACTCTTTTTGGGGTGAAAAAGCAGGTCTTGGAGCATAAACAACAACATGAGTAACAATAATTAATGATCGTGGTCTCAAAGACCAGCTGGAAGTGTGAACTGTGGTGACATGTGTGAGAAGCAGCAGCTCCTGCCTTCTGCTGAGTTACAGGCTCAGCTTGAACCAGGGAATAAAAAGGAGTTTGAAGGCATAAGGATGGACTGGTGAGAGAGGAGGAAGGTAAGGGACACAAGAAAGCATTTCGGTGGCAGGAGTAGGAGGGCATTCCAGAATCAGTAAGGTCAGTAATGTTCCCAATACAACATATTTTCCTGGGTTTTCATCTGGGAAAGATTGGATATGTCCAGGCTGAAGTGTTTTCAGTTGCACAGCGGAGCAGTGCCCTTGATCCCAAACCTGTTAATTTAATTCAGGGGTGGGTACAAGAAGCAAACATGTTATGCAGGAAAACAACCTGTTCTGAATCTGTGTTTATCCTTAAGCTGCTGAAGGAGAGAGCAGTTAAGCACATGTTTAATTGGAAAGGTGGACACTTGCTTAAAATCATACACAGATTTTAGATTTTGCTTGGATTTTTTCCTGAATCCAAGTTTTTGTTTTTATTAGTACGGGTATGACATCACATATGTTTGTAGCTTTACAAACCAAAGATTAACCTGTCACAGGGAGATTAGAGAGGCAGAAAAATCAGAGCAAAGCATGAAGATATCAGTTCTTGCTGACTTCATCTGCACAATTTTATTGTCTACTTCAATAAAATAAATTAATCCTTATTCTGGGGTAGCTCCATTTTTGGGATCTTTGCCTTAGCAATCTTTCTTTCCTTTTTCCTTCTGCTTTCCCATTGTAGTGAAACACATGCAAGCTCTGATATAGAACAATCTGATTTCTTATGCCTTTGAAAGTCTAAACTGTGCTGACAGGGAAAGTGAATGTTGATTTGTCAATAGTCCATATCTGATGCATGGAGAAAATGCAGATACAAGATAAAAACGTGATGGCTTTAGAGAGAGATTGAACTTAATCTGTCCTGTCTGGACGTACAGACATTAGAAGTTTCAAAGTGCTCTCTTGAAAACATTTCTCCAGAAAGCACACAATCTTTAGGGGGATTAAAATCAAGGAAAATACTGGAAAATAAAAAGGAGAACAGCCTTAAAATATCCCATTCACAGGCCACGGAATAGTGTGAAACGGGGAGAGATCCTTCCACAAGGAACATCACTTCAGGTGTGTGTGGGTGCTCCCTGGAATGTGCCAGTATCAGGGATATTTAAAGCATGGACAAAAAAAAAATCGTTACACACAGACTGGCTAACCTGCAGGTTGGAGTAGAAAAGATCTTTTGCATTCCAAAAAAAGCAAAATGCAGAATTAACAGAGGGAAAAGAGCTTTTAACTCCTCCTCCCATCATCACTGCCCGGCACCACATGCATTCCTACATTACATCACATACAGGCCACGAAAACACAGAAGCCTTCCCTATTCCACTGTCCTCCCATGTTCCCTGGAGCTGTGTCTATCCTGGTGAAGACCATGAGAAATCTATGTAGCTGCTTTTCACATGATAATTTTAAACTGCAACCATAGATTTCTTTAAGTTTTGCTGTCTTAGGTCGTGTTGATTTGATCTCTGGTCATGTTGGTTTGATCTCTGGGTGTGTCATATCTTTCCAACAACTGCAGAGAGATCCCACATGTTCCACAATCCAGGATAACACCACTACTCTGCTGTACAGCACATTCACATCAGCAAATCAAACAGGACTGTGGCCTTGTGCAGTTGTGGGTTAGCAATGACCAGAGACCATTTCCAATAGAAAACTTACATGCAGCCTCTTTTTTTTCCCCTTGAGAATAAGAGAATATCACAGTATGTGAACGTGTTGTCTTACCCATGGGATAAAGAATGGGCCCAGCAATATTAGTTTAATATTATAGTCACAACCACAAAATCAACCTTTTCTTTGGGAAGGCAAAGAGTATGTACACATTTAACTGTGCCAGATTTCACAACCAAAGGCCATGGGCCAGGGAGTTCTCCCTCAAAAAGGTCTCTTGAAAGCCTGTGGTTTGACTGATTGGTCAATTATTCATTTTATGTGCAGCTTCATTGAGAAAGAAACAGCAAATGCTTTGTCCTGTCAGCACTCAATGTAAGATACAGACTCTTAGAGGATTTAGGCACTTGACTCCTCTACAGATGTTGGAAAACAGGAGTTTGAAAGAGAAACCTGAGTGCTAAATACCTGCTGGGTATTTGGTGCTTGCATAGTTTAGGGGAGGAATCTGGGCAGAAAAGCCCAGTTTCAAAAAGAAGCCACTACAGAAGTTGAATACTATTTTATGGGGAAGCAGCTATCTGACTTGGCTTCATTACAGATTCACACATTCAATCACACCAACATCACTTTTCAAATACCATCTCTTACAAATGGATGTTGTTAACTTTCCCCGACAGTAAAGGCACAGCATGTGATTTTCATCCATCAGAGGAAGCTTAATAAATCAACCAGTACATTACAGCTTCACGCCAAGTTAGCACCTTCATCATGGAATGAAATTAGCAAAGCAAATACACTGGCTAATTGTGAAATATGCTAATTACCAGCTCAACCCGTGAAATAAGGCATGAGTGATGTGTGACGAGCTTTGTACAGAGTCGTGAACACTTGGAAATGCGACACTTAAATAAAGTCTAAAACTGCTTATGCAGAGAGAAAGGAGAACAGACAGGGCTAGGGAACAGGCATGGTGGAAAAATATTTTCATAAGAAGTTTGAAACCTTTTCACTTCTGCTACTCTCATGGGATTAAAGGCTGGGAGCGGGGAAATGCGCCGATAACAGGCTACGGACCATTTTCCATCTATTTCACACCAGTCTGAGTCTATTCAAAGTCGTTACCAAAGAGAATTGAGCTAAGCAGTTTGGGATAAATTCACAACTTGGCACGGTTTGACTTGAAGTCAACAGAGTTATGGTTTTCCATGGGTAGAGAATTCATCCTTTTATTTGATGAATTCAGACTCTCTTGCTCACCAACCAGGCACTGACAGTGGGGCTTTGCAAATGTCCTCATTATTGAGAACGAGAAGATGATGCATGGGAGCGTATCCCAGCCTAGGGCTTTCTCTGCCAGTCACCTTGGCTCCTCTGTAGACTCTTATTTCCATTTTCTACACAAATTTCCTACTCGTGTTTTTGTACTGATCTTCTAAATTATGTAGTGTTTTCTCTATTTAAGCTCCTTCTCCCAGCTTTTCATCTTTCTAGAGGAGGAAAAAGAGGTGTTGAGAGAAGGACAAAGTCTTACTATAGTTCAGCAATAAGGGAAAGCAGCACAGATGCAGGGAATGAGTCCTCTTTTGTAGGGTTTCCCCTTTAATTCCCTCTTCTCTGCTCTTGTGAGATCCCCACCAGGAATGCTGCATCCAGCTCTGGGGCCTCCATACAGGAAAGATGCTGAATTGTTGGAATGAATCCAAAGGAGTTCAAAGGGCTGGAGCACCTCTGCTCTGGAGACAGGCTGAGAGAGTTGGGGTTGTTCAGCCTGGAGAAGAGAAGGCTTTGGGGTGTCTTTATAGCCCTTCCAGTGCCTAAAAGGGCTACAGGAGAGCCAGAGAAGGACTTTTTGCAAGAGCATGGAGTGACAGGACAAGAAGAAATGGCTTAAAGGTGAAAGAGAACCGGTGTAGATTAGATATTGGGATGAAATTTTTCCCTGTAAGGGTGGTGAGGCCCTAGCATAGCTTGTCCAGAGAAGCTGTGGATTCCCTGTCTCTGGAGGTGTTCAAGGCCACGTTGGACGGGTCTTGGAACAACCTGGTCTAGTGGGAAGTGCCTCTGTCCATGTCAGAAGGGATGGAACAAGATGATCTTTAAGGTCCCTTCCAACCCAAGCCATTATATGATTCCATGATAACTGTTATATTGTCAGCTCTTTCCATGGAGGTCGACTCACAAGGTGCATTCACATGTACTCTTGAGTAGTAGAGCCAAACCTTCAGAGACCTTGAAAAACTAAAGCCTGAAAATGGCCTGATATTTTGATTTCTGAAAATGGAATTAACCCTTATTCCATACCCCCCTCCCCCCAAAATTCTAAATCTTTGAAAATTCTCTTCAGAAAATTGTTGCCTGGAGCATTCCCATCTGCCCATTAGATTGATATTAAATTCCCAAGCAATGTTTTTATACTAAGGTCACCTGAAAAAAATCAGTAATTCCGTGATCACTTTCATTTACACAGCACAATGTTGTTGCCAGAACATCCTATCCCCCAGCCCTTTGCACTCTCACCCTCCCTCATGCCAACATATGTAATAATAATGGCCAGTATTCGTGGACGAAGATCCGGGGAAGGTCTTTACACCTTCCAGCCTGCGCATTGGATTTTTTAGGTGAGACACAGTGTGCGCGGAA
>JAWMRA010000113.1:110655000-110697989 GCA_035584735.1 Pseudotriccus pelzelni
CTTTTCAGACACTGACAGACATTGGTGAGGTCCCCTCTCAGTGTCTCTTCTTGAGGCTGAACAGCCCCAGCTCCCTCTGCCTTTTCTCATCAGAGATACTCCAGTCCCTTCATCATCTTTGTCACCCTCCACTGGACCTGCTCCAGGAGCAACTTGTCTCTCCTGTGCTGAGGAGGCCAGAACTGGACCCAGCACTGCAGATGTGCCTCACCAGGACTGAGCAGAGGGGCAGGGTCACCTCGCTGACCTGACGGGACACAGCTCACTGGATTTTGTGCAGTGCGTTCCACAGAGTCCCATGCAATGCTGGCAGCAAATAAAATGCAAATTTCTTTTGGCAAGACCTCTGACTTGTATTTTACTTTCTGGGTGACTGTTTTGTGACTACAGAGCATTGAGAACTTAGAGAATAAATAAAATTCCTGGAAGTGTTCAAAGACAGTCTGGATGGGGCTCTGAGCAGCCCCAGTGGAAGGAGTCCCTGCCCATGGCAGGGGATTGGAACTGGATGATTTTTAAGGTCCCTTTCAACCCAGCTATTCTATGGTTCTGTTCTTCTATGCCTCACCCTGTCACAGAAGGCCAGATGTTGCTTCTATCATAGAATCATGTCGTGGATTTGTCTAGGGACAATTTTTACCACCCCCTCCCCCCAAATTGCTCTAAGGTGAGAGAAGGTTTATGCAGACAAAATGAGATCTGATTGGGGAGGAATAATATTAGGATTTATTACTAGCAAAGTAATTATGGTTGGAAAAAAGCTTTAAGGTCATCAAGTCCAATTGTCAAGACAGCACCACCACCATGTTTGTCATCAAAACATGTCCTTAAATGCCATATCCACACTTGTTTTCACACTTCCAGGAATGGTGTTTCCACAGCTTCTCTGCTCTACAACCCTTTCTGTGATTTTTTTTTTCCTAATACCCAATTTCCTAATTCCTGATTTCCTAATATCCAAATTCCTAATATCCTAATTTCTTAACATCCAGTCTAAACCTCCCCTACTGCAACTTGAGGCCATTTCCTCTCATCCTATGACTTGTTACCTGGAAGAAGAGATTGACCCCCACACTGCTACAAACTGCTTTCAGGTAGCTGTAGAGAGAAAGAAGGTCTCTCCTAAGCCACCTTTTCTCCAGACTAAATATCCCCAGCTCCCTCAGCTGCTCCCCATCAGACTTGTGTTCCAGACCCTTCCCCAGCTCTGTTGCCCTTTCCTGGACATGCTCCAGCTCCTAGATGTCTTTCAGACATAGTCCAAAGGAAATGAGCTTTCAAACTCTGCTAAATTGGGGTATTAGACTTTATTAACCACATTTTCTTCTCACTTGCTGCTGGCCTGAATCAGTCACTTAAGTCATGCCTGCAGAAAGCTGATCAGCCTGACAGGAGAATGAGGTGTGAGATTTTAGCATTTGGAATATTAGGTGTACAGGGGAGATGGGGGGGAAACAGGGTGATGCAAAGAGACACCGTGTATTTAGAGGAACTTACATGTTCCTCACTGCATTTCCCCTGACAGTTTGCAGAAATACAGTGAGTCAGCTGTCATCATATAATATATTAGTATAAAACAGTGTAAAAAGGGACAATATGCTGAGGCACTGATTAAAGAGAAAGGGGGAAAGAAAAAAAACCCAACAACCAAGCTCTTTGTTAGTGAAAGGGAATTGTGTGAAGGTTTGGAAAAGTGCCTCCACTCAACTTCAGGAATTAGTTTTGAATTAGTTGGAAGTATTTTCATTCAGGCTGCAAACCAGCCCAAAGACCACCTGCTGTGAAATAAAGGAGCACAGACCAGCGGTTATTATGGCAATAGCCATAAGTTTATTGCTTATTGGTACTAAACTTAAATCTTAGTAATTTTGAATTACTGAGTTAGCTTAGATTTATGGAGATGCAGGATCATTTACAACTGCAGTCATTCCAGCAGGGTATATTATCTAAACCAATTTTCTTATAGTGATGCAATTGCAATACCATAGTTACGGTTGTATCAGCCTTTCCATTATAAACTTCTATTTTCAGGGGCTTGTAATTTGACCATAAAAATTCACTCCTTGTTGAAACTTGGCATACAAGGTCTGAGATGAACAACTTTTTTTCTTTTCCTTCAAAATTTAAAGAAAAAAAGAGTCAGATCTGTTCAGCCACTTCTAATGCTCCAACTTTGCAAACAACAAAAGCAACAAAAGAGAAGTTGGCTGCTTGACATCCTTCACTGTTCATTTACCATAATTCAGATGAGACTCTTCTTGTTAAGAAGAAGACACAAATTCTAGTGAAAGGCGTCCCTGTCGATGGCAGGGAGTTGAACTTGATGGTCTTTAAGGTCCCTTCAACCCAAATCATTCTATGATTCTACAAAATTGCTCCTGTGGTGTGATGGGAAGGAAAATTAATCATACACATTGTTGGAAGGAGTTGGGAGAAGATTTGCACTTTGTAGATTCTCTAACATGTGAGGATGAGACTTCAAGTTTCATGAAAGAGTTACAGACAACTTTTTAAGGCTCTCTAGATGTGAAAAAGAGAAAAGATTTGACAAGTCAAGCAGTTCACTTGAAGTCACAGGCCTTAAGAAAACACTTTCTCTAGTTCATTTCTTCTCTTTTAAAATTTTTGCTCAGAACCATTTTCAACCTCTTCCCGCTAAAGAATTCCCATGGATGTAAGTGAGCTGAAATATTAATATTTACCTAAATTAATTCAACACTGATTCAATTTATTATTTTTAATTCTGATTTATTTATTAGCATTTCCTCATAAATCAGTAATGCTGATGTATGAGCTGAACCTGCTCATTTCAAATGTCCCTCTCTATCCACTAGAAGGCACACCTTCCATTCTGATTAACGCACTTACAAACTGGAATCTTATTCCAAACCATGTTTAAAAGCATTTTTTCCATCTGATCTTGCAATAACGCAGATAAGGTCTGACATTTCAACCAACAGAAAATATATTAGTTTTGGCTTTAGCATTAAATGAATCTAGCAATGATTATTTCGCCTCTGGCTGCTAATTATTGCCGTGCAGTGCTTCAGAAATACTTAAAGCCATGGACTGTGTAAACCTACAGCAAAGTTCCAGAAGTCACAGTTAGATGAAGCACCTGCACAGCAGTTGCTCTGGCAAAGCCCTCTCTTAATCTCATGGTGCATTTAGCTGCAACTGAGGTTCTGTAAAATCACCCCTGTGCAAGCAGTTCTTTGGACTGTGAGATGGACTTGTGTTGTTTGTTTTTCCTGTGGTTAATAGGCCATAGAATGGAAGGTTTGGCTTAACCTCAGCAAGGACATCACACACTCCTATTCCTTGAGGGGTTGATCCCACGCTCAAGGAAGTCAATGGCATAACTGGCCTATTGATTGAGATTAAATCAAAACCAATAATAGTAAAAAAAGCCTCACAGTGAACTGTGTTCCTAAAAATCTGAACCTTGATATGATTTGGAAAGCTGACATGATGGAATTCGACATTCGACACACATTTTGCACACATCTAAAATAAAAATTATGGTGCTGTTTCTGATGTGGGATAGGGATAGGTGCCAGCCATAAGATTTAAGGCACAAATCTGTGCCTGCTTTATGCAATTCAGTATTCATTAATGTGTAAAATGGTGTAATTTCTTTCTGTATAACTGAAGTTAAGTTATATTTTTTAAAGCCTCCAAATGGATTTTTAGTTATTCCTGTAATTCTGAACAAATGTTGAAGTAGAGTAAAAAGCTGGGGATAACACCCAGATTTATTTCTGCTGGCATTCAGATCTTTAACCTTTACCATTTAAATGATTTTTAGTAGTCAAATGATTTACAGTGCTTACAGGTTACAGATTACAGCCAGCATACCTCAAAAGCAAGGTATGATTTGAACAAACCCTTTGCCTTGCATGGAGCTCTGAAATGGTAAATTGTGTGATCATCAAATTATAGAATCACAGACTGGCTTGGGTTGGAAAGGACCTTAAAGATCATCCATTTCCAGCTGCCCTGCCATGGGCAGGGACACCTTCCACTAGAGATTGCTCAGAGCCCTGTCCAGCCTGGCCTTGAACAGTTCCAGGGATGGGTGTGATGTCTTTCTGGAGAATAAAACACAGGACTTTAATCAACTAAACCTGGTAATCTTGTCCTATTGTCATTTTGAGGCTGTAGTATTGGCTTTATCATAATTAAGCACTTCTGTGATGGTATTTGCATTGTTGTCCTTGAGACTGGGAGACTATCAAAGGTCAGCTCTTGCTACGATAACTTTTTTTTTTTAATAGAATAGAAAATATCAACACTAGGTAAGACCAAGGAACTATCAGCATTACCATTATATATGTTTTAAAAATCAAAGCTTAGAAGAATTACAAGTTGGAGACCATCCTTCAAATTTGGAAAATAAATTTTACATCCCTCACAGTTCTGCAGGGGTGAGGGGGAGAAGTAGCTATTCAAAGAAGCTGGTTGGTCTCTTTAGGTACTCCAACATCTCGATGAACAAATTCAGAGTTATTTGTCTCTCTTTTTTTAGGGGTGGTTTGATGATGGCATGAGCAGAGATTCAGCTTCAGTAGATTATTCCCTTGCTCTGTTAAGTGATGCCTTCATGTCAAACCCAGGAGTGACCGTTCCCAGCATGTGGAATTGGCCTGCACTATCCTAAGTCCATATAAAATATATGGAATATCTAACCCTGCATGGGGTTTCCTTATGCTCTCTGTGATGGTAATGAGACAGAGGTGAATGACTCAAAATAAGAACTGGCAGAAAAGAGCTTCCAAACCACGATAATTTTAAATTTTCTCACTTTTTCCCCAATTCTGCTACAAGATGAGAGAGTAAAACAACAAACATTTTCACTAGACAGAATAAAACAAAATAGAGACTATTTTGGATCAGGTCAAAACCAATGTTTGTTTTCATAATTTTAAAGCATTTTGTTTCAAAACCAGGGTTTTTTTACACATTCCTAAGTGGCAAATTAACTCACAGTTTGGAATGCTCTCGAGATAGAAAAATCCTTGAAAACAATACTTTCTCACATACTGAAAGATTTGTTTCTGTACAATTGGCATATTCTAATACTGTGCTGAGGGAGAAAAAAAAGCTTCAGTTGGATTCCTGAACAGTATCGCTAAAACAATATAGTTATTAGGAAAGGTGGAGGGAAAGGTACAGATGCCAGGAATTATCCTTAATGTTGTTTGTGCCTGGTTTTGGTTTGGCCGCTGTCACTTGGCTTTATCAGGAGTTAATTTAGCTCTTGTTTTCAGGTATTCCATCTTCCTTTTCAAAGCTGCCTGCTGCCTACCTCCCATATGGGAGATACATTCACACATGCTTTCTTACTTCCTCAGCAGAACAGGGAACTCAGTTCTCATGGGATCTCACCTTACAGATCCTGTGTCTTTTATTCTTTCTTTCCACATTGGGCAAGAACAAGAGTTTATGTTTTACTTTCTTTCCTTTTAGTGCCCCTATCCTCAAAGTCATTACTATGGGTTAAAATCTGGGTTTAAAAACCCCTCAGCATTAGAGCACTGGCAAACACAACCATGTTTAGTAAAGTCAAACGTGGGGGTTGGAACAAGATGATCTTTCATGTTCCTTCCAACCCAAACCTTTCTGTGATTCAACAATTCTATGAATTAGAGAGCTGGTAAAATTCTTAGGCTTATTTAAGGTCAAACAAAAAATTGCATTGATTATGTAGAGAAATTAGACATCATGATAAGGACAGGCATGAATTTACGTTGAGGGATGAATCAGTACCAGCAAATAAAATGGACCACAGACCTTTCACTGGAGGGACATGGAATTATGGAGTGCTGGATGGCACCAGCCAAAGATGTGTTGGGCAACCTGCAAACAAATGGTGGGAAGATTGTGGGATCCAGCTCAGGTCCGTGCCGTGGAGCTTGTTTGTTTATTTGTACAGATGTAGTCTGAGAAAGTGAGTTCTGTTTCTTTTTTATATTTTAGAAGGGAATAAAACCTCAGTAAACACACTCCACCTGCTCATGTCTGTTTCCACATTTGCTAATGGGTATAAAAGTCCTGACCTCTTTTGCAAAGATCCTTAAGATCTGCTGATGGGAAATTCTACACGTCAGCAAAGTCTTTTCATCAGCACTGTGCACATAATTGTTTCTAAGGACAATGAATTTAGATCAGAAAGTCATTTCTAGGGAGCGAAACGACTTTGGCACCAGTCTCTACCATGTAGAACTATTGGTGTGATTAGGGCCAAGAAAGTTGGAACAACTTTAATTCTTCCAGCCAAAAATGTAGCTTTCTGGCAGGTGAAAAACTGGCTGAACCACTGCCAGATGGTGCATGCACAGCTGTATAGGTTATGTGCCATTGCGATTCCATTGGTAAAATGGGCCCACAAATCCAATTCTTCGTGACTGGACTGAAGCTGAAAGAGAATTCGTTAAAAGGAGTGGAAAAAAATAAAAAGCATGACCCGTATCTCAGAATAATAACTTCAATATTATTTTTGCCAGGTTATCTTCATTGCTTTTTTGCTTTATACAAATCCAATAAAATGCAAACTAATAACGTTTAATTATTACTATAGGGATCAGCTACCCTTGTTCTGATCCAGAACTCTACTAAGACATGGAAAGAAAATGCCCCAAACACAGAGAATAATCTGGACTGTGTTCAGTCATCTAAGGAGCTGAGACAAAGCACTCCCAGGGAGCAATATGTGATTTAGATAACTACTTTAGGAAAGCACCAAATATTTCTGTAGCAATGTTCTCTTTCTCTGTTTAAATGACCATGGACACAAGGGCAGAATCTTCTGGCGTTTCCCTCTTCTCCCACTGAGACTTAAAAATACTCTGAAATCCTGAATTAAAAAATACTCTAAAAATCGCTCTGAAGGAAAGTTTAGAGGGATTGGAGGATACTGGGAAAGGGCAATTACAGAAAATAAGGGTAGTATAATTTAGTTCCAATAAAAACAGCTTGGATTTTCTTGGCCAGCATTGCAAAAAGAGACTGGCAGAAGAACGATGGCTCTGGGAAGCTGGTTCTGAGATATGACTATAGAGAGATATAACAAGAGTCAAGTTCATTTTGTGGAGGGTTTAGGAGTCAGTTCTGAATGGTCCAATAAGGAACAGCAGAAAAAGAAGCTCTTTATTTAAAAAGCCAAGTGTTATATAACTTCACTCTGAATGGTGGGATGTATTAACATCCTATTTTAGCTTGTTCATTTATTATTCTTTGAATAAAGATCTGAATTTATAATGCTAAGCACCACAGTAATCCAAATCAGAGGAAAACCATAGTTGTTCTTTGGCATAGTATGCTTAGGACTTTTCTAAGAGACACACATCCATAGTCAAAAAGCCCCCGAAATCTGATTATTAGCTCTCTCCCTTGTTCACCTATTAAGCTCATACAATATTGAGACTAGTCCTGTATGAAAAATTCAGGCACTTGAGTTAGAGAGGGAACACTATCTGGAAAACACAATGTAATATCTGGGCACCTCAGCCATCCCAATCTCTAAAAACACAGTTCAGCTCCTCAGTGATCTCATGCTCCCATTATGACACACTTTCAGACACATTTTCTTTTGAAATCCCCCTGTTTTCTGCACTGAGACTATCTCAGAGATAGATCTTTAATCTTCACTTCTTTCAGAAAATATTAAAATTTATAGCTGAGACTTTGAATAGAGTCTTGTTTTGAATAAATGCTGAGGTCAGATACCAAACTTGGTGGTTGTAAGGACAGGCCAGCACTGGGTGGTCTTGAACAGTCTTGTCCAGGCCCCCTTACCTTGCCTAAGTCATTGTTTACATTAACAGTAACCAAATAGACCAAGCTAATGAAAACACACAGAAAGTGGAATCAACATTGCTGTCCTCTTTGAGTTTAAAAAATACATAAAATCTGCTTGTCTTCTAGGGCAAATTGAATTTTCTTGTTTGGATAAGTTCATTTCACCAGTTTTTGTTTGTTTTCTTTCAGTGGACTTTTATCCATAACCATAAATTAATTTTTCTATCAAATATCTCTCAGTTATAACTTAATTGTTAATTTTCCCCTAACTCAGTGGCCTTTTGTCCTGTCCACTGATTCTGCCAACCTCAGCTGAAACATTTCTTTACTAGAACTGGTATTCATGTCCCTGTTCACGTTTTTTTCCCCTTTTGCTGAAATCATTATCCAACCAAATACGCTACAGTCCCTTGGTTTGAGATTCACTTCGCTCTGATTCTCTGGGGTTTTTTTCCACCATAAATTTAGATTCAGAATTCCCTGCCCAGTAGGAGAGGGATGAAAGATGCGTGCTGGTCATTTGCATATTTTAACAGACGGAGCTGCTTTTGCTGTGCAGCTGTCGATGAAGAAGAAATAGTCTTTGGGGTAAAGCACTACACTAGGCAAAAAAACCGCCTGAGAAGGCTTCCATCTCTTACACTCCTGCTTTTCCACCAATTGGGACAGAAGAAATTGTCATGATATGAGATTATCTACCCTCCATAGTCAGAAGGACAGATATCGCTGGTGGCTTCTGGAAAGCTTATCTTCCCCAGACACTAAAATCCTTTCTGTTTTAATGCTCCAAGAACAGATGACTGTGCTTTTCAACTGCTTGGGTTTTTGCTAATCAAACAGATTGGATTAAATTTTGCACCGGACCCATGAAGTAGAAAGTTTCTATGCTCAGTGGTCAGTGGTGGCATCTGCTGCAGCAAAACTCCACGTGTTCTTTCTGGAAGAAATCAAGGCTTACGATCACATTGAATTCTGCTTCTTCTCCAAACCAGGCACTTGCTATCATAAGCAATAATGGAGTGATAAAGAAACGAACGTAAATTATAAATTTGTGACTGAAGATGGTGGAATGGAAGGATTAATCTACATATTTGTAATGATTAAAAATCAGATATACAGGAATGTTACCTAATTCAAAGTGCTTGATATTATGCAGGCCTAAAAGTTAAGCTGAATATGTAGGCCATCAATGGGGAAAAATAAAAGCCATCTTGAAAGAGTTATTCTTCATTCCATAATACTTAATGTTTAATGTGGAATATTCCCCTGAAGCTATCCCATTTTATTGAAAGTGAGGAAATATTGATGATTAACTTAAACTGATCGCACAAGGTTTAGAAGTCCAAACATGGATGTGAAAATTCCAGTGTGACTGGATTTACTGAGCTGAAGAGACAAAGATTCAACCAGTCTTTGGGTAATGGTACCTGAATATGTCTAGTTTTCAGAAATCTTCCTTTTCTTTCTATCTATGTTTGTCAGGTTTCAGGTTCTGAGCACAGGGATTTGAGAAGCCTATCCAATTAAATTCTGTCCAGTAATGCTACCAGGATGGAGGTAGTTCCTCGATCAGAGGCAGTAGCACCAAACTATTGACAAAAATAATTTAAAAAAATAGGAGCAGAAGACAGAGAGAGAAAGTGGCAATATTTTATACATGATGAACTACAGGGAGATATCAGGGAGTCATCAAACCTCTCTCTACATTTGGCCTTTTCCCCTGACCACTGCTAC
The DNA here is from genome assembly GCA_035584735.1 of Pseudotriccus pelzelni. Lineage (NCBI taxonomy): Eukaryota > Metazoa > Chordata > Aves > Passeriformes > Tyrannidae > Pseudotriccus > Pseudotriccus pelzelni. The sequence continues at coordinate 110,664,535 of JAWMRA010000113.1, forward strand.
CACTTGAGTGACCCAGGGCATGTTTATAAATCTAGAGAATCTTAATTTAATTCCTGTTTCAGCCCCCCTGATACATTTGCAGAGCTACAATTTCCACCATGCTCATTGTTAGAGCATAACCCAGTTATTTCATGTGCTTCACTCCTCTACACAAACTGCTATGTCTTTTTTTTTTTTTTCATTTATTTTGTATCTTATGAGTCGTGTCCAACAATACTGCCCACATATTTTAAAAGTGGCAACATAAGGACTTATTTACAAGAAGTCTTGAAGCACCATCAAGGACACCTGCTTGCAGGATTGTATTAAATTGAGATCAGCCAACATTACAGTGTATTTCAGCACTGGAATCAGCCAAAAATATGTCCCTAGCAGTGCTATTTTCATTATTCAGACCTTCACCCAAAATCTGTGTAGCTGCCTCTTAAATTAATTTTCACACTTGCCTGTCTCTCTAAGTAGCTGCAGCAGTGTGCTGTGTATTTTAACTACAAGGAAATACTGCAGGTAGAAGATCTCTCCCTGAAGCCACTGGCATCCTCCTTAAATTCAATCCACGGTCTCTCAGTCCCACGCTTGCAGTGGGGGGCACCTGTCATCTTTTTCATCACGGCAAGATGTGCCCTAGATTCTGCACCCCCTCCCCTTCCCACCACACAGGTACGTGTGAGTGCATGTTCTTTTTCCCGCTGAATTTTTCATTCAATAAATAAATAAAACTTTCCTGAAGTTGCTAAGGTCTCAAAGGTGCAGGAACTTGTAATATGAAGGGGAAAGAAAAAGTAATAAAAAAAAAGAAGAATAAAAAATAAAAAATAAAAGAACAGAAAAATAATAAAAAAAAGAGTTCAAAGACAGCCAGGCAAGGTAGAAAGGAAAAGATCAGTTCAGTGGGACATGACAGGGAAATGGAGTTGTTCTAGACTAACACCGGTGGAAGGGATGGGAAATATTTATAAATTCCGAATACATATCATATTGATCTTATGCATTTGGGCCAAAGTCATGTGGGTTTGCTACAAAACCTAGAATGAGAACCTAAATGCTCAAGAGCTGCAGCAAACCTTCACAGGCAACAAAATACCGATTTTGCAGGAAGGCAATAATCAATGATACCATAAGGAAAGTATCATTTTCCTTCCAGTAAGATGCAGTTGTGCTGGACTGCTCTTCCTCTTAGCTGGTGTGTAGACCAGGCTTTACTAACACTTTAGGCATAATTTACAGGTCAACATCAGCTTTTCCTAAAATCAATCTAAACCTCAGAGTTTTCAGTCCTTTCAAAGACACACAGAATCATTAAATTTGGTAAAGACCTCTAAGATCATTGAGTCCAAGCATTTACCCAGCACCCACATTGGCCAGCACTAAAACTGTACCCCCAAGTGCCACCTCCACGTGCCTTTTGAGCAATCCTAGGATTGGTGAGTCCACCACCTCCCTGGGCAACCTGTTCCAGTGCCTGATCGATGCTTTGCACATATTGTGCCTACTGCCATATGTTGGAGCCATTGCATAACCTCCTTATTATACTGGCCATCATATCAAAACCTTTCGGACTTAACATGGAACTCACTTGTTCATACCAACAGGACTCGTGTTTCCATCCCAGCTACCATTGAAATGTCTTAGAAGAAGAGAAGAATAATTTTTAGATTATTTTCAATGGATGATGGTCACCATTAATCTTCAGGCTTGGATCAACCTGGTCTAATGGAAGGTGTCCCTGCCCATGGCAGGGGTTGGAATGAGATGGTCGTTAAGGTCCCTTCCAACCCAAACCATTCTATGATTCCATCTAAATAAGAAGCAACAAACAGAAACAATTTATCCCTACCCTGCTTTGAGCAGCCTTTCTTCTTCAGTGAAGGACTGAAATCCAGCTTTCAGCACGGATTTCAGTCCTTCACAAAATGCTCACTCACTGAAGGGCAAATATTCCATCCCAAATATTTTGATTTTGGAGAGGAAACAGCAGAGAATGGACAGATTTCCATTCAGGCAACCTGGGATCCACAACAATGACTTTTTGAAGTATGAGATTGTCCTATCCATTAAAATTCCCAGTTTTTATCCAAGAACAGTACTGCTGCTGAAATACCTTTTTGTTCTGTCTCTGGACTGATAAAAAATCAACATGTTTGTTGATACGTTTTTTGACTGGGGGCCAAAAGTAAGCATTTGAAATGTGTTTGTGAAATGTCCCAAAGTGGTTTTGGTGCCAGCCAGTGTCAAGGATCTTCTTGAGGAGTTTTTTTGGTCCCTAAAAATTCCATGATTAGGATATTACCTGAATGAAATTATGCATATTTTGACATCAATAACTTTATTGGGAAATAATTTTATCCAAACTAAAGTATAAATAATTTTGTTGGACAGGACACTGGTCCAAGATGGATGAGACTTCCTTCTTGACAGTCTTTAATCACAGTCATCTGAAAGCTGTGCCTGGACAGAAATGTTTTAGTGGTGTTTCTTGTATCTTGCTGAAGATGTCAAATGCAGATGGTTCAGAAAGAAGGTTTAAAGTTTATATTTATAATGACCTAGTTCAGTACATGTGGCTCCTTTTACTCACCTGTTTCTAGCTTAAGATATTACAGGTAATATAATATGATTTCTTGATTAAAACAGTAGGGTCCTTGGGATATGAGATTTTTGGACAAAGGTTAATACAATGGCATTTTTATGTCCTCTGGATATTTTTATAGCACTGACAGGAATTGATAACAGGGTAAGGGTGTACCAGGTTTACCCTGAACTTCTGCAAAATGGGAATTTCACCTGCTGGAAAAAAAACAGGTTGGAGTCAACCTGACACTGACACCACCCTTCCAGCCCACACTAAATTATCTTTTCCACCCTCCATATGATGATTTCCCAGATGAGATTTCAAAGGCCATTGCCTTTGCCAAATAGTTAATTTTTTTTTTAATGTTTCTTTTGTATCCATCCTAATTCCACTCAACTCATGAGGGAAGAGAAGAGGAAAAACCAAACAAACAAAACACAAGTCAGATAAAGATTTAAAAAAAAAAAAAAAGACAAACAAACCCATCAAAATGATAATTGCTAAGTTATCATTTGCTTGCTCTTTTCCAGTCTAGCTGCTGCAGCAGCTCCTCTCTCGTCTTCCACTCCGCCTTAGCTCCCAAATGGTATCAATTATCCACAAATCTCACAGGGCCTGCACCATCTGAATAACAATTCATTAACCTTCACTTTCCTCCTGCTGATTAACTCGCCCCCACCACCTCCCTGATGTAGGAGACAGCGCGTTGGAAATTCAGCCAAACTTTTTAATTATGCAAATAATACAATACCCGGAGATAATTATTTAGCCCAGGACTCAGGCTGTATGTTCTATGCTCTGCTCTCACAGGCTTTTCCACTCTGTTCTCTTCTTTACATCATCTTAGTTGTGTCAAGGAGAATGAAGGATTTTCAGTTTCCCTCCGAGCAGGTGATCACTCACAGAAGCCGCTCACAGATGTGCCATGGCTGGGGGAAGAACAGGTTGCTGCAAGGCTGGCCAGGGAGCACAAAAAGCCAGTTTAAGTTTTCAGTATCCATCCTTCAGTTCAAGCAGCCTCCAGCTGAACCCCGTGTGGATCCAAAATCTCTCACTGCAGGGCTGAGTTTTGTATCTCACACCTGATAGGGCCCCATCTGCGTGGCCCTGGTCTCTTCATTGGTCGTGCCTGGTACGAAGCTGCTGAGCAATGCTCACATTATATCAGTCAAAAACCTTTTCTTTTGCCCAGTCAGATTTAATATTTCATAAATGGAAAGCTGGAAATCAAGTTTAAACCCTCAAACTTTTCTTTCTGATGGAGAAAACTTAAAAAACAAACAAATTTGTGAGCAGAATTTTGGTTTATACAGATACACATAACTTTCACCCGGAGCTAACTCTGGAATGGCAGGATGGATTGGTTTCAAACTCCCTAGCATACTTTCTGACAGACACATATGGGATTATTTCTATCATGCAAAGGGTTTGATTCTGAGCACATGAGATTTTGAACTTGGGTCTGAAACCAATTCACCTTATGGCTCTGACAAAGTCACATAAATATGTCTATGCAACAATACAAGTTATTTATGTACTTGCCTTTGTAGCTCTGGCTGGTCTGTTGAGTTTCTTTACCTGTAAATAGGGCTGGCATTGCTTTATAAAGCAAGTCTCTGAACTGAAACTTTCTTGGAATTACAGATCACATTGGCAATATCAAATTTTACCATCTGCTACGTTTATCCGACATCGTTCCGGTACGCTGGAAAAACAAAATTGATTTTGCTTGATAACCAGCTTTAAGTACAGCAGCATAAGAAAATCTTTGTGAGATAGAACAATGCAAAATTCAGGAAAGATTGGCAATATTTTATATATCCTGATTTAATGGTGTTTAAATTTCATTCTTTGAAGCAGCTCAGGCAGTCAATATCTTCAATTTCTGCTGGAAATTGAAATTCTTCTGGAAATTTTATAAGGTTTCATGACTTTAAACACATTCAGACTGATTTTGCTCTGCAGGATGTAAAAATATATCATTATTATATTTTATATTTATATCATAAATATCAAAATCACTTCAAGACAAGAAATAGCAACACCAAACCATTCTATTATCTTGTAATTCTTGTTTTCTTAGGTATATCAGAGTAGCTGAATATAATTAGCTCAGTCTGATAAGTGTGAAAGTGAAGATATAGGCAAAATAAGGCCTTGTTCTTAAATAATTTCTTAAGCTTGAGTAAGGCTTGCTAAATCCATAAAGGGACTATGAAGAATGTTTTTTCAGCTGCTTCCTAACTAAAGAGGAGTCCACTTTTCCTTGGCACCTTGGTTGTTCCCCAGGATGCCACCTTTTATTTCAGTGAATTTAGACTACTCAAGTCATGATGCTGGAAAGTTCAACGTCTAAAATCCCATCATTTCACAGAAAAAAAACTCCCCAAGCTCTCTTGGCAGTTGAACTTAATATATACCAGGAAGCTGAAAGATCTTTGGATGACACAAGGTGTATAAATGTTCATATAATTTTAGGCACCCAAATTTCAATAATTTGCCCTCTGCAACAGCAAAAAAACTGCACTGCAAAGCAGAGTCAGTGAAGAAAAATGCAGCCTTACCATACTCGGTGTCTTATAATTCTTTTTTATATAAATGCTACCTGTGAGTAACTCTTTGCCTGCCTGGGGTTTGCTTCTGGCCTTTACAGTGCCCAGAAAATGACAAGATTCAGAAAACATGTTAAGAAGGCAAATGAAGAACAACATTTGATCTGAACGACACATCTGGGACACAACACCAGGCCTATGGAAGGGTTACTAACAGAATGGATTCACTTCCCCAAAGGTTAAACAGGTTACCACTTAATATATTCTGTGAAGTTGATGATTTGGAGAAGGTATAAATATCCAGCTTTAAAGCACAACCAGGACATCATTCTTGTGAAATCCTCAACCTGTGTGAACAACCAGGATTTGTTTTTTTACTAATTAATGACACCCTCATAACTATTGATTGCATAATGCCACCAGGGGACCTGGGTTGCGTATCCGTAGGGATTCACTGGTAAAACTCTTCCTAGTGGAGCTCCAAGACCACACCTTGCATCATCCTGAAGGTCTCTACACTTCTGGTTGCACATTTTCTGCTGCGAATTTTCCTACTTCAACATAAAAGTATGCAGAATTCTTTTGTGCTATGACTTCATTCTCAGATCCCAATAAGTTAATGATGATTTAGTTAGCTCAGGTGTTCTTGGGTGCAACCATGTGCACTCAAATAAATTGTAGCAACCCATGACGTTCCCATGTCGTTTTTGGAAGATAAACAACATTGATTTTGTTGCTTGTCTTTTTGTTGGTACAAACCAATGCTCATTCTAGGCCAAGCTGGGTGGGGCTCTGAGCATCCTGACTTAGTGGGAGGGCATCTCTGCCCATGACAGGGGGCTTGGAACTGGATGATCCTTAAGGTCCCATTCAACCCAAACCCTTCTGTGACTCTCTGTCGATGAAGTTTCAGATTTAGAGCTGGAATGAGGTTCCCAGGTGAGACTTAACTGACCTTGTTTCTCTGTCCATTTGGACTGACCTTCAAAACCAAAGTTGGAGAAGGACTCAGTTAATGTATGTCTACAAACTTGTAACTTGATTTTTATATAAGTGCTAAGCTAACTCTGTTTAATTGATTTTCCACATTGTACACTGAGAAATAGGATTTTTATAGCTCTTGAATAATTCAGAACTTTGATTCCTAAGGCAAAAAAAATGGGCAAGGAATAAAAGCATAATTATCATTGTAGCAGAGGTCAAAAGGACAGGCTGGCCATAAGTTCATAATGTGCTTGTGCTCTTGGACTCATTGTGGACTGTGGAATATTACCTTGTTGAAATCTTATTACTCAAGGAAGGGGAAAAAAAAAGCACACAGGCAGTTAGCTGCAAAAGAAATGGAGGAAGTGTTAATTTTTAAGCAAGTTTGACAAAGATTGAGTTTCATATGACAAATACTGTCAGCAAGACAGGATTCTGTCAGTGGAAGAAGTTTAAACATTAACAATTTCTGTCAGGCTGTTGACACAACCACGGCAGACATTTCCCAAGATGCTGAGATGACTGCTGGCATTTGTCAACAATCCTGTCACAGTGACAGCAATAAGACCATGTCTGGAAATGTGACAGTTTTGGCTTTGTGTTCCCCTGAGCATTGGCCCAGGTGTTCAGAGAAAGTGTGGGAAAAACCCGTATTTCTGCATTGTCATTCGAACGCCGAAAAAACACAGGAGGAAAATGAGCTGTCACTCCAATTCCCATGATGCCTTTCTGCTTAGCATAACTCCACTCCACGGCCCAGGGTCCACTGGTCCATACTCTGACAGATAATTAAGAAAGCAGCAGCTTTTTCTAGACGGCTCTTCCTCATGATTTGCATTTTAGCCAGAGGCGACCAGTTATAAAAAAAACATGATGGAAAGATGGTAAGAAGCCAATTAGATGGATGGATGGCTGACTGACAGCTCTCTGGTGTTATTACTCCAGATTTCATTGTATGTAGCCTGGCAGTTTTCAACAAGAACCAACTTTTGCAGGTTTGTAGAGCTGTTAAATGAAGGACTATATATAGAATGCAATGGTTTTGCACAAATCTTTTACATTTTCCCGAAATAAACATTTATTACTTCCATTCTAGTTTAAATGCAATAATCTTTCTTAGTTAATCACCATTTACGTAGCTGCATTCAGAAATTTTGGAAGACTTTGCATTAAAATAGCTCTTGATAACAGCAATTATTAAAAAGTGAGCTGTAGGTTAAACTGTGACACTATCCAACACAGCAATAATTAATGTTTCTAAGAAACCAGTCTGATTTCTAACATAATTAAACAATGATAATTCGTTTGTAAGAACAATGTATTTGTTTGAAAGACATGAAGTATTTGAAAGAATAAAGAGAAACCTGAAATTCCTCACTGTGCTGGGAGAATCTGTTCTCAGTGGATATTTCTTTTCTTCTGGGGATCTTTGTTTTTTTTTCTCTGCTGTTTTTCCCAGAAAGAAAAGATTGTTTTGCACAGGACTTAACAGTTTTAAATATGAAATAGCTTGTAAATTGCTACTTTCCAGCTCATCTGTTCAGCTCCAACAGCTGGTAGCCAATCAGAAATATTCTTCTGTGCTAGTGCCTGGTGGCTGTATCTCACTATAAAATTTGAACATTAGCAGGGCTTTTGTTACACTTTCGTGTTGTTTGTGGGTTTGTTTTTTTGTTGTGAATACCAAATTTAACAAAAAGCACAGCAGCAATTGCAGTTCCAAGGCTGCAACTGCCTCCAATGAATAATGGGCTTTGCCAACATAAAAAGTCCCTCATCTTTCTTCGGGTTCTGCAAGTTTATCCAGTGCTGGCAATTAACTCTTGATGAATGGTTGGTTGTTTTAGCAAAGTTGCCCATCATCCAGTGCTTCAAGGAATATGACTTTGTGGATGTGAGTCATCCGAACTGCTGGGAGCACGGATAGCTGAAAATGTTACTCCTTTCTTCCTGCTGCAATATAACAAAACCAAAACAAACCCATTGGAATCTCCTTGTTCAGACCTTGATAGGATTTTTTTTTCCCCAGATAAAAATAGTAAGACAAAGATATAAACCAAATTCACAACATATTAAAGACCAGATTATACTTATGCATGTTAAATAGGATTCTGGGGTGTTTTCTCTGTAACGAAATAGACTGTTCATAGAATCATAGAACCAGGGATTGGTTTGGGTTAGAAAGGGATCTTAAAGATCCCCTAGTTCCAACCCCAATGCCATGGACAGGGACACCTTCCAGTTGATCAGGTTCATATTCATATTAATAGAGTAAGTGAATTTATAGTGAATTACTCAAAGCTTGTCAAACTTTTAGAAGATTTAAAAATCTTCTTCCTGTCTTGCTTTCTGTTTCACTTCATTTTTCACTACATCCCTGTTTTCCAGATTCTAGAAAAAACCTGAACCATGGGCTACAGGACATGTTATGAACCTCTTGGGGAAAAAAATTTAACTTCTAATGCCACAGCTTGTAAACATTCCCAAAAGTCAAGTCTCCACTGCAAGGTCCTTCAGCTCCTATTTTATCATCCAGCTGCACAAACTCCTCTCACATATAATCTACTATTACATTTACCGCTATAGGTGGCTCTTAAGATTTTTCATCAGCTTTCCACTGTATCTGAAATTTTCTGCTGTAATTAATAATCCTGTACAGCTGAGGAAAATCTCATGCTACTTTTGCTCACCTGAACATAAGACCTCAGAAGAACCATGAGAGAAATCAGAATGTAGGCTTACATTTATATTCATATCCTTTGATGGGAACTTGCCATATTTCTTTTAAGTAGCAGCAAAAATACAAAGATGCTGCTCATGACCATCCCTGAACCGAAATTATCATCTGCCACCAGGATGGCAAAGAAGGGTTAGGACCAGGAATTTCCAAATAAACTGAAAAGTCTGCTAATCTTGTGTTTTCCAGTTCATTGAAATATACTTCTCTCCACTAGACTTATGCCCACATTTACTTATTTTAAAAAGTTATCTGTCGATTTTGTATAGTAGCTGTTCATAAAAATACCTTTATTTAAACTCAGCTTTACTCCTCCAGGTATTCAAAATATTCAGAAGAAAATAAAAAACAATGAAACTATCATTTTTAGGGGCAGAAAAATTTAATTACATGGATATTTAATTAAATGCAAAATATTTTTTAGCTGGTCCCAGAAATCATTATTTATATTAATATATACAAATATATACATACACAAATATGCACATGCATGCATTTAAAAGGAGGTTTCTGCAGATAAACTCCAAAATTAAAGATCTGTCCTCACAGAAAATTACATGTATTCTAAAAGGGACAATGTCTGGAGGGAAGATGAGAAGGTAGAGGAGAGGAAAGAAAGAAGGTTACATAAATTTTTATTATAAAGCTCTTCCAGTGCTACTTTATCCATCTGTTTCTTTGTTTATTTTTAATCTAAAAGTGCATTAATTTCGATTACTTATTTTTAGTAAAGGTGAGAAATGCTTATGGATCTTATCTCTAATTATCTAACAATGAGGTAACACTGATCCAAAAATTCCACAGTGAAAACTGAGTTGCTTTGACTCACCACTACCAAAAAAGAATGAAAAAAACAATCATGGCATAACTTTAAACTTTTTCATCTGGAAAGAACCTAGAAAAACAGACAAAGTAAACATCACAAATATTGTTTTCCTTTGGGGTTTTTTGTTGGTTTTTTTTTTTTTTTTGGTGACCATTGGGTGGGAAGACAGGGAATTGATTGTTAATACCATCATTACATGAGGGATGGAAGGAGGGGTGATAATGTGTATTCCATTAAAATTTCTGCAATATTTTATTGCACCAGGGTGAATGATTAGATTTGGCACATGAGTTCCAAACACCTGAAACTGCTCCTGTTATAAGATTTAGGGAAAAGACCTAATGTACTTTGCCTACCTAAAAATTAGACTTTTACTCTAAGCTTGATTCTTCTGATATCAGGTTAAAAGAACCAATCTGGGCAGGATCCATCCTTTCCTGAGAACAAGTGTCTTGATCCTGCAATTATTTATTTTTGTAAGCTATGGGAGGAAGGTGAATCTCTAGTTTAAAGTAGTCCCTCACTCTTCAGGTGGTTAGTGATGGATAAAATCACTAACGTGAACTCCCTCCATACATGGCTGTGCTTTGGGATATAGATCTTCCTCGGTTGTTTCCTTTATCCAAGGCTGGAGGTCAGGATATATCTTGGCTCTGACACAGTGGCTGTTGTGATAAATCACTTTCTTTAAAGAAAATCCAGAAATTTCCACACAGATCTTTTTGTCTAGTACTCAATTTTATCCAGCTCCTTAGAGCAATATTATAAGCCTGGCAGTGCTCTGAGACTTTCTTTTTCTTTCAATGCAAGTTTCTAGATATGAACTACTGCTTTATTATCATTATAGAGTGAAAAATAATAATTTTTGCCTCTTTGATGCCTTATTTTTCCCTCAAAAGTGATGAAAAATTCTGTAAGAGCTAAAGGCAGAAGGTACTGAAGGTGTGAACTATATTATTCACCTCTATTTATTATTACTGGTGAAATAGAACATTAACACAAGAATAATACAGAATACATTAGGAGAAACATTTTGCCCATGGTTTTGAAGCCAAAACAAGCATATTTTAATATTAGATGTTTTGGTAGATGTACTGACATGACACAACACCAGGCTCTTCAATCCCGACCAACACGAACGTGAGGGATGAAAACAACTGTTAATGTAGATCTTAAAAGCAGAGGAACTGTTAGGAATAGGGCAGCAGGTCTTAAGGTTTGACTAAAGACCAAGGCAAAAAATCCTTCTGTTTCCCCAAGGGCCTGGAGAGAAGGTTCAAAAAGCACAGGGCACAGCAGCAAAAAGTCTGATCACAAAGGGGTTTAAAACCAAAAAGGAAAATCACAGGTATTCCCTAATTGGAAGCCCGTTGAGAACAAGGGAGAGCGTAGCCTTCTAAAATTCAGAAGAAAGAAGCATGAGGAAGATGAGGCATTCACTGAAATGTCAGTGATAAAATCGATACAGCATTTTCTGGGAAATCAGTGCAGAGAGTGGAAGCCATTGGAGATAACAGACAGGCAAATGCTTTCTCTGGAGCAGATGAAAACTCCAACAGTGGCGTTGAAAACAGGTGTTGTTTCCATAATTAAAACTCGAGGGAAACCTGCCTAAAGGGAGTCATAGTAATGAAATAGGGGGGAAAATACCCATGGAGAACAACATCTCATTAGGAGAGATAAACTTCACATGTGAACAACGTTGTGTTAAATGATAAATTGTTTTTCTTAACGGCACTCTGGTGTGAGACAGGTTCAGAGGTTCTGCTTGTTTTGCTGCAAGCTGGTGATTAATGACTGGGAGGGCTTTCACGCAAGTGTGAAAGACAGGAGTGGAAAATGAAGATGCAAGTTGTCTCTCCAAAGGGACACTTTGTAAAACCAGTGTCTGGACAGAAATAGGAAAGCCTTTGAGAGATTAGAAAGCCCTTATAATAACTGGCTGTGGAATGACCCAGTTTAGTTATTTTCTGTTTGGTTTCTAGTTAATACTGTTTTCCCCTTGTAACCGATGCTCACTAAAACCTCAGGAATAAGACCCTGAGGCAATTCTGAAATCATCTACAGTGTATTTGCTCAGAGATAAAAAGCATCAGCGACTCCAGTCCCTCTGACTCAGCTTGGTGTTCAGGTACCATGGAGTCAAACATCGTTCAGACAGGCAGAGCATTGCCGGAAACCCTCAAGGAAATCTGAACCGTCTGGGTGATTCCACACTTGATTTTCCATAACCTTATCGATATTGTCCCTCAAATGGGGATGTTTAAAGACAGGCAGAAACTGCTTATGTCAAGAGGTGGCTTGTACTGCAGAGAAAAACTAGTTTGGGCTGAATAAAACTCTTCTGCTACGAACACAGTTTTCAGAGGCGCAGCATAGCACAGGGATTTCTGATAAGGGATTTTCGGGATAAACGTCTGCAGCAGATCCAATGTTCTCAAGTTTCTCTGTGCTTAGTAGGCACAGCTGGGATTCAGGAGCTGTTACAGTTGACTAAGTACCTGCTGCATGCCCAGGAGTACCAAATAAACCAAGAAATCCTCAAATCTGTAAACAAACAAAGCCACTATTCCAGCAAGTTCCTGGGTGGGAAGCAAAGATACACTATAAAGAACTTTGTACATTGTTCAGAGGTAAAAATAAAGTGGCTGTTGCGCATGTAGTGACTTGAAATATTTCGTCAAATGTGTCTGTTTAACAATAACATGTCTAAAATATTTGGTTTCTACTTACTACTTTTTTCTTAGAAGTAATAAATAATAAATAATGATACAAAATTAAATATCACTAAAAAATAATATTAAATAATACTAGAAGAAAAGTCATGCTTCTCAGCTGAAAGCTCTGAAGACTGACATTATCAACTGCAAGCAAAGCTAATTAGAATGGATCAGAATTAATAATGTTCTTACATATGTAGCATGGGGTCAGTAATGAATAGCAGTCATTTTTATCTCCAAGCACATCACTGAAGAGATCAATACTTTACTGAGTTCAGATCTCTAGGCATTAAAATAGGATGTTGGAAAACTGAAAAACACGTGGAAAGCTGCTGTCAGCACTGAAAACCTTGTGGTGGAAAACTGAAGAAGTTCCATCTCTTTTACTGCATTTCCAAGGCTAAATAGTGGCAACCCTGAGTTTATATTTCACATGCACAGAATATCAGGAATCTTTTGTCTCATAGAAAAAAGCTCATGATACGTTGTCTGGAATTAAAAGTGAGGCAAGTCAACATTAGGAAAAGCTTTTTTTTTTCATTCAGAAGGAAAATGACCTATACAATTATAAATGACCTTTTATAGAATTCAATTGAGGCCTCTATTTGGCATCATGGCAATAGGGTATTGCTATAAAAGTTACATCTTCACTTGATATTAATCATATCAACCTGATATAAATGTCTAGAAGACTTAAGGCCTTCCTGAGATCTCTGTTCATCACTGTGCCAAAGATCTTTTCTAGAGGTGGCACATGGGGACACAACATTTCTCTTGTGTGTGGAATAGAGAGTTAAAAGCGTCAGTACAAATCCCTCTGCTCTGCCAGGTTTGACAAAATTCCCTTTATTTTGGGAGTCAGTGTGGCAAACATGAATCACACTTGAGCAATGGCCCATGAATTCAAGGGGGACATATGTGTAAGCTTCTGCAATTAAAATTGCACAGGGAATATGTAAAGGTGAAATAGTAATTATCAAATTGGAGCCTTGCCAGAAAAGTGGGACAACCTTGTTGTCTTTGGTATCTCAAACTTCTCTGTTTCAGGAAAAAACAGTCAGGATGTGCCTCCAGAGGCCTTATGGACCATCCTCATCCCAGGGACTGCTTTAGAAATTAGGACTGATGCCTTAAACCCAATATCTCACAGCCAGAGTGGAACCTCAACCCAGCTATTGCTATCCCAGCAGTGCAGGAGCTAATGCAACTTTAGACTATCTATCTGGCCTGCCCAGAACTGAGACCTCATGGCTCCTGTCCAGAGAGCAAGATGAGTTATGTTACCTTACAAAAGATTTTTTTGAGTTGAATTATTTTAGCCAGAATCACAGAATATGCTGAGTTGGAAGTGACCCATGAGGATCATCGAGTCCAACCCTTAACCCTGCACAGGACCATCCCCAGGAGTCACACCATGAGCCTGAGAGTATCATTCAAAGACAACAAAACCAGTGTGTCCTACGTAATCACTTTTTATTGCAGCCATGGGATGTGAGTCTGGAATCACAGAACCATTAAGGCTGGAAAAGTCCTCTAAAGATCCTCAACTCCAATGGTTCCCCCACCACTAAACCCTGTCATCTTTATGTCTTTTAAATCCCTCCAGGGATAGCGATTCCACCACTTCCCTGGGCAGCCTCTTACAATGCCACTCTTTTAATGAAGAAATCTTTCCTGAAATCCAATCCCTTTGGGTGTTCCATACCATGCATTTGCAATGAAATAACTTATTTTTCTCTGCATTCATATTGCAGATAATTCAATAGACCCTCTCCCAAATCAGGGCACTCTTTTCCCTAGCACAATGGCAAGTCAAATTCTGTCAATCATTTCCCTCTGTCCTCTCCAGAAAACAATTCTCTGAAGATTATCCATGCTGCAAACATGGCAGTAGTCCAAAAATCAGGAGTAGAAGTTTAATACAATCCTGTGCATTTTAAAGGACTAAATAATGAAAGCATTGCTGCATGAATTTCATTCACTTTTTGCTCACATCATATTACTTCCTTCAAGAAGATTGTACAACAGTAAGTGTAAGTACTATATTTATCTATAAAGAGGAAATGAAACTAATTTTTAGTCTAGTCAGACTAAGTATGCTTGAGTAGCCATTTTATCTTCTAGATTTTCAACTAGTAACTCAAGTTTTCTCAGTTTCGTTATGAATTTTGTGTTGTAAAAGAAAGAAATCATAAAAGGAAAAAAAAAAAAAAGACTTTTCTCTAGTACTCTTTAATTCCGATGCAGCAAGAAGGGCAGTTGGCATCAGTGGCTGCAAAGACGTTTCATGAGGAATGTTTTTAAGCTGCAGCTGTGCTACTAAAGCAGAGCCAGCCCCAGGTCCCAGCACTGCCATGTGGCAAACTGCACTGTTCATTGCTGGAATGGTTGCTGGACTCACTGTTTGGTTTTGGCCCGTTCCAACCACCAAAAGAACCACATAGCACCTGGTGCTTTGCACATAAGGATCACGGTTGGTAGGAAATGCAGTCTCTGGTTGTGGAGGACGAGAAAGATGATCTGTGTGGATGTGAACTCTCTGTCTTGGAACAGGGAAAAAGTTACTGATGCATTTTACAGTAATAAAATTATAGTATGGTAATAAATTGTTATTAAAATTAATTACCAGCATAATTATAAAAGTTAAGGTTATTTTATTACTTGTATAGTCAGATCAAATGTCCCTCTAGTTTGAAAACCTGTTCCTGTGTAGTGACTGCTAAAAGAGTCATGATAAAACCATCAAGAACAGGGCTGGTACAGACAGGCATTTCTCCAGCACATGCTCCAGACCCCAGCAGCTGATGGCCTGGGGCATTCCTGACCCCCTGATTGTGCTGACTGAAAAATCCTGCCTGGCTTTTGAGGTCAGAGCACCGCAGAGTCATTCAGGGGCTGGAAATTTGCCTGTCAATGAAATAGCATTTAACTGGCCAAAGCAGCAAGCCAAGCCCGATGTGATGGCCACGGAGTACTTAAGCTGTGGAGAAAGCAGAGAAGGGAGATGTGCTGCAGTCCAACAGCAACGTGATGTGACGAGGATGTGCTGCAGGAGCAGCTGATAGCCACAGTCAACACTGGAGAGTATGTGGTCTGTGCATACACACAGTAAAAAGAAGGTTTTGTCTGATCAGAGGCATAAAGATATTAAATGATTTGCCCCAGCTTGAACGGGGTATGTGTCTCCTGACCAGGAATTTCTTTCCATTGTTTTTGCCTTAAGATTATCCTTAGTCAGATTTGTAAGAGTCAAACTGCTTCACACACTGACCACTGACACATAACAATTTATAAGGAGCCTTGCAAGTAAACCTGTGTCTTCATGTCTGAGGGACTGCAGGTCTGTAGGAATTTGGAGGAAGAATTTGAAAAAATCCCAGAATGAAGAGAGTTACTTGTAACTAGACTTTAAGGGTTAGGAATATAAGAAATATTTGCAAATGCATATTAGCAGGAAAATGCAATGACAGCAAACCCCCTGAATCAGTCATCATACACTCATTTTAACAGACCTGCCAAAACTCCTAATTAAGGTCTCCCTCAGGACTCTTGTTTTCTATCTCATTATCCTCATAAAGTGGACACCAATGAGTCCCTTAATGAGGATTAAACTGTAGGCTTTAGTTGAATTTGCATCTCACATTTGCTACTGATGAGACTCTCCCGAAAGTTCCCCCATACACCTGCCAGTTTCTAATTCAGAATCCAAAATACTGTATGAAAAATCTGATAATAGATTCCCAGTGCTTTGCCTAATAATTGTCCAAAAACAAGAGGTAAAACCGGTCTGTTTTGTTAAGCATGGCGTTTACCCATCCACAGGCCAACGGTGTGTGTCATATTACTGTGTCTCTGGCTTAAAAGGGACAGCTGCTCCAGGGATCTGGAAACACTCTCTTTAGTTTTTAACAGAAGGAAAAACTGAAGCTGAAGCAGATGTTTGTGACTGTATCATGTGCGAGATAAGGCCTTTGGAGACTTAATTTTTTTCTCCCGAAAGCAAGTGTTTAAAGTCTCGTCTTCCTTAAAGGAATTTTGATTTCATGCCTGACCCAAGAAATATGCTCTGTGTAAATTCACATGACAGAGTGCCTTGCTGATGGTTTTAGTCGGCACTGGGGCGGGTCATTAGGTTGTTCTGAACAGAGAGGTGATCCACAGACAGCTCTTCTCTACCTCCTTCACAGCCACGCTCTTAGTTGAAAGGTTGCACCACTAAAGTCCGTGTCCACACAATAACCAGGAGCCTTCTAGGTCTTGGGAGACAGGAGGATTACTTGCTAGAAACCAGACCAAAAAAAGGCTGCTCAGCATTCCTAAAATCCACAAGTCCTGAATCAGAGTCTCAATTTATCCAGAGTGTTCAACAGAACGTAATTAACACCTTCCAAATGAAGGTTATGTCTGTGCTGCAGAGATCTGTGAACTAAGAAGCTCATTTCTTCCTGAGGATTCCTTGCTCTTCAAAATGGACAATGGTCAACACTGACACTCACAGCAGCTTCTCAAATTCTTACCTTAATCTGTCCATTCACATCTGACTGCAGGTCGGTGAGACACTGAGCTTCAGAAGAGACAAAGACAAGTACAAAGAGGAATAGTTTTCAACTAAAAGATGAGAGATTTAAATTAGACATTATGAGAAAATCCTTCCCTGGGAGGGTGATGAGGCCCTGGCACAAGTTGCCAAGAGAAGCTGTGGCCGCCTCATCACTGGAAGTGTCCAAGGCCAGGTTGGACAGGTCTTGGAGCAGCTTGGGGTAGTGGAACGTGTCCCTGCGCATGGCAGGGGTTTTGGAATGAGATGATCTTTAAGGCCTCTTCCAATCAAACCATTCTGTGATTCTCTGATTCTCTGACTTAGTGATCTTATTCTAAGACACTCTCAAGGGTGTTTGCATTTGTGTGGCCTGACACACTGTCTTTTTTATGGCTTTTTTAATATTAAGAAATATTTTCCATCATTTTTGCATGTCATCATCTGCCAGATCTGAGCCGTGAAGCACATCTATAAATGATTTTACTATGGAAGTAAGATCAGTGTTCCTAGTTAGGCTCAGATAGGAAATATGACACAAATTGTAATCACAATAAAAACAGTGAGACATGTGAAAGCAAATCACAGACCTCAGGCAAAGCCAGAGGTAATATGCAGGAAGACTTCAGTCATAGAGACAGTTTTTTCCAACTTTGGCATAATTGCCCACAAAACAATGTCAGAGAGAGCTTTTTAAAAAAAAGTATTTCTTTTCCCATCCAGCAACATCTGCCATGACCAGAGTTCTGCTCCCTATCTGCTGTGATGCCAAAGCAGTTTTCACCTCCCACTGGGGCTTCCTGTCCAAAAAGGTTCCCCCACACACATGAGAGCAGTGGGGGCCATAGGGGATGCCCAGTCTTAGGTATCTTCCAGCAGTTGGAGGGAAGGGTAGTTTTGACACAAGCATTTTCTTCTTTCCATTTTGTGGCAAGAAATGAGTCACCACTTATTCAGCAAACTATATATATTTGGGAATAGTTTGGGTTTTTTAATTGAATAAATTGGATACATGGAAGGAATGGTCTTGGTGCAGCAGTGAAGTGGATCCAGTGAAGGAACAGATCAGAAATTTAAAACAAACTAGACAAAATCTCTCATCATAGAACAGGCAGTCAGACCATGGAATTCCCTCTTTCCAGACGCTGATATCAATCATGGCAAAAATCTTCAGATAATTTCAAGTGTTGCCTCTACAACTTCAAAGACAAGAAGTTAATTGAGTTAAGTACAAAGCAAGATTTAAAGCTCACAAAACCTCTGAGCTCTAAGTTACTGTAGGCTGGGAGAGAATTCCGAAGAAATATTGTACATAGACATTAATTTCTGGCTCCTGTTGGAGACAGGATACTAGTCTGTTTTTTTGTGATTTTTTGTTCTTTTATATCAACACATTTCACTTGGTGTTGCAATGGGAAACATTTTGTCTTCTCAGTCCTAAACTCTCAAATAAGAAGTTTTTTTACACAAAATTTTTTTTAAAAAGGAAAAAAAAAACCATCAGCTTTGTTCTTTCTGATTGATTCAAGCTGAATTTTATTTTGGTTTTCTTTTTCAACATTGAACTGATAAATATGCTGTTTGCAGCCAAAGCTAAGATTTGCTTTTCTTATTTTAGTCACAAAATCATTTGCACTTGAATTTAAGCAGGTTTGCACAATGACAACCTGTTGTGCTTCTTAATTTGGGAATTGGGGATCTTAGAGGAACCCTAATGTTTACCCGTCTCAGTAAAATATCAATGTCATTGTGCGTGACATCTGCCTTCTAAACAGTTTTGCCCTAGCAGGACTGAGGTGTCTGAAGTTAATGGACAATCAGACTATTGACATCAAAAAAGTTTTAGTCCTAACCTCTGAGGTTGGAAAAGAATGATTTTTAATCACAAGGTGACACTGGGAAATAAATTGGATGAGCTTGTGTTTGTCCCTACCTTACATTGCAGGAAGTCATTTACAGCAGTACTGAGTGGGATTGATGTTGTTACATTGCCATCACTTAGAGAATCACAGAATTATAGAACGGTTTGGGTTGGAAGGGACCCTTAATATTATGGAGCTACAACTCCCCTGCCATGGGCAGGGACACCTTCTACTAGACCAGATTACTCAGAGCACCATCCAGTCTTGTCATGAACATTTCCAGGGATGGGGAGTCTGGGCAGCCTGTGCCAGGGCCTCACCACTCTCACAGGGAAGAGCTTCTTCCCAATATCTAAACTAAACCCAACCTCCTTCAGCTGAAGGCCATTCCCCCTTGTCCTATCACTACATGTCCTTGTGAGAAATACCTCTCCAACCTTCTTGTAAGCTTCCTTCAGGTACTGAAAGGTGCTATAAGATCTCCTCGAACCCTTTTCCTCTCCAGGCTGAATAATCCCACTTCTTCCAGCCTGTCTTCTCTGAGCATCCTCATGGCCCTAAGCATTTTAGATATTTAAACCTGATAGAAGGTTTAGATATCTAGCCTTCAACGCTTCTCAAATCCATGTCAGAAACATCAGCACTGCCAAGGTGGATACTCTTCACTAAAGGAGGTCAGAAAATGTGCTCCACAAGAGCCTATTCATCCCCATTTAAAGACAGTGTGACTGTCTCAGAACTCGTTCAGTTAGCAGTGAAGAACTACATGCTGATTATCTTCAACTGTTCTCTGCATCTGCTTAATATCCAGATCTAAAAGTCAAAGACTAGTTGAGATCAGGGCCTACTCTGTCTAGTTTGATGTCAAGAATGAGTACAATGTTCCTGAATGCCCCAGTTCTGATTCAAACACAGTTTTGCATGTGCTTATCTGAAAAACAAAGCTTTGTTCATGTTATTTACACAAATGGAGATTATAGTATAATGACAAAGATCATCTCCATATGACAGAGAGAACCAATATCAGATGAGTGTCATTCCTATAACAATAAATTTTAGAGCACCAGATGTATTTCAGAGAAGTCACATTTTATCAGCATTCAGTCTCTGTGCAATGACATCTCTTACTTTTAAAAGAAGGGAAAACACTTTGTAAAACCATTAAAAGGAGTAGAAACCCCTTCTGTAAGTATCTAGTAAGTCATGTGTAGACCCAGGGGCTCCCAGCCACCCACTTACCAGTCTTCCAAGGCACATGATTCTTGCTAAAGAGACCAAGTTACTCCTTACTGTTTATTTTAGTAGGAGACAAAAATCTGTCTCCAATGGTTTTGGACACCTTGTTACATCCCATTCCAAAATCTGTCAAGCATGTGATGACAGCTGAGACACAGAGGATTACTTCTCCAGTTCAAGAACAAGAAGACCCACAGGAAAATTTGCTGATTTGCCAAGTTCTTTACATTTCCAGATACAGCTGTAGAATACTGAGCATATCACTGCAAACTATCACAAATACCAGGACTTTTGCCTCCACGGGTTATTGAGCCAGGCTGTTCCCCTGTTGCTTGGACACTGCCAATAGAGTAATCCTGAAATCCCATATGGACAGATAGAGCTGCATTTGGATTCACCTAAATGCAAGTTGCCTAGAGGTTTTGGTGGAACAACTTTTACAGGAGATTTCAAACCAGAATTCTAATGACTTGGGTTTGCTATCAGTGTGCAGATACATCTTGCCTCAGAGAAATAAAAAGCATAGTTTTGTGTGTATTTTTATTAGGATAAATGGTAGCAGTAAAGGTAACCAGTCCATTATATCCATGATGGTGTTGCAATTAATATAACTGTTCAGTCAGTGAGAAAGTGTACACAAGGGGAAAGTGACTATATTTTGGTTAAATCTTGTGGTAGAACAGTCACCACAATGTTGTCCTCAGCTTAGTACCAATGAGACAATAAGAACATGGAGGCATACAATCAACCAGGTTGGAAAAGGCTTCTGAAGTCCAACCCTTCATCCAACAATGCTGTGGTTACCAGCCCGTGGCACTGATGCCACATCCAGTCTCATCTTAAAAACTTCCAGGGACAGTGAATCTACCACCTCCCTGGGCAGCCCATTCCAGTATCTGATCACTCTCTCTGTAAAAAACTTTTTCCTAATATTCAACCTAAACCTGCCCTGGCAGAGCTTAAGACTGTGCCCTCTTGTCTTACTGACAGTTGCCTGGGAAAAGAGACCGACCTCCACGTGGCTACAACCTCCTCTCAGGTAGCTGTAGAGAGTGATGAGCCTTCTCTTCTCCAGACTAAACAACCCCAGTTCTTTCAGCCTCTCCCCATAAGACTTGTGCTCCAGTCTCTTCACCAGCCTGGTTGCTCTTCTCTGGACCTGCTCCAGCTCCTCCATGTCCTTCCTAAACTGAGGGGTCCAGAACTGGACACAGCACTCCAGGTGTGGCCTCACCAGTGCTGAGCACAGGGGATGGATCACTGCCCTGCTCCTGCTGCCACACTGTTCCTGATGCAGGCCAGGATCCCTTGGCCTTCTTGGCCACCTGGGCACACTGCTGGCTCATGTTCAGCCTCCCATCAATCAGCACCCCCAGGTCCCTTCCTGCCTGGCTGCTCTCCAGCCACTCTGTCCCCAGCCTGTAGCACTGCAGGGGTTGTGGCCAAAGTTCAGGACCCGGCATTTGGCCTTGTTGAATTTCATCCCGTTGGAATCAGACCATCTCTCCAGCTTGTTCAGGTCCCCCTGAAGAGCACTCCTTCCTGCCAGCAAATCATCACGTGGTGGTGTAGACTAGTCCCACCTATTTATGTGGTCTAAGAGAACTTGGTAGACTCATATGACTTGTGCTGAAACACCATGGCTTTGATTGAAGCCCATATGGACACAACTTCACTAAAAGAGTGTCAGACTCTGACACAATTCAAGAACATGGTCTGCAGCCAGTCCACTTCAACCCCATCTCCATATCTTTCCTACCAGAAATCTCCCTTCCTGCAGGATACCTGGAACTGTGCAGAAAAGGCAGTGGTTTCACTTGGCAAAAACTCAAATCAACACAGTTACAGTGGGCAAAACTTTTAACCTTGTCCCCAAGACTGTCTAGAATAGATGCTCTTATGCTGTTTTCTTTTGGGAATAAAATCCTATCTCTCCCCTGCAGGTTTTCTTTCTCTCTTTGTAGTAGCACAGTCACTGGGATCCAATTTAAAATGTTCAAACCCCGAATTTCTCAAAAGGCAGTATGAAAATACACTCACACATCACTGCAAAAACAAGCAAGGAAGTTTTGATTTAGTTCAGAAGTGGACTAACTCTCTCTCTTACTAAAAGTTAGTTCTACAGGAGAGATTCTAATGTGACTACAATACAGGGTTGTAGAGATTCTGAATCTTTTCTCAGCTTTGCTGTAATCTACACTTTTGAGTGTTGAATTACACTCACCTCAACCAAAATTACTCGCCTGTAAGTAATGGTGGCTCCCTGGATGAGGAACAGAGAGGATGAAAACACAGGGAGGATGTTTACTGTGTTTATGATAATTAATACTGATAAACACATGCTTATCAATAAACACATTTATTGATAAATCAAGATTTTTAATAAACACATTCTCATTTAGTCTGGGTGTATTACCACTTGCAGGGAATGCATGTGTGTATTTACAGCAGAAAGGGTCTAGATGACCAGTTTAAGCTTTATTTACAGCTTTAGAGCAGACAGATTTCAATGCAATTTTCTTTTCAGAAGTCTGCAGTGACTACAACATCAGCTCCTCACATCTTGGGAGCATTTACATGCACTTTGACAGAGATGGGTCACCCAAAAAACCCGCGGTATTTCTTGCAGCCTGTCCAGTCCTCTACAATATTAAAACCCTGCCAAAAAGCCTTATTTTGTACTTGTTTCAGCTGCTAAAACACATCGTTTCCCAGGCCCTGGCTGAACTGTACCACAGGAGCACTAGGTGGCAATGCTGTTACAGCGAAAACTCCAGCAGCTCTGTAAAACACCAGAGATGCCAACGATGCTTCCCACGCTGTGCAGAAGTTCAGAGAGCTGCCACTACTTCTTCAGTGGGTGCAGGACATGGTTTTGATTGTCCCCCTGTATTCGGCACAGTGATGGTCAAGCACCTCGAATCCTGTGCTCAGTTTTGGGTCCCACGTGACAAGAAAGAGATTGAGGGGCTGGAGTGAGTGCAGAGAAGGGCAATGGAGCTGGGGAAGGGTCTGGAGCACAAAGCTGATGAGGAGTGGCTGAGGCAGCTGGAAGGGTTTAGTCTAGACAAAAAGAGGCTCAAGGGAGACCTTCTCACTCTCTACAACTCCCTGAAAGGAGACTGTAGCCAGGTGGGAGCTGGACAAGAAGAAGAGGCCCCAAGTTGTGCCAGGGAAGGTATAAGTTGAATATTAGAAAAACGTTCTTCATGGAAAAGGGTGTCAAACACTGGGACAGGCTGGCCAGGGAAGATATGGAATCAGCATCCCTGAAGGTGTTTGAAAGACGTGTGGATGTGGTGCTTAGGGCCATGGTTTAGGGTTGAACTTGGCAATGACAGTTTAACATTTGAACTCAATGGCCTTAGAGGTCTTTTCTAATCAAAATCATTCCATGATTTTATGATTTTGGTTGCCCAGCCTTGCTCTGAATGAGAAGCAGGTATTTGAATTGTTTTCACTTCCAGTATAAAGCCAACAAAGATGATGACCTTAACATTTAGCACAAATTTGGACTTCCCCATGTAATTTCCTGTGGGTCCAGGGAATATCAAATAAGAAATATTGGATGAGGAACACACAGGAAGGAGCTGACAGTTCTACCAGTTTGGGGTCCAACCATCTGACAGGTGAAAGTGAAAACTCAAGCCTGATCTCAATAATGTAGGTGAGATCACAAGAAGCCTTCCCTTGTACCTTCACCTTTCATTACGTTTAGCAGTGAAATCAAATTCCTGACTATAAAATTTTGGGTGTGGAGAGCTTTTTTTAAGATTAGTGCTTTTGAAGAGAAAAAAAAAAAGCCATTGCAAGTGCGTTACAGCAAGCAGTTCAGTACAGCACAGCAAGCAATTTGTGCACAATTGACTCCAATACAATCTAATACAGGTGACCTGTATTATCAGGTCATGATTCTGAGGTGCCTCTGCACAATTGCAGTATTTCTTTTAATCCATATTTTTATCATAAATTGTGTGAATTGCATCAATGGCTACCAACAGGACAAGGAACTGTTCTGGTCTGGGTTTGTCCTATCACTACAGGAACCTCAGTTTTTCAGTTATTTTTAAGGAAATACTGTATCTTCTTGAGAGCAGCTTTTGTGGCCAAAAGCAAAGCTATTCACACGCAGAAACCCCTTCCACATGTCCCAGGGGAGCTGCACCATCACAGCTCCTTCCAGCTATGCATTTCTACTCATTTGTGAAGAGCTGGTGTTAAGCCATGATGTGAGAGCATCTTGGGCTGCTCCAGAGTTACAAAGAGCATAGTTCCTTGTACAGCTTCTCAGTGAAGCACAGTGATGGTGCCACGGTGCTCAGAAGGAGTCAAAGATGCACCAGTGGTAAGAGCAAGGGTTGGAATCACCCTCCTAATTTGCCCAATCTGGATCCTCTGCCGCTGATTTTGGGCAATGTTATGTCAGCGTTACTTATCCCATCAGCTTCAGTGGTCAGCTGAGTGGGAGCTGCTCTACTCCTCCTACACAGAGGTCACCTGCCAGGTCAGTTCTACAAGAGATTCTCACAGTGAGTTTCCTCAGAGTATTAATTACACTGCAAAACTACAGCAGTATTGCAATGGAGTGAGATGCAACTTTGTCTGACTGGAAGAACAGGAGAAAATTACAGGTCTTACAGTGTGTACCAAGGAGACATTGGAATTACTGCCAGGGATTCTTTTGAGTGGTGAGGGGAAAAAAAATCAATCTTCATTATTTTTGTCCTAAAATGTCTTTGAAGTTTTATGTACTTTCTATAATGGTTGAACTTGATGATTTTGGAGGTCTTTCCCAATCGTAGTGATTCTAGGATTCTATTCTATACATAAGCCTAAGTAAAAACAAATAAATAAAATGAATGGATGCACATGCATGGACTCATGAGAGTTTTGCATGAGTATATGCACCCAAATGTGTGAGGATTTTTGATGTGTTTATGCTTGAAGTGCTAAATGCAGATTTTCTTGAAGTTTTTCAGAGGGAAATAATGAGTAATGCTGCTGATCCAAAAGACAAGTGGATTTTTCTTTGGAATTCTCCCATTTTTATATATATATATTCTAATCAAAATGCTATTAGAATCTTTTCCCTAGGGATGTAAATTTAGCTACTATGGGTGGAATTGGTTATCTTTTTGGAACAGCTTATAGGTCCTGATTTCCCAAATGATATAAACCTGTCAAGATGTGAGATGCTCCAAAAGAGTTCCTGTTTTATTCCTGTCTTATCTGGCCACCTTTTTCTTCCCCTCCCTAATCTTTACACTCTTCTGCAGTGTGTCAGAACAGGGACATGACCTGTTTAAATACAGTTTTCATGTTGGGGGAAATCCATGGTCTGGTTGGTGATGAAGAAATATAGTGCAAACAAATGAATAAACCAATAACATCCAAAAAGTAGTTACTTGTCCTGATGAGTTTTGTGGGTTTGGATTTTCTTTGTTTCCTTAATATGCCGTTACAGGGTGGGGAGTGAGACAAGAAAATATATTATTATTATTATTATTATTATTATTATTATTATTATTATTAAACTAATTTCTTTTCCAGACTCAGAGCCATCCATTTAGATTGGAATAATGAAGGGATGAAATGAGGGATTTTTGCTGGGTTTTAGCCATGTGATCATAGATAGGCTTTGACAGCACAGTGAAGTTGTGCTGATATCTGAGGAAAAATCAGAAGCAGCTAAAGGTGGAAAGTTTAAAGAAGTGAAAAGATGTGCATTTCTGGCTTTATTCATGTCTCATTAGCTTCTGGCACACTAAATTGCCTAGACCAGCAGAAAACACTTGTTCTTTCTCTTTTTTAATGCAAATTTTTGGGAAAAAAATCGTAATGTCAGTGAAAAAAATGGTGCCCAAAGAACAGACCGGACGTACCATTTTCAAAAACAGCAGCTGTGACAATTAAGAGGATGTGTCCACCATCCCCCTTTCCAAACAGGTTTATCTCCTCACAATTCCCTTTAAGACAACATATCAGCAAGTTTGCAAAAACATATTCTTGCCATTAGCTTCTCCATGTTTTTGTTCTCAGCCAATAAATTAGAAGTAAGGAAGTCCCTCTGACCAGGATATGGATGTGAGAACATCTACAAAGGAATTAATTCAACACATATGGAAATCAGCATGTTTAGAAGTTCCCTTTTTCTTGTCATATGCCCTAGTGTGAATTTCCAAAGGTTTTTGGGTGCTGAAATATGTGGCTAAAAATTCAAATTTGTTTGAAACCACCCTATATTTCCAGGCACGAAAATCTGAAGTGACAGCCAAATAAATACTCCAGCAACCTTCAGACCCTCCTTTTCCTTGTCAATTCCAAAATGAATGACTCCAAATTCCCAGATAAAAAAAAAGTAGGGAAGAGCAATGCCATTTCTCCTTACCTGGGGAAGACAATATGACCCAAGAGAGGCATTTTAAAGCTCACAGGGCTTTCTTTGCATATCCTATTTGTGCTTCCTGCGTGATTTGCCTCCTACATTCTTAACTGAATCCTCAAGAATGAACCCCAGTGGAGAAATTTAAGATTTAAGATAGGCACATGAGCCCAATCTGAAATCCTGGAGCTGGGTAAGTCAAGCAGATCATTAGAGCATTTGGAAAATGCCATATTCTCTGGAAAATGCCATGTTCTCTGGAAAATGCCATGTTCTCTGGAAAATGCCATGTTCTCTGGAAAATGTCTACTGGAATGTGAAAAATGGGGTTTTTTTGTCTTTGACTTTTCAAAGAAGGACTTTTCCCCCCACTCCTGCTTTTGATCTTCCTTCCTACTAATAATTTTCTCACCAATATTTTTGATGAAATGTTTTCAGTGACGGTGGTGTTTATTAAAAACCATGACTAAAAAAAAGTTTTTCTTTATTAAAACTAAAAAATAACATTACGAATGTGTCTCTATGATTGTTCCAACACATGCAATTAAAAATACATAATGGAGTTTAAGAAAAAAACCCACATGCTTAAAAAAAATTATCTTTTTAATAACATTTTCTTATTTTTTCCTTTTTGAAACATCAATTCCTGAAAGCTTTTAAGCACAATTTTTTCTGAATCAGAATGGTGACAGGAGACCTTCAGGCCCAGAACTGTCTGATTGGAAGGACATGCAAGGAATTAAACTTTGGTGGTCTCCTATGGTGTCTGAATGAAACATGTGTAGGAAGGAGAAAATAAAGAATGATCTAAATATGATTATTTGTAATAAAAAATAACCCACCTTGTAATTACAGAAAAAATGAGATGAAGAAGAGGAAAACCAGCAATACCTGTTAAGGTGCTTGCAGTTATCCCATGGAGATATGAATTATAGAATGACAGAAGGGTTTAGGTTGGAAGGGACCTTAAAGCTCATCCAGTTCCAACCCCCTGCCACGGGCAGGGACCCCTTCCTCTATCCCAGGTTGCTCCGAGCCCCGTCCAACCTGGCCTTGAACACTTCCAGGGATGGGGCAGCCACAGCTTCTCTGGGCAACCCGTGCCAGGACCTCACCACCCTCACAGGGAAGGATTTCTTCCTAATGTTTAATCTGAATCTACTCTCTTTCAGTTTAAGCCGTTCTCCTTGCCCTGTCACTCCAGACCCTTGTAAATAATCTCTTCCCATCTTTCTTGCTGGTTGCCTTCAGGTACCAGAAGGCTGCAATTAGGTCACACCAGAGCCTTCTATTTTCCAGGCTGAACAATCTCAGTTCTCCCAGCCTTTCCTCAGGGGTTCCATCCCTCTAATCAACTTGGTGGCCTCCTCTGGCCTCACTCCAACAAGTCCATATCCTTTCTGTGCTGGGGACCCCAGAGGTGGGTTAAATTGCTGCATGTATATGACTGACTATGTGCTTCATTAATGCTTGGCTTCAATATGTAGTTCCACCTATTGTAATTCTGACCTCAGACAGGTAAAGGCACACACTACAGTGAAAGACACCATTCTCGAGGCTTCTTGCATCAAACCCAGTCTTTTCTGGCTAATCTTGGCCTCCACAAAGCCCACTTCTTTTTGTTATAACTGTTAAGGCGAAACTAGCTGTGAGGAAGATGTTAATTCTGACACAGTAACTCGGAAAGTTTCATGCCACAGTGCAACATTAAACAGTAATTAGATGAAGAAAAATTAAGTAAATCCTTTTGTTTTAATGGTGATGTGCAGTCTTTCAAAGGAGCAGCTACACAGTCCATGACTTTTCTCAGACTCATTAAAGCAAAAACCTTAGCCTTCCTGCCCCTCTCAAACCCATAAATTCTGTTGGATTACATGCCAAGTTGATTTAAAGTGGTTGCTCAATCAAAAGAGAGTACTCACTCTAAATTTCATGGCTTTGCAATGTTCTAAAGCAAACTGCAATCTGCTTTCATGAAAAAAATGAGACTTTCCACCCTTCAACTCAGATTGTTGAGTTTTTATTACTGTTATTATGGAATAGTCACCCTTTTGTTTCATTTCTGTATTGGCCTGGCTGAGATTTTTCTCTTATTTTTCAAAAGGAGTCACTGATTGCTCCGAACAGAACTCACTCAAAGTCCTCTGGAGTTTCTGTCCTGCCCGTGCAGCAGTTTTGGTCACCCTGTGTAACTCAGTAACGAGGCTCCCCCAGACCCGAGCAAGGCACAGAGTGCTGAGCCCTCCATTCTTTGGGCACTCAAGATTCCCACTGAAGCACTGAACGTTGGATTCAGCCCTCCACAGCAAACATATGTCAATACACAGATGGTCACACCAACAGCATTTTCCCACAGACATTCACTCGGGGTTTTGTTTTTTTAAGCAAAAAATATCTTCCATTTGTCCTCAGACCTGTTGTTCACCCGAATATTCCAGGCAATTTAACCTGCAGGCAGATTTTTTTTATTTTTTTTTTTCCCTGAGAAAGACACAGGGATACAACAGAAGAAAGACCCTAAAAAAATAAGCTGGGAAGAACATTAGTGAGCCAGATGGACAGACGGACTGATAGCTTGATATGCAGAAATAGTTTAGTTGGAGCAAGTTTCGAAGGATGTTCAGAGAACACAGATTATAGCTTGTAAAGGGGAAGGGTTCAAAGTGGGAACCTGGTATTCCAAGACAGGCTTGTGTAGGCTGGGAAGCAAATGTACATGTGACACACAAAGATTTATTTCTCAAAAGAAAAAATCCCCTTTTCCCCCCTGAAAAGTAAGGATTTTAGCTGAGAGGTAAATATAGATGAGATTGAGGCACACTGAGTAGCAGGAACCTCAACAGAAGGATGAAGCAGCCTCAGAAGAGATCTGCCTCCATGGACCATGGCAAAAAATCCAGAGGGCTAACTGGGATGAAGGATTATTTTTTCCAAGATCCCAGTAAAAGGCTACCAAATCAACTGGTCAAGGGCAGCTTTAGCAATCTTGGGATCCTGCAATTCACTGCAGGCTGTAGAGCCCTGTCTTGAAAGAAAAGGACTTGTACTGCTGAAGTCTCATGGCAGTGTGAAGGAAAACACAGGGGCAGAGTTGAGAGACCACTTAAATTAATCTGGCTCTCCTGGCAATGGTACCAAGTGGGTCATTTGGCCTGGAGAAACAAAAAACCCAGTGCTGGTTCTGTTATACAGAAACTAGAGGGTTTCATTAACACCTGGCTGTGGATGAGCCTTTGTCATGATAAATACGCTGTGATAATATGCAGAGAACTCAAAAAGACTCAGGAGATGATTCATTCATTCAGCTTTCAGTGAGTTTCACTGCACAGGCCAGTCCAATGGTCCTGCTTCACATACCATCCTGTACATATATATCTATACGTAGAGATAGATATAGATATGAGATGTGAATATTCTTCAGTAACAGTGAGACCATCCTCTCGTCAAAGATTTCAACACCTAAATAAATGCATTCCTTCTCTGTCACACTTAGGAGTTTCAGAGGAGCTGTTGGACCTCTTTGTTTGACTCAGTGTTATGGGTATAAATCAGACCAGCCAGAAGACAATGAATTAGTGCAATAAATATGAGGGGTCTTTTAGCCAAATCTTTTGGTAGCTCATTCCACTGACTGATCTATCTGGCAATTGATTATAATCTGTCGAAGTTGAAAGGCTTAAAATAATTTCTCTCTTCCCAGTACTCTTTCAAACACCCGTTTTTAAGTTCTGAGTAGTTTGAAAAATGAGATTTCCCCTTCCAATACCCTCCTGAACTCTCCTGCCCCTTCCTTTAGATTTCTGCCAGCCTTTTGTGACCATCAGACTTCTCAGTCCTTGCCTCCACTTCCTCTCCATTTTCTCCTGCCTTTCCACAGGCCTGATTTCTCCAGGACCCCACAAGTTTGCACCCTGCTTTGCTCTCGCTTTTGCATCTCTTATTTCCATCTTCTCCTCAAACATGCTGATTTTGTATCTAATATGGTCTTGTCACACACTTGCTGCTGCTTCTGACTTGGCTCCTGCGGGCAGGGGGAATGATATCCTTGGTGTCATTGAGCATCTCCCTGCTTTAGTACATCTACCTCCAATTTACACCAGCTGAGCATCCAGCCCTCTGCTGCCAAAAGTACTAATGATTTTACAGAAATATGGGTCTCTCTCTCTCCCTCGCTTTCTTTTTTTTCTTTCCTCTCAGCATGAAAGATCTAATTACAAATTGCTGAAGGCTTGCTACAAATAAAATTTAAAAAAAAAAAAAAGAGGAAAAAAGATACCCTTTTGACTTGCATTGTCTGTTACTAATTTACTGAAAAGAATTGGATCTATGTTTTCACCCAAATAAATATTTCTTCTCATGAATACTGAGAACAACTATTCAGTGAAATATCTCCATGGAGAGGTTTTAACTTATTTTCACGGCTGTGAGTTTGCTCAGGCTGATGTTACAGGATGTCAGTGCTCTGAATGATAGCGACATAACCATGGTGTAATGTGAACAGAACCATCCAGCCTGGCTTTCTGCTCTCTGGAAATCCCAATTATCTTACCTCCCAATAGCTTCAATCCAGCGGGTGGGATGTGTGCCATATTTTTATTTGCTATGATTATATTAAGGGTGACAACACAGCAGAGGTTAAAGGCAACATTGCTACTGGAAGACTGAACAGTGTGAGGGCCTTTTCCCTGCCCCTGGGGCCAGCTACAGCGGGGACTGTTCAGATCTCTCCTTGGACCCCTGTCAGGATGTGCCCCGAGAAAGCCAGTGGGTCATGAGAGAGAGGTCTCTGCTTTGTGATGCTTGACAGACCCAAAACATCTTGCAAACAACTGAGGCAAAGGGACTGTTGCTGTGGAGGGTGTTCAGCAAGAATGAGATCCTTATGGGACTCAGGTGGTGTAGAAAGCAAAAGAGCCCTAAAACTGAGCTCTGGGCAGAGGTCTCCAAAGCTTTGCTTTGTCAGAGAATGGTTGAGATTGAAGGGACCTCTGGAAGTCACCAGGTCCATTCTCTCTGCTCAAGAAGAGCCACATAGAGCAGGTCACTCAGGATCATGTTCAGATGGGTTTTGAATATTTCCAGGGATGGAGATTCCACAGCTTTCTCTGGACAACCTGTGCCAGAGGCTGACTCTCCTATCAGAAGAAAAACTTTTCCCCTGTATTTTAATTTGTGACCACTGCCTTTTGTTCTGTCACTGGGTACTTCTCAGAATCTGCCTCCCTTGTCATCAGCTCTGGAGCTGGAAGCAATGCAGATGTTGCAGAGGGAGTGAAGGTGATGGGTGCTACTGAAGGGCAGTGTGGATGACTTGGAACTAGTGCTGTGCTAATGTGGATATGACCAGGAAAGAAGTCTTGTTCCTTTTACCTAAAAATAATACTCAGTTCACAGTAAATTTTTCCATAGCTGAACTTTAATTAAACCAGTCCTCTGATGGTTACAGACTTGTCAGCCTTCCCTGGAACATCTTCCTCCCTTAGTTATCATCCTCCATTACTTGCAGTGCACTTTCTGTAACTAGTTGGTACAAGGGCAAGAGTAGAAATCCTTCTCATACCACTAGAAATACTTCCACCCTTTTTCCTGTAGGCATGGAGCGCCCATTTTCTGTTGACTGAAAGGGCTATTTACCCTGAATTTGTATAGTCATCACTGTGAGATCCCAACAAAATGAAGGTATAGAACTGCACACATACACGACAAATGCAAATGACAAACTACAGTAAAGGTGAGGGCAAAGTGGACTCAGAGAGGAAGATGGGAAGGCAGAATGTGTCTCAGCTGCCTAAGTGTATGGACCATGAGACATACAGCAGACCTGAATCCTTCCGGAGATTTGAGCAAGGAGGGATCACAGAATCACAGAATGGTTTGGGTTGGAAGGGACCTTAAAGATCATCCAGTTCCAACCCCCTGCCATGCGCAGGGACACCTTCCACTATCCCAGGTTGCTCCAAGCCCTGTCCAACCTGTCCTTGAACACTTCCAGGGGTGGGGCAGCCACAGCTTCTCTGGGCAAACATTCTAAGGCATTTCTGACAGATGCAGTCCTTCTTGGTTGGGAAGCTGCATTGTACACTGCGTGTCTCAGTCTCAAACTGAACCTTCGCCAAATGTCCCAGCAACCAATATTAGCCACTAAAATTGTGGGAAAAAAATTTCTGTCTTCTGGAAAGTACATTTTTGAGATTTACACCTCCTTCCACACCACTCCAGACACCAGGACAGTGCTCCAAAAGGGGAGTGAAACACTACCAGTCACAAATGTTAACAAATTTGTTTATACATTTGGGGTTTATGACAGGTTTCAGTTGGCTGAATATGGTCATGTAGTGACATTTGAGGTATCCTGAGGTATATCCAGAGTATGGGCTGGCCTGGCATGGGGGTGACAGGAGATCTGTGTGCTTATTGAGCTGCAGAGTCCTCCCAAATGACACTGAATTAAGGAAACTCTCTCCAGTGCCCCTACAAAGAGCAGGGGCACAGAAATCATGTCATTGCATTTATTTTAGAAAACTCTCTGATCTCCTTGGAACAAGCACCTGGAGACTGTTCGCCTCCTGCTATGAAGAGTTTGTCTATGGCTAATCAAACAACCCAGATTTTCTATAGAGAAACCAACAGATTTCCTTAATCCTTAGCAGTGAGTCTGGTCTTTCCAAGACCTGAACATCTTTTAGTTCAGCTGATCATTGCTCATCCTCTTATGGCTTACAGTGCAGGTCATGAACTTGGAGCATAATATTCCAACACTTACGTTTTTAAAGTGCAATCCATGTAGCATTTTAGGCAGAGAAAATACTCAATTAGAAAGCAGCTCGGTAGTCCCAGTACAACATTATGTGACAGGGCAAACAGGAGAAGTAATTGTATTTGTTTAATGTAAGAAATCTAGTGGACAAGGGTATCCAGACCTTTCTTTTACCCTTATTACTTGTTTCAATTTTGTTGCTGGTATTTTTCCTCGCAGGACCTTCACCGCTGAGGCCTGGGTTCGATTCCCAGCCAGGGACACTCCCCGGGCAGGTGGAGCTCGTTAGC
>JAWMRA010000113.1:110704026-110787795 GCA_035584735.1 Pseudotriccus pelzelni
CTGCCACACTGTTGCTGGCACAGCCCAGGTCCATTGGCCTTCTTGGCCACCTGGGCACTCACTGGCTCATGTTCAGCTGCCACCAAACAGCACCCCCAGAGTATTTCTGCTGAGCAACCTTCCAGCCACTCTGCCCCCAGCCTGTAGCGCTGCTGGGTTGCTGTGACCCAAGTGCAGGACCAGGTGCTCCACCTTGTTAAACTTCATAAAATTTTCAGCCGATACACTGAGGCCACAGACAACGCTGATTTCCCGAGGCTGGTTGGAAAACCGTACTCCCCAGGATCCTGGAGTGCTAGGTACCGTGCCAACCCAGAGCCAAAACTGTAAGAGGATTACAGTCCAAGTAGGATGCCCATTTATGGGAGCATTTATTGAACATGGCCGGGTTCAAGTTGCACAGTTCTGACAAGAGCTCTTTCTGAGACACTGACCTGTTCTGCATTGCACTATGCATTTTCCACATCATGATTTCAATGGAACAGCTCAGGAAAGAAAAATAAAATGTTACTGAGTAAGAGCAAATAGATCAGACCTGAAGCCTTTGAAGGTTTCTAGAGCTTGTGCTATTGACAGTTTCTTTCCTGAATCTGCTTTGTTTTTGTGCCTGGTGAGGATCTGACTGCTGTTTTAGAAACTACTAGCATATTCTACAGAGCACTAAATTTTACAGTACCCCTACAGTAAGCTTAATACCTTTTATCTTGAATACTGTAGTGCATGTACCTTTATTTATAATGTATTGTACAGCCTGTGATGCTCACTAGTGCTGTATTTTTACCATTAGCACTCCAGGAAATTAAAGCACTGTAGCTTACATTAGGACAGGGGCAATTCAAGGTAGTCTTGCTCGGCAGGGCAGCTTTCATTTAAATTGGAGCCTGAAGTGGTCTGTAAGATTATAGTGAATAAACTGTTACTAGGCCAAAACACTAGAAAAACCCAAATTAGGAAATACAGGCTCATAGAAGGTCAAATTTTGCTGTTCATTTTTGAGATGCACAGTGGAGCAGAGCTGGAAGGGCATGAAGAGACAGCAACTAGTGTCTGAAAGAAGAGAACTCTCTGCTACCTGATGGTAATAAAAAGGAGAGACAAATATAGGAAAGAGTGAAAAAAACCCCAAAAACTGAAAAAGAAAAGCTTGAAGGATGAAAACCATAAAGGAATTAATAGCATCCAACTTAGGAACATGTCTGTTACTTAATTTAGTTGTGTGCCACTCTCTGAAGACACCTAGTCTTTCTCTAGAGTTCAAGTGGAGGTTGAGGTTCCTGCTGTAGGCAGTTCGGCTCCATTTCTGCTCCAGATGGTGTAAAAGCCTCTAAAAATGAGCAAATGCTCTTGACTCATAGTGGGGATGAAGTGAGAAGACCAAGCTGAGTGATACAAAGTCCCTGGGGGACAGGATAAAATATCTGCTGAAGCCAGAACAGAATTGAGATGGAGGAAAGGAATAAATGCTGAATGTATGTGCTGCAAGGAGGGTGGAGGCAGCTCCATCATGCACTGTGACATCTGTTGTACATCATCCAAGGCTGGTGGCCCTGAGAATAAGGGACACGCTGTACTGGTTTTGGCTGGGGTAAAGTTAATTTTCTTCACACTAGCTGGTACAGGGCTGTGTTTGGGATTTTTGATGCAAATAGTGTTGGTAACACAAGGATGTGTTTTTTTACTTAAGTGGGTCTTACACAGGGTCAAGTTCTTTCTGCTCCTCACTTCCCCTCAGCAGCAAGAAGGCTGGGGGTGCACAAGGAGCTGGGAGGGGGCAGAGCCAGGACAGCTGATCCCAGTTGACCAAAGGGATGTTCCAGACCAGATGGGGCCATGGTTGGCGATAAAAGCTGCTGGGAGGAAGGAGGAAGGTTGGGGGGTATTCAGTGTTATGATGTTTGTCTTCTCACATAGACATTACGTATGATAGTCTTACTTCCCTGGGCATGGCTAAACACGGGAACTGGGGAATGAATTCCTTGCTTTGGTTTGCTCGTCTGCACAGCTTTTGCTTTACCAATAAAACTCTCTTTGTTTCATCTAGTAAGTTTCTTCATTTTTACCCCTCTTATTCTCTCCCTCATTGAACCAGGGGGAAGTGTGTACACAGCTGTGAGGGCTCACCTTCCTACTGGGGTTAAACAATTCCGGGTGGTAAGATCTTGGGTTGCCCAGGTAGGCAGTGCAATGAAGTGCAACCAGGGATTTCCAGCTGGGGCTGAGTATTTTGGAGTTGACCAACCCCAGCTGAGGATTTGTACCTCCACAGAGCCAAGACAACTTGTATCACCTGAAGGAAGGTCCTATATCTAAGTATGACCAGGTTTTTTTGGCATTTATTTTTGCATCAGAACCAGCACCTTTGGGAGGAGCACTTTTTGTTATCCTACAAAACAGATTACAAGGAATACAGAGGTCCTGATCCCGCTGACAAAGCGCGTGCTGCTGATCAATGACAAACTTGTATTGACTGAAGCACCATCAAGCCCAAAAGATGAAAGCAAACCAGGAATGCAGTGATCTTTTCTGTGTTTGCTGGCAATGAACTCTGCTGCAATAGAACAATGGGGTTGATTCTGCTTTCCCTTCACAATGTGTAAATGAGGAGTAATGCCACTGAGGTCAGTGGAGTTTTTGTGAGTAAGTGGAAAATCAGATTCAGGAGCGCTATCGAACCCAACCCCACATCTTGTAGGAGGCTGCATTTCCAGTTCTTTCTCACAGGAGCTCTTTGTTTGTATTTTTCCCCTCTGTGTCTCTCTTTATTTTCCTTTCCTTTGAAGTCTTAAATCCTAGAGGTGACCAATCTTTCATCCGTAATCTGCAGCATTCAAATTAAAGGGAATGGTCTATAGATTCTCGGATTTTCTTCACACTATGGCTAAATCCTTGCAGAGTCCCCTATGAGCTAAGAAAGCCAGGAGAAGAGTGTGAAGTTAAATTGATCTGATCAATGTGCCACATACAATCATGTTGTGTTCATTACCAGTCAACAAACAAGCTCAAGTCTTAGATATATTTCTCCTCCTTAGTACACTGTCGTTTTATCAAGCGATGGGTCAGCCAAACATGTTCAGCAACCTCAGTAATTCCCGTTCCTATTAATCATTTTGTAGCCTTGAAATTTCCAATCCTATAATCTTCCCAAAAACGGAATACTTCTGAAATCTTTTTTGTGTTATGTTAGGAATAAATGTGATCATTTTTCATAGCCAAACCTGTCTATTGCTTTAAAGAAAATAGATAGAGTGTAAATAAGTGCATTTTCCTGCAGTAACATTAAACAAAAAGGTTAAGCTCCCACTGACAGGAAAGATGTATTTGCAAGTGATTAGTTATATTTCTACCATAGTGCTTGTCTCTGTTCTTCTTTTGATGTTTAAACAAAGCTCTTGAACACACTGGGTTGTAGTCTCTGATGTTGATTTATAGGTAGGACTGAATTCCAAACACTGAACTAGTAGGCAGGCATTAATAAAAAGGAGAGACTTTCTTCCTGCTGGTTAATATGTGACTAAGCTCTCCTATTTTAGGCCTCAATCTGTCAAGAACAGGTGTATAATAGGGGAGTCCTTGAGGCGCAAAGACTGGAGCTATACACAAAGGGTTTTGTTCAGCTGCACTCAGGACAAATGTTGAAACACCAATTTACAAAATTGTTTTGACACAGAATTATTTTATGGCTATTATGACACAGACATAAAATTATTTAGGTTATCCAGGCCCAAGAGGATTGGTAGGAACTCCAGATGGACCTGACTAAATGTAGGTAATTGGGCAACACAATGGCAGATGAAATTCAACACAGACAAGCGGAAGACAAAATGTGTTGGGAGAAGAGTTTAGGTGCTAAAAATCCCATAGACTTCAGGGAGGTCAGATCCTTCAAGAGCTGATAGGAACTGAGCAAATTTTACCCTCTCAGTCAAAATATTGAGCTCAGAGTAGATGGCAAATATGTAGAAAACAGGGATCAAATTAAATGTGTCTTTTATATCCCATTTCCAGCCGCAAAAAATCTCTTACATTTTTGAAGGTGGTGAATCATCAACAGCCAAGTCATTCCCTAGAAGAGAATTCTCTCACAACAAATATCAATCTAAAGTTCAGAAACATGAAATGGAATTGTAAATGTTGCCTAAATATAGGAGTGTGTCTTCCTGAACATGATAAAGACATACCACTGTTGATTCCTTCCAGGTACTTGAACTGGGGCCTTCGGATTCCTCCTCCTGCTGCTGCAGGCACAGACTAAATAATTATTCCAACATGTAGATAAACAGAAGTCAAATTACACTTAAAAGAATCCGAAAGCCAAGGACATATGCACTGCTCAGGTGCCACCGAACCACATCCTTTCAGTGCTAAGAAATTTCATCTGACTTTAAAGTTGTGTCTGTGTAAACTTCAGCTTCCAGACATTGGATCTTGTTATGCCCTTGTTAGCAGGGCTGACAAGCTCCCTGCTATCAAACATTTCTAAGCACCTTACGCGGTGATCAACTCACCTCTCCGCTTTCCCTTTGATAATCTAAGTTAAGGCTCCTTAAGCCTGATATCGCAGAGCTTGTTTTCCAACCCATGGATCAGTTTTGTGGCATTCCTTTGAACTCTGTGTAGTGTATCCCTCTCCTCCCGAAAATTAGCCACGCTCTCTGAAGGAAAGAAGTTTATGGTCACAGCATTCCACTGCCCAACCTCAAATTACCTCATCCGGTTTTATGGATGCAAAATTATATCAGGACTCTTTGTGGTGTTTGCACTGAGTGTTTATGTGGTAGAATAATGCAAATTATTTGCATGTCCATGATATACTTAAAATAAGAGCACATTTAATGCTTTACCTCAACCTTTAAAAGTTGGACCCGATACCTCTGAGGTCTTTTCCAACCTAAATGATTCTATGATGCTTGGCTGTGTACCTGTTTGGTGTCTCTTCTAGGGCATTGCAACTTCTCTCTAAAGGACAACAACCTCTTAGGTCAGCAAAGCTTTGTTTGAGGGATTTTTCATATAGAGAAAAATAACCATTTTGGGTGATAGCAGCATGACTGGATGCCTTTGCATTAAACATATAGGATGTGCAACAGAAATTCTTACTTTCTGATGTCCTTACTCCTTCAGGATTCAAATGCCCTACAGTGCAGCCTGGAAAAGTTATTTATTAACTTTACTATCCCCTGGAGCTGATTTGTTAAATTTACAGGTAAGAACTGTTACAAACCCCATTTGTTTAGACTATTAAAACAACATCATGTTCTTAAACCCGTTGTGACTGCATTTGTATAGAACCCTTAAGGTCTTCAATTCTTTTTCTGAATCTTATTGCTGCCTTTTAAACAAGGCCCCTCAGTGACTTAGCAGTAGGTGGGACAGTTTGGAAACAGCAAAGCATCCATTGTATCCCCCTTTTGCTGCCAAACTGATTAAATACAATTCTGTGGATTTCAACTGAGCTAAGGAAGGCTATGTAAGATTAGGTTCTGTAGTTTTACTTATATTTTTTTAGTGGGGTAAGATTGTACTACTGATGTCAGAGTAACTAAGACCAGTGAGTCCATAGGTTGAAGCTGCACTGGGACTCTACAGCTGACAGCAAGCACTGACAGAGCATAAAATGATGTAGGGTTAGGTTTCTTTCTCAAAAAATGCTTCAAGAAGATTAAAGAAAGCCCAGGAAACATTGTCCTCAGTTCATTTCTTGTGCCTGTTTGCTACCTTAGTGAAGGGGGAACAATTAGATGAGTTCTGAAGGGCTGATTGGGATTTTACCTGAACAAATGGCTTTAAGGTTGACTGGCTGGGAGAGCTGGGAGTGTTCTGCCTGGAAAAGAGAAGGCTC
This sequence comes from Pseudotriccus pelzelni, assembly GCA_035584735.1. Classification (NCBI taxonomy): domain Eukaryota; kingdom Metazoa; phylum Chordata; class Aves; order Passeriformes; family Tyrannidae; genus Pseudotriccus; species Pseudotriccus pelzelni. The sequence goes on from JAWMRA010000113.1 coordinate 110,709,866, forward strand.
CAAGGAGACCCTCTAGCAGCCTTCCAGTACCTAAAGGGCCTCTACAAGAAAGATAGGGAGGGAATTATGATGAGAGCATGTGGGACAAGGGGGAATGGCTTTAAACAAGAGATGGTTGATTTAGATTAAACATTAGGAAGAAATTCCTTCCTGGGAGGGTGGCAAAACACTGGCACAGGTTGCCCAGAGAAGCTGTGGCTGCCCCATCCCTGGAAGTGTCCAAGGCCAGGTTGAACAGGGCTTAGAGCAACCTGGGCTAGTGGAAGGTGTCCCAGCCCATGGCAGAGGTTTGGAACTGGATGATCTTTAAGATCCCTTCCAACCCAAACTCTTCCATGCTTTTATGAACTTTAATCAAAAATTACATTTGTGAGCTACAATCAGGGCCTTACATTGGAATAAAAATTTCTGGAAGAATTACGGATGTTAAAAGGAAGTTAGAAAGTAGTCAACATAATCTGGGCCAGCCTAACAAAAAAAATGAGGTGGGTTTTTTAAGTGTCTTTCAGCACTAGAAATTGTTAAATCACAAATGAAATTGTGAAATTGATGTTAATAACAGCATGAGTCCTTCCCCACTTTTGTATATAATTGGCAGAAAACTCAACATACAAAACGCACAGCTGAATGCACTCCTCGAGGTCCCCATGTCTTGTGACTGCAATCCCCCCTCTCTGTTATTAAAGTAGATGGGAAGGGGACTTGGGAGAGAAGAAATAGAACTGTGCTGGGGAAAAAATAATAATAAGGAGAAATCAGGATGCCTTACTGAACAGCCAGAGTCGTTTTATGTGGAGTTTTCCCCTCCAGCAACCAAATGGAACCCAAACAAGTCTATTTCTCTGAAAACTTGTTCCACCCACCATTCCCCAACTAAGATACATTGTAATAATATCATAAAACAGTCGAGGATGAAGAGTTTATTCTGATGGACTGCTCAACATCCTCAAAGGGTGGAAATTAATATACCTGGGAATCTCACAGTTGAAGCATTTTAATGCAAACTTGCGGTTTGCAGGGAATTGAAATACTTCACCTAAATAATTTATATATGTATCTGTGTATATAAAAAAAATGGAAAAATGAAATTTCATAATAGCAATAAGTCTGGGGATGTTGTTATCAGGAGATAATCACATCCCGTGGGGGTTCTGGCACTCAGCTGCTCCTCCTTTTTCCCTTCTCTTCCCCAGCCCTTGTCTTGCCCCTGAGGTATGATTTTTCTCATGATAATTCTTATCGTGCCTTCGTGGTTAGTAATAATAATTAAAATAAAACACTTTATTCACAACTTCCCTGGGTGCTCGGCATATATGATCCAACTCCCCACTCCCCACCCGCCCACCCCCAGTTTTCTCTGCCTCCACTATTTGATTAAGTGCCCTGGAAAGAAAGAAAGGAAGGGGGAAAAAAAAAATCCAGTGAGTGGGGTTGTGTTTTTTGTCAGAAAATGCAAAAGGCTGTTGTGGCTGTATTGATCGGGCTGGGAGAGCAGCATTGCAAACAAGCAGAGCCCTCCTGAGAAATACACACTGAAGATCCATACGTTCATTGACATTTTATAGGATGTCTAGACTTGCTAATCCACTGTGAAAAATGCAAGCTTTGTAGTATAAGAGGACAGAGAGGGGGCCGTGTCTCTGGTTCGCAGGAGCAGCCCTCTCATGTGCCAAATTGCCAACAGTTTAATAAGGAGGGGACGCAGGCCCAAATTAAGGCTTGGTTTCAATGGCTTGGACACCCTCTGAATTTCCCAGAATGCAAAGTTGCAATTAGCCTCCAGCCAGAAAAAGGTTTTGAAAGGTTGGTTGAGATGCTGGCTGGATTTTATCTGTGTATGGGGAGGAGAGGAGAGCTGTAGTTGAAATTTTATACAGTGTGAAAGTCTCTGTACTAAATGTTCCTTCCTAAAGTCAGACACTTTCCTGCTCCAGCTATTCCCCTTTCATAGCAACCTTTTTTTCCCCCTGCAGACTGGTAGAGGATAAAGTAATAAATATGACAAGTTCTCAGTGCCCAGCCTTCCCTTTCTACTGGCCTCCACGGAGACTTCTGTAGACAAAGATGAAAATGGAGAGAGGGTTGGCAGAAACCGCATCTAGAGATGACGGCGGAAAACTTGGCTCCCCAGAGGTGGGGAGGAGGAAGGCAACTCTAGGTCACCTTTGTGGCTTCTGCTATTTACATCATTGCAGTGATGCCCTGGAGAGATTCGAGTCTGGCTCAGTTGCTCCAGCATCTCCGGGACCAAAACTGGATTTCTGCTGTCTCTTCACAACAGCGTCCAGGAAAATTTCAGACAATCTAAAATAAACGTGGGTTGTTGTCAAATTGGAGGGGTTATCTTTGTGTAAGGTGAAGGTAAGGGCAGGATACTGTTGTAGTAAAACTAGAGATCTGTGACTTCCATAAAAAAATTAGGTTAGAACTAATGGTTTGTCCTGAGTACAAATGGAGGTGCTTTCACTAATATGGTGTAGTTTGTGTATACAGTCACTGTTATGGCAGCTCCAGCCAGAGCAATGAAGGTGTAGTTAAACATTTGGGATTTTTATTAGCAAGAAGTAGTGTGGCAACACTTAATGAAACTGAGTCATGTACTCAGAAGTACAACTACATAGAATCACAGAGTCATAGAATAGTTTGAGTTGGAAGAGACGTTTTAAAGACCATGTCGTTCAACCCCCAGCCATGGGCAAGGACACCTTCCACTGGTTGCTCCAAGCCCATCCAACATGGCCTTGGACACTTCCAGGGATGGGGCAGCCACAGCTTCTTTGGGCAACCTGTGCCAGGGGCTCACCACCCTCCTTGGGGAAAAATTCTTGGACAAAAATTCCCGTGCCTTAATTCTAAAACCCCTGTGCTAACTCTGACTCTCTTCTTCTCCACAGATGTTAAATCCTGTGTGAACAACTTGCACTGAGGAAATAAAACTATGCCAGATTCATGTAATGAATTTTAGTTGATACTTTGATTGTTCTCTGTGCATTTAGGATCTGTTGGAGAAAATATTTTCTGCCACACTGAAAGTAAATAGAGTTAAACTTCACAGCAATAGCAATGCCTTTGGTAAGACTACTGTTAGGTAGGAAGATTCAATTTCCAGCAGCTGAGAAAGGATTTCTCTCAACTACATGGTGCCAGTAATCTAGTATAGTGTGTGTGTATCTATCTATCTATCTATCTATGTATCTATCTATCTATGTATCTATCTATGTATCTATGTATCTATGTATGTATGTATGTATCTATCTATCTATCTATCTATCTATCTATCTATCTATCTATCTATCTATCTATCTATCTATCTATCTATCTCTATATATAGAGATATCTCCAGTAAACCAGTAGTATTATCTCATGCTACTAGTATTTTATATAGATATATAATATATAAAAATACATATTTTATATATAGATATATATGTATAGAACTATCAGGAATGAAAGAACTCTTTCTTTTCCCTCCCTTGGACACTCAAGACAAAAAATCTTTGGAGATGATCCTGCAGGATTAAGGCAAGGTTGCAATTATTGGTGGGACAAGACAAGATAAGGTGTTGTATTCAAACTCAATCGAAGTGAGAGAGTATATAACCTCAGGGTTTTTAGAAAGCTGTACAGAAACCCTATGACATGATCCAAATAAAACATCCAGACTTGCTATCAACACTTGGGTAGGTTGTGCAGTCCTGTTTGGTGTAAGAGTTGGACTCCATCTTCTGAGAAGCTACAGAAATCCCATCACCACTTACCAAGAAGTAAGGTTTTAACACTTTCTGGTTAATGTGATCTATTCCAGAGGGTGAATGGGGCTCCTGAAGGGCCCATCCCATTACTCCCATAAGGCCATACAATATTCTTCCAGAACAGAAAGAAATACACCTCTGGGCAAAAATTTTGCAAAGTGCCTCTATTATTATTTTCTTCTGAATTTTTCAAGTCATTAAACAGAATTGGAGAGCATTACCTCTAATCAGAACATTTTTTATTAAACAGTACATCTTGGTAACAAGGGAGAAGGTTTTGCCTGAAATCATGTGCCTGTCTATGAGATTAAATGTTTATGGCTGCTGCAGTAGTTCTTCACTGACACTATTTAATGTTGTAATTTTCTACTTAGTTTTAACTCTACAAACCTTTTGGGGAAAAAAAAGTCTTACCCAATTTACTGGTGATCTATTATAATCAATATTGAATGGGTTTTCAGCACCTGAATTATCATACAATAGATGTTGAGTCAGATCTGATGTTAATATTCAGTGGATGAAATAGAAACAAATAAAAATATCTCTCCCATTCTCTGATTAGGAATAGAAACTGATAGCAAACCAAATACTTATGTCTAAATTCCTAAGACCTCTTGTGAACTCAAGATTTTCCAAAATTACTGCTGAACTCAAAATGCTGGTCTCAAAAGGCCCAACAGAAAAATTTGAAGCTTTAATACCTTCTTGCAAATTAGTCTCATTTATGTTATTTCAAGCAGGGAATTAAAATAAATATTAAAAATGTCAGCAGGAAGTCCAACTAATAACAAACGAGTCTGAAAAGAGAGATGTGAATACTTTAAAAAATCAAGATAAAATACTCTAGATAATTCTTTAGTTATGGAACCACCCGTTAGCTATTTCTCAGTTCCACCTGCCTCAAGGAGCAAGTGAAACTAAGAAACCACTTTTTTTTTTTTTTTAATAATATTTTCTGGAAACCAAGTAAAGTATTCCAGGAAGTTCTGCGAGAAATTTGCAACTGCTTTCCTTTTTGATGTCCCTCCGGTGACAGGAAAGTCATTTGCCCCAGAGTGTGTATATAAATAAGAAAGAATAACTGCAAAAAAAAAAAAAAAAAAGGATTTTTTTTTTTCCTTTCACAGCTCCTATGGAAAAGGGCATTAGTCAAAAGAAGGAAAGTATGCTGGATCGTGACTCGGATTCATTACAGCGTCCTCAAAGGGAGCTGGAGTTCAAACCCACGAATTTTTAAATTAATAGGTACGGGATCAATATTTTTTTTTTCTTTTTCCAGGATTAGTGTCCTGGCTTCTGACTGAGAAAAAAAAAAAAAATTAAAAAAAAATCTTGGGTTTCTCAGTGAAAAAATCAAGAGCCTGTGACTTGCATATATAGTTAGCCTTGCAATCTGACTTAAAGCCTTTGTAATGCAGCTATGAGTTACAGTGACCTCCATTGAGCTCCTAGTTGAAAAAAATGATCAAATTATGGCAATTCTGTTGTAGATGTACAAAGAAAATAGTGAACTTGACAAAGGATTTTTTTTTTTTTATTTAAATGCTGCAGTTAATTTGACTCACTCTTTGTTTTGCTTCAAGGCTCAGGCTCTAGATCATCAATACCACATATATGCTAATTCTCTACAGGGCTAGAAAGTGAAGAAATCAAAATAATTCAGTCATAGAGCCACTTAGATTGCAGGGGATCTCAAGATATCATGTGGACCAGACCCTTCTTCACAGAAGGAACATTTCTGAAGTTATATCAGGTTGTTAAGCACCACGTTGCCTCACATCCTAGTGCAGCTAAAAGGAATAAGCATTTTGCGGACTAGACTGAACTAGATTTTGCCAATTCTGTTGCCACCAAACTACTGAAATGAAAATATAGTTTACCACAAGTTAGTGTTCTTTCATTAGTCTTCTCCCTCCCCTCCTTAAGAGTATTGTTCACAGGTCAAGATCCTGATGTGCAGTGTGCTATATAAAAAGCAAAAGAAAAAGTTCAGTCCATTTACATGACAGAACTTCAAATGACATTTCAGACTTCCCAGGTTCCTCACTTCCATCCAAGCTAAAAGACTTAATTTCAACAATGGTGTTTTCCAGTTCAATAGAAAAATTGGAGAGAGGAAAAATGACTCTTCTTTTCCCCCTAACAATTATTTCTTAATGGTAATAAAGCCAGAAGAGAACCAATGAGGACCACAATACTTAATGGCTTTTAGACTTTTAGAAATTCCCATAGATTTTGACATGTTTTAGCACCATTATAAGTGCTTTCGAAGCAAAGTCTCCACCTCAAATTCTTGCAGGGACAACACGGCCAAACCAAGAATTTAGCACAGCCATTTTCACCTTCATCAAACACTTTAACCATAAATGTGCCCTCTCATTTTTCAGTCAAGTGGGAGAAGAGTTGATATTATTTCTCATTTCCTACAAGAGAGTCACACGCTATGTCCCCAGAATCCTGCTGAACACAAGCCTCAGGTGTCTTTATGCTCTCGTTTGTGTCAGAAACAGTCCGTGGAAGTCACTCTGAGAAGAGCACAGCGACTGAGGCTCACCTAACACAGCACGGATCAGGCAGGAGACATGGAATAACAGTGGAAGTTTGCTGTCAGATGTAGGCCACTTCTCTTGTAGCTGAAGCATCTTCTGTGGACTGTAACTCAGGAAGGCTGTGCTTCTGGGTGAAAAAATAATATATATAGTACATGGCTGTTGGTTAAATTATTAATTTGTAAACCTTAGAGAGAAGCTAACTTATATAAAAAGTCCAAGCAGATAAAGATATACTGGATCATTATGACAATGAAAATAGTGTAAGGATACAAGAATGAGAAATACATTACAAGGTGTAACATATGCTTTATTTTTGCTTGATTGCTTAAACGAGGTAGCAGTGGGAGACCACTATCCTGTGACACTGTTCTGCTCCATTGACTTTATAAACCAAAATAGAATTACCCCCAACTAATATGAAGACAAAACTGCTCTATGGCAACTGTATAGATATTGCTCAGTGGAGGATATGAATTCTTGTGCTTAAGTGTGCTGTAACCAGGAAAACACTGCAACAAAATACTGCTTGAATTTATGAATGCTATTACAGCTTTTTTCTCATTCTAACATCCCCTATACCCATAACCAGTTTTTCTTTCTTTTTTTTTTTTTTCTTCTTCTTTTTCCTATTTCTTTACATCACTGTTGCAGTCTAAGATCCTATTCTGGATAAGGAGGTATTTATGTAAACCTGTTTGCATCCATGAAGGTACGCAGACTCGTGTATGTCTGTCTGTCTTCAAAGACCATGCTGGAGCTCACCCAGGAAAGTGATGTCTGGGATCTGATTTGCACTTGGGGGTTTGAGCAGAGGTTGGGGGGAATGGAGACAAAGCCCCCTCTGGCAGGCAGTGTGAGGATAGCTCAAAGCATCTGGAATTTAAGGCAGAGTCTCTTCTAGTACAGTGTAACTGCCAGAACCTGCTTTCTGGCCACGTCTATTAACATATTTTATTGTTCAAAATAGACTGATCTCATCCTTCTGCCCCCCTGCAATAGTGCTGAGACCAACCAGTCGGTATTTTGGAGGGGTGAGTGTAAACTGGTCCATGCCAAAAGATATCGGGGATTACTCTAATAATTGGTTTCCATAAATAAATAATTTTTGGTATCTGAGTTCATTTTCCTGACACTAATTTACAATCAGAGGAATAACCTGCATGAATGAGCCCCAAGGCTTACACAATGTGATGAGGATGGTGAGAACAGTTCCTGCCTGTGCTACCCAGAACACACACTTCAGGAAACTCAGTGTGGGAAAGGGTTTTCCCAGGTTTCTTTGGAGAAATCCCCTCTTAAAATACATGGAGAGCAGAAGGAGAAGATGACAAAATAAAACTGGCTAAAACATTGGGCATTTTTCAGAATAGAACCACTGAGGTTAAAGGGACTTTTCAAAGACAGAGAAACAAATGAGTCTGCGAGGTAGAAAAATCCTTTGATTGAGAGGTTGTAGGTGTATGTCTTTAAAATATTATATTTTACACTATTATTAAGAAATCACAGATTCATTATCTTGTCTTGAGACAAACAGGATCTCACATAGGCTTGTGTTCCTTATCTTCTTTCTCCTGGAAGCTTTCTATGCCCAATAATGATTTTTTTTTTTCCAAGAGATATGGGTTATTTCCTATGTGAAAAGAGAAAGAGAAGGCAATAATGAGAATTTCTTTTACACTAAATCGGCTTTGATTTTCAAGGCAAGAAGCTTTTTGGAAATGATATTTGACCTTAGGCTTTGATCCTGTAAAAAAGGTGCAAGTAGAAGCTTAAATATTTACTCATATACATCCTGTGAATTCAATAGGATTTTTCACATGATGAGAAATACAGAAGACTGTGAAAGACTTACTTTTGTCCTCAATGGAAATAAACCATGGAAAAATGTATTTAAAATTCATGCAGTGAATTAAACTAGTATATGTGATGCAGGAAAAATTTAATTGAGGTTCCTCATTCCTTATGCAACCTGATATTTTGTGTTTTTAATACCTGTAGCACAGTAAGAGGTCATATAATCATAGAATATCCTGATTTGGAAGGGACCCTACAGGATCATTGAAGTCCAGCTCCTGGACTACACAGGATACCCCAAGAATCACACCATGTTCTTGAGAGCGTTGTCCAAATGCCTTTTGGACTCAGACAAGCTTGGTGCTGGAACCACTTCCCTGGGGAGCCTGTTCCAGTGCCCAGCCATCCTCTGGGTGAAAATCTTTTTCCTGATATCCAACCTAAACTTCCACAGACTCAGCTTTGTGCCATTTCCTCAGTGCTCACTGGTGTGTTAAAGTTTAGAAGACATTCCTCTTGTTGTGATTCGGAGAAGAGAGAGCACATTCCTGGTGATCTCTCTAAAGCAGTTGTGTTGGACCTTTCATGTAGAGTTTGGTCATTACAGGAATCACAAACATGTGTGAAGCATAGTTTGCCCTGAGATGTCAAGTTTCACGTGATCCTAGAATGGTTTGGGTTGGAAGGGACCTTAGAGATCATCCAGTCCCAACCCTCTGCTATAAGCAGGGACTTCTTCCACTAGATCACGTTTCTCAGAGCCCTGTGCAACCCAGACTTGAACATTTCCAGGGGTAGGGCAGCCACAGCTTCTCTGGGCAACATACCCAGATCACAGTAAACAAATGTCACAAGGACATTCTGCTCCTTCTCTTGTCTCTGATGGGTCAGTACAGGGCTGGACTGATTCTCCGTTACATTTCCCTCACATACAGAGTCCTGGTGGCAACTCTGTGATGAAGCACACACTCGAGAGACACCTGATTACCTACACTTCAAATAAATCATCACAGGAATTAACAGAAGCAGCTGAAGAAAATTAGAATAGTTTCTCTTCACTGATTATCCATAGGAAAAAAAAAAAAAAAGGAAATATAGCATTACAGATTTAAGTTATGCCAGAATGGAATACCAAAATCCATGTTTTCTTTTAAAGTGTTCTGACAAGGAAAAACAGAAGGAGAAGGATGAGCTTGTATGCACGTCAACGTGAAAGTATGAACATAGACACAGAGGAGGGGTTGTGGTTGCTTTTCAAGAAATGAGTGTGCCTGAATATGCAAATGCACCCTTGCTGCTTTGGTGTTTACACCTGATTTGAATGTATACAAACACATAACAGACAGGCCATTACATATTTTTGCATATATATGTATTTATGCAGGTGCACACAGACACACAGGGCTGTGTATGACAGATCTAAGGAAAAATAAGGCATCGCATCCTTGACTCTTCCAGTGTTGTTCCCTCTGTTCATGCCAGATTTCCTTTTGCTCTTTTGGGCCTTTTGTCAGTGGTAAACATGCTACCACACTGATAAAACTGGGAAAGTAACGCATTTTACGTCCTTTTTTACACCTCATGCACTGTTAGGGTTCCTTATTTAAAGGAGTTATAAATCAGTTGACTGCGTTTTCCGGCATTCTTTGGAGATCAGATGAACTAAACAGGGATGAGTTTAATCCAGAAGTCATCCAATGGTCATATCCAAGATGGATTTATTTCTCCACTCCTCATGTAATATTGATAAAATTAAAAAAAAAAAAAAAAAAAAAGCCCAGAGAACGATGTTAGGATCTTTCCTGATTCTCGCAGCTGGGACATAAATCTGGAATCCTCAATGTTCTAACTCACAGGGATAAAAAAAAACACCCAAGACATTCTAATTGTCACAATATTGTTGATTATGTTTCCCATTTAGAGGTAGCTGCTAATCTTCAAAAAGACTTTTCTGACTGGGTGTCTGGACCAAACATCTGAGAACTCCAGATCTGGAGATGTTTTGCTCTGGTTCAGCAAAACTGTCCACCATAAAATTGCGGACAAACTTGTAGAACCTCAAAGATCACCTTTTTTTCACCAGTATCACTCAAAGTCGTGCATGAGAGGGTGACTTGATCATGTGATTCAGCCAGAATCAGTACAAGGCATAAAAGTGACATCTCTTACTCCAAGTGAAGCATCAAGTTTTGAGACCTAAAGTGGCTTCTTCTCTGAGCTGATTACATTTCTGTTTCTTCTGTAAACCTAAAGGAGTTGATCTTGGTGTCTTGGCCACGCTGAAACTCCAGGTAGGGGGCAGAAAAATTCTCACTGGAGCAGAACTTCTGAACACATGGATGTAGCTCAAGATAGTGACCAAGGGCAAAGCAATTGGGTTTATATAAATAAAGGAATAACAGACATAGAGAACAAGTAGATTTATTGAGATTGAAATGATTTTTAGCCAGACTGAATTGTATAAACAATCCATGACCAGCAAAAGAGCCTAAAGGAGGAGGTGGAGGTATTGTGTGCCTTGTGTCACATCATCAGAATAATAATGTCTCACTGCACAATACCATGAAAATGAAGTCCCTTCCTTGGGCTACATCATACACTTTTATTTGGTTTTCCTCACAGGTATTAAAAAGTATTGCAAAAATGATGAGATCCACTGATACATCGATGCACTAGAAGATTTACCATTATGAAAACATTCCCCACTGGTTGTTTACTTCTATTTGACTTTCCAGGAAGCTCTGCTTCCCAAACTTTGGAGTGCACAGGCACACACACATATAGCTGTAATATACACAAATACATATAAGAGAAAGATGAAACTTTTGCACTTTCCATTTACAGGCCCGATAGAAAGACATCAAAGGAATGTTCTGACATTTCTGGTCACAATCCTGAGCTATGCTCATAAAGCAGTGTTAGCTGTGGTATTCTGGCTTAATCCCAAGTTATATTCAGCTTACCTAAAAAGGTACTTTCAGGTGAAAAGGTTATTCTTCACTCCCTCTCCAGAGACCCGAGGCACATGCTAAAGACAGAATGGCTGCAGTGCTCAACCTCAGAAGTGGCTGCGTTTCAGAGGTGAGGGAATAATCCCATTCGTTCAGCTTCTGCCAGTAGATGCGCCCTCGTGGGGGAATCAAACTTTAAAATGCAGGCTGGAAAATGCTCTGGGACTTTCCAGAGTAGAAAGACAGATTTTAAAATAAAAAACGAAGAAGATGAGGAAATAGGGAAAATGAGGAATTGATAAAGAGTGAATAAAGATAGAAAAGAACAGAGGAAGAAAAGAAGTAGGAATTCAGAGTAGAGGAAAGATTTGAGATTTTTCTAGCTGAGCTCTCGGGAAAAACTGAAATGTAGAGAAGCTTCTACTGAATTAGAATTGTATCCAGTTACTGGTGACTTGATGATACTGGCAAAACCAAAGCAATTTAGCCATAGTGAAATGAGCCTTCTCCTTGTCAGATGTGATTATTCCTTCTGGTATTTGCCTGAATATTGCAGCCTGTGGCAGAGGCAGCAGAGCCTGGGCAAAGGAAAAGCTTGGCTCTTACTCTTGCTGCTTTACAGATAGGGAAATGAAGGCAAAGTGAGTACAGATTTAACTGTAGCGTTTGGCCAAACTAAGAGCCAAGCAGACTCCTTGTTTCCTTGCCGTCAGCAGAAATGATTGATAGCCAAACAAAAGCTGCTGCATCAAGTTCCAGATGCACTGAGGAAGTTCTTTCAGCACTGGGTCATTCATAAGCCCAAATGTTTTTGACAGAACAGATAAAATTGATTTCACTTAAAAAAGCCACATTTTATTTTTTCTTTTTAGCCAGACACCCATCAAACATTAAATGTACAATGCAGAGGTACAGTGATCTTGAGCCAAAGCAGGCTGTATTCTCTTAAGAGACCTAACTGGTCTTTCAAATGTACAAAGTGCATCATCTATCTGTTTAGGAGGCTGCCATGCTTTATTAGAGTCAGATCGGCTACATGATGGTGTGAGTCAGGCAGAATTGTTCCTGCCTGTGCATTGAACTGTCAGTATCCACCAGACCTCTGCAATATAAATTCGAGTATAAATAGTGTCTAGAAATGCTCCAGAAGTCCATGTATCCAGAACTCACCTAGGAAGAAGGAGCATCATCAAGAGAGGGATGTGTGTGGGACTGAGGAGGCATCGCCATGCTGCAAAGAAGATGAAATCTTTTTATTTGTGTATTTTAATTGGTGTTTTTGCTTATTGAAGCCTTGATTTCTGAAGGGCATGGGCAATCTTCCTGGCCTTACGTGCTTGTACAGTCCTTGACACCAGGGGATGCACAGTGCCCCAGTGCATAGAACCTTCATCAAAATAGACTTGTGTCCACCCACTGCTCATTCAAGAGAAACACATGCGAGGTGATTTCTCCCGAGCAATACGTAGCAGGAATTAATTTTAGAACAGCACGGATTTAGGGCAGAGTTTATCACCTTCCATTGTTCTCAACCCACAGCCTGCCGGCTGTCCCGTCCCGTTTTCCCTCCCTTCCCCTTCACCAGCGCCGGGCCAGAGGTGCCCACGTCCTCCCATCCAGGCTGGGAGGCGGCCGCGCAGGGAGCCGCTCCGTGCCCCATCTCCTCATTGTCATTCTGCCCGTGTCCCCCCGTTCCCTCTCCTCTCCAAAGGTCAGCCCGAGGTCTGCGCTGGAGCGCTAATGGGCGAGCGATGCTCGCCAGCAGCTCCTGCCGCTGCTCAGGCACTCAGTCCCCGCACATCAAGGCACACACGCGCTCTCCGTGCTCCCTCGCCCGCCCTCCCTCCCTCTCTGCCTTGCAAATGACTCTGAGGAGCAGAGGCTGGTGGATGATTTAGATCAGGGGGGTGGAAAGAGGGGGGTGTGGGGGGGTGGAAAAAGCACTCAATTTTTTTTTTCCCCTATTTTTTTATTTTTTTTTTGAACTGGGCTCCCAGAGAGCACTCAGGGCTGCCACGCAGTGCACGACGCCTACCTGCTCAACTGCAGGGAAACAAGCTTCTGAAGGCTTTAATGGGATTTTGCCCGAGGCTGTTTTATTAAGATGTCGGCTTTTTCTGCTGCCTCTGCAGCTGACACCATTCACTGTCAGCTGCCCCCCTTCCCCAGTCCCCCTCCTCCTGTCCCCCCCAACAATGCACCAAATTACTCGCTTCATTTAGTGCTCATGGCTCAGCACAGGCAAATAAGAGGAAAGACTTCGACTTGACCAGATGAGTCTCAGCGAGGGGAGGTGAAAAGACACTGCTGCTTAACTGGGGGGGTGGGAGCATTTCAAGCAGAAAAGGGAAAAGATCAATACCGCTGGGGCTCACTCCCACTCTATTAGAAAGAATCATATTTCATATTAACATAGCCAATTTAGAAACCACATTTACATTCCTAATTTGCATCCTGGCTTTAAAAGCTCATTTGTAATGCATTGTATAATTATTGATGCCTTATATGTGAATATACCACACAGTGACAGGTTGGGGAAGGGGAAGAAATGCCGTCTGGTTTCAATAAACAAACTAGTTACAAGTTTTAATGAATGTTAGTCAGTAATAAATTACTTTTTTTCTTTTTTTTTATTTATTTTTCCATCTCAGATTTTAAAAAGAAAACGCAGAGCTGAACAAGCTAATTAGAGGTTGTGTATTTCAGGAGCAAGAGTAAATGAGATACGGCACGGCAGTGGAAAATGTACTGTGCAATGCCCCTTTCTCCCTTGTCGTGTGTGAGTGGTAGTGGCAGAGGGAAGGATGGTTCCCTATCTAGAACAGGGCAAACTGAGGAAATCCTGTCTGGAAGGCCAGGCACGCTTTGCAAGTGTCAGAAAACATTATGTCTGATATTCCTTATTAACTTCTTCAGGTTTCCATGTAAGCTTAAGGTGAGCTGAGAGAAGGAGAGGAGCGGACAGGAAAAGTAAGGATTGGTGAGTCTTGGTGTACACATCCTTACTTATCTCTTGGTAGGTTATTTTTTAGTTCAAGTGGGCTCAAATTATGACTATCATGGGATAAAATTATCTTAGCTGTATAAGGAAAACAAAGGTTTCCTAAAACTGAGGATAATATCATATATCTAGGCTAAGGACTCAGGATGTGGGCTTGCTGCCTCAGCTGAGGGCATGGATGAGAGGAAAGGTCTGGGCAATTCAAGCTCTTTGACTTTCAGAAGCAAAGTGACAAGACACAGAAACCCTCAAGAGACCCCTATGTTTACCCATCTCATGAGTTCCACTTTTTGGCTCTAGTCTAGACAATAAATAGAACACCTTGATGAATATCCTGGATCTCATAGGAATTTCAAGCATCTGAGAGAAAAACTTCTCACCAGAACATGTTGAATGATCCTTCACAGGAGGTTTGCCTGATGGCAGTATTTGGAATATCCTGGGTTACAATTCAGTGCTTCTGAACTGGAAATTTGAAACAGAATGATTTATCCCCACTGAACCCAATCCCTTTTTTTATAAGTTTTGTATTTTGCAATTCGTGGCATCCTTTATTTCTCCATTTAATTTCTTTGGTCTGTCAGAGCAAATGCTTTCTGATTTGTACTGTTTGGGGTTTTCTCTTCAACCTTATTACAAAATGTTTTGCTGTTGAGCACAGGAGATCACTGACAGATGTAGACTAACATATTTTGGATAATGTTATTGTCTGCATAGACAGCATTTGAAATGTACTTCCTTCATATGACCCATGAAATATCAGATTCAAGCAGTACAGGTGGAAATCTAAAATAAAGGTTGTTAAGTAGAAAAATTAGCTAGATATTAAAATATCTTTTCAGAAGCTAGAGAAGAAATAAGAAAAAAAATGGTCCTTCTATTCTGCCATTGCAACTCCTAGATCTACTCTCCATTCAAAACTGTTTCTTTTTTTTATCAATTCAATTTCTCTCTATGCAGCTTGAGAAGACAGCCAGGGGCTGTCAACATGTATCTAGTGCATCTTGCTCTTGTAACATCAACCAAAACTTTGAGTAGGTCAGGAAACATCTCTCCCTTTCATGAAATAACATGAATTTTTAGTCACACTGGATATGAAGTTGCTTAGACACTCACTGTGGTACAGGGATATTACTGTTATGTTGATAAAATAAGAGTAAAATGCTTCTCAGTGTCATGTGTCTCTCTCAGGTGCTAAAAGCTGATGGAAAGGAGATGGTGCAGGGCATGTTCATGGTCAGCCTTCTAAGTGAGGACACTATTTCCTCTGACCCTGCAACCCCAACTCTTTCCTATTTGTTGTTGGGCAGAAGGAAAATTATCCACAGATCCAGATCTCGGTCATCTTCTAAACACTTCCCAAACAAAAAGGAGATGTAGGCCATGAGCTGTATTTCATAAATTTCCTAGGAAGCAAAGGGGATGGATCCTCCATCTTCCTAGGGATTCCCTTGCAGAATACTGGCACGCTGTGCTACACCTCTCTACTTCTACATCACAGATGTATCTAAAAAAGGTGGGCATAGGGAGCTAGACTGTACTGAAGACAGCAAATTACATAGAAAAGCATTCTGAGAACACAACAGATTAGACCCTGAAGAGGGACTGAGCATAAGCATTGATGTCTTGAGAGTGTTCTAGACTCTCTCTCCTATAAAAGAGAGAAATTGGCTTTTTCAGTTTGCTATTCATCTTATCATGAAGTAGACATTCAAAATACATCAAGTGAATCCTGTCTTAAAAGTACTTGTTCTTTTTCCCTTTATAAAGGAAAAAACTTTTTAAAAATATGGTTTGCTTAGAAGTTGACAGTTATCATTTAGGTGTCTAATATAAGATCACTTGATCCCTGCCCAAGTCAGGGGGTTGGAACTAGATGATCTTTAAGGTCCCTTCCAAATTAAATCATTCCATGATTCCATGAATCCTGCCTTTAGGGTTTAGGAGATGTCAGGCTGATGGGAAGAGGTATCAGCTCAGTGGTCATAGCTGGAAATGTTTTATTGCTTTCTCCTTCCTCATATAGCTCTTTCCCTGGGATTAAGTTTAAACTGAAAGCAACCAGGCTTTTCCAAATGTCTTTGGAATGCTTATCCATGTCACCACCTGACTCAGTGATATCACTTTCACTTGCCTCCATCTTATAATAAATGGTACCTTCTTAGGTGCCCTCAAGTTCAAATTTTCCCACACAATGCTTTAAATGCAATTAACTTTGAAAAGAATCTAATGTCACTGGACTCAGAGTGGACACTGGTTTATGATAACAATGGGAATAGGTTTAGAGCTCAAAGTAAAGGGGAAAAAAAGACTTTTCTATGGAGAATGTGTGATGCATCTTTTGCTTTATCTTCCTCCACAGTTTCATTCTGCTGCCGCACAGTAAATATTGTATATTTGCATGTGCCTGTGTTGTACTGGACAGTTAGGAATTCACTGAAGGTGGTTGAGCAATCCAGTGTGAACTGTGCAGTCGTGCAATTTTGTCTTACTTTATTTTCAGAAGACATCAGTGAAAACAATTTTTTATCAAGTATATTGAGTGTTAAAGGGACAACAAAAAAGTTAATTTTCCATAAGCTCACATGTATTTAATAGAAAGGGTTACTCATGCTATATCCTAAACTTGCTACATAGCAGATCATAGCTATGACACTGATCAAGGAATGGATGAAGGAATGGAAGGAGTTCAGCAACCTCAGTTTTAAGCACGTCGTTTACACTAATCACTGAAGACTCCTATGCAATTAATGGAGAGAGATCAGAACTTCAGGCAACTCCAGCTTTCAAGTTACTCAGAAGGGCTGAGTTCTGTTCTGGAAATATCAGTCTTTCAGCTCTGATGAGATGCAGCTTAGATGAATAACAGGGGCCAGAAGTCTAATCTTTAGATGACTAACATCCCAAAATTAAACATGTCAATGAGGATTCAGTCATTCCAATTACCTGGCTGTCAGGCACACACCTGGCCTTTCCCAAGGCAGAAGTGCTGGCTATGTAGAGAATTTGGACAGTTTAGGAAGATGGGTTGAGACTGTAATACCCAGTAGGAACATGGGTTTGACTGCTCTGGGAACAGGAAAAACAATAATAATGTTCGTATAAGGCTGAGACTCTCTGAGTGGGTTTCCTTGGGGTTTTTTTGTACCTTATTAAGAACAAGATCACAACATACATTCTGCAAAATGCCTTCTCTGCACTAGAGCAATGTGGATGTGACAAAATCATTTTGCTATAAACTTCATGCCTTGCTGAGAAATCATATGCTCCAGAGGAATATGTGTATATATGTTTCTTCTCCGTTTGAAAAATGTAGGTAGAAGTAAATGCAGACAAGGTAGAAGCAAATGCAGGTACTTGCATATATAGACACAAATGTGTGTTATTATCCCCATATACACATGTAGTTGTTTAGTGTCTTTTACAGTTAGAGAACAGGTTTGCCTTCAGGTATTTCAATTTAATGACATGAAGCACCTCAGCTATGCTACAACTGTTAAGCTGAATTTTGTTTTGCATTTTGATTATAAATTAGAAAAATGCTACATTAACTCTGTTTTGAGGATAAGATTTAAAAAAAGGCTCTGTTTATTAAGCTGCTGCCATGGTGATATTTGCAGCATACATTACATTTATAATTGACTTATTAAAACTTATACACTGCAAATTATGGTGATAGCACCCACAGGCTAAAACACCATCAAAATATATAATGGCAATTTAAGAACGTTTGTATCCACAAATGGGAATTTTTAACTGGTGTTCTCTTGTTCTAATGTTTTACTCACAGCTTTTGCAATATTCAGATATGTAGCTGGATTGCTGCAAAGGGATATTGAAAGGAAGCACGACAGAAGGAGATCAGAAGTAGTATTGGGTGATAACACCAAAAAAGAGCCAATGTATAACAACATAAGACAGTATTTCAGTGCTTCAAACTTAAAGGAAAGGTTTTGGAGTCAACTAGGTCATGTTTTACTCCAGGCCATGGATAATGTAGACTAATCTCTCACACTTTGTCTTCATAAAAATGTATCACTATCTCCATATTTACATTATTGGGACAGTGGAGATTAGCACAGTAAACATTGCAACAAACTCAGAACTAAGAGCCGTAAAAAGAGCTGACCTCTTAATGAGATGTAATGAGCTCCCAATGACTGCCATAAAAATTTTTATCCTCCTACCATGTGGGCTCCCACAAAAGAGCAAAGAAGGAGTGTGGTGATAAACCCAATTTTTCCAAGCTTTGACTTGAATTCCCTTGAAAATCACAGAATCATGGAATCAGCTAGGTTGGAAAAGACCTCTGAGATCATCAAGCCCAACCTTTGACCTAACACCACCTCGCCTACCAGACCATGGCACTAAGTGCCACATCCAGTCTCTTCTTAAATACCTCCAGGGACGGTGAAGGTTTAGGGGCAAAGCAATGACATGGAATTTTTCAGGCTTGGTGACACTGCACAAAGGTGGTTGGTAGATCAGAGGAGGGGCTGAGAAAGTACCAGGCAAACAGGTCAAGAAACAGTGCAAAGCTGTGAGTGACAGTCTCTGCCAGGTTATGGTGCAACCCAGCTGCATAACCCACGGCTGTAGGACTTCAGCCACTGTGGCATTCCTAATTCTGCAACGACTCTTTTCCTTCAGCTTGTTCACATGAGCAAGTAGCTAAAGGTTTGTTGGTCTGGAGATACTGGCTCTTATCTTCTAATAATCAACACTAGAGGTTTAAATTTAGACCTTGCTTGCAGAAACCATTGACAGGGATGAAAAAATGAGACACAAAATGGAAAATGCTCAGAAAGACCTTAAACAATTGTAAGAAATTTATTTTTGTAATAAGTGATTTATTTTCCTGATAATAGGAATGTAGTGCCCTAAGACACACAAAGCACCCACACACGATTAGCAGAAACAATACCAGGATCTAGGTGAGACCCAAATTCCTCTGGAGAGGCAGCCAAGGTCAGGAAGGACACCTTAACATGCTCTTAAGGGAAATGAATCTTCTTCATTGACTGTGTTGGTCTGGTCTCCATTGACTCTAAGGGGAATTTACCTCATTTGAATACAGAGACCTGTATTGGTCCTCCATAGACATTGAAATGGAGCTTCCTCAGTGTGGAGCTGATGCCACTTTAGGAGGGTAAGCAATTAATGCTTGTTGGTAAAACATGGATGAGATGCGTTGTGTGCTATAGACCATGTCTAGAAACATAAAATTCAGCACCAAGTCAGGAATTAAACTGATTTCCATACTTGTGACACTGCTGCAAATCTGCTCAGCTGTCTCATAGCTGTTCAAGCACTGGGATTTAAAATACATAGCATGGTGGGTTACAAATGCGTCTGACAGGTGCATTTACACTGAGGCTTTTGAAGCCAAGATACCCTCTCATGAAACTGCTCATTCCTGGGTCTCACTTCCCCTCTACACTTCGAAAACTTCCCTTTTAGCTTCCCCAACTCAGACAGAAATACTGGGAAAGTTTCAGTAAGTTCCTTCCACTGCAGGGTTTTGTGCAAGGTCTATCACAGAAATGTATCACGCTCCGAAATTTGACAGAGATGTGACAAAGCTTACGAATTCTGGGCTGCTCGGAGCCAAGAACATATCCTGAAATTTTGTGACATTCACTTCACTGAGGTGTTCACTGAACGTCATTGACTGTGGCAAGTCAAGTTACAAAATGTTAAGATAGATATGGATCAAATCCATGAGTAAATACCTTTTAGTTCTGTGTAAGAATGGTTAACATTGCACTCCGTGTCTGCAACACTGTGTTAACACAGTTTAAGTGAGGACTGGCTGAGGCTTTGCACCCACGAAATAACATTTATGGAGACACTAATGGTCATTGTAGCACCATATGTGACTCACAGCCCTTTGAGAGCCTGAGACCACAGCTGAATGTGTTTTCTAGGATGGAACACTTTTTCCCAGTGGTCACTAGGAGGTTTTTCTTGTTCTGCATTGCAGCAAGAGAAGATGTTCAGTCAGGCACCTCCTGGAGGTGATCATGGTTAGGCAGCCCAACAAAAAGCAGGCAAAGCTAAAAAGCACAGGTAAAATCCTGGCTACAAGATGCCTGTACCAAGATAATTTCATTGTGCCAGAGTTAGTAACTGTGTAGGCAATGAAATTAGATCAGGGACAGATCAAGTCCGGACCAACTCAGGAGTGCACGCAGAAGCTCTACTAGGCATTATTGGAATTTTTACCTAGGAAGGTTCAATAATACCAGCCTTGGCACAATCCTGCCCTGCAGACTGTGGTTGTGTTTTTCACCTGCAGGAGATCTCATGGTTTTGAGTTCATTAAGTTATTTATATCAGGGTAATGCACACCATGAGCTTTCGAATTTCCAGAACAATGAGCTGCTCAGAGGCTTTCCATTCATTTTTTCTTTATCTATTTGACCCTCAGCAGACTGAGGGGGAGAAGCCTCCGTCATGAAGCCCTGTTCTGGTGTAAAAGGTTATAAAACCATTAGCAGATCATGTTCACAGAGGCTCTACTCAGAGATGTGCCAAGAAAAACGGTGATTCTGCAGTTACTACTGTTTGTGGACGTGGTTACATGCACAACTGATTACATTTGTGTATCTCCCACTGACATTTATATTTATTATTTGACAAAAAATATTGCTGTATTAGGGTTTATTTAACTTTAAATGGCAGCTCTTTTGCTGCTGGATTTGCATTAGACCACACGAATGCAGCTGAGTTAGTCAGAAGTAATTTGTGTATCATAGTCTTGGAGGGATAAGAGAGGAAAGGCATGAAAACTTTCATAATTTTCAATACTGTCTGATTTCTATCTCTTCTGCTGTCATTTATATTTGAGATAAACTATTCCATGCGTATGAAATTTTAATCTTGACTAAGTTAAGTGGATGGCTGTGAAAGATTTTCTCTTTTAATTTGTTTATTAAAAATTATCACAGAAAAAAATCCAACAAACACATTATAAAAAGCACCACAAATAAAGGAAACATATAAATATTTTCAATTTCATTAGTTCCTGGTGGGATCTTTGTTATGGACAGGTCTGGACAGGGTAAATGAGAACAAAAAAAAATATTTAAAAAATTGAAATCCAAAAGACATCAAATGTTTTTTAATTGAGGTTGGAATCATTCCAAGTTTGACTTTCAAAAAAGGCTTTGATATACAGTAGTTCATGTTGGGCTCATGTTGTGCCTGCCAAAAATCCAAAGTAGATCAGAGTCTTTTTTGAAATAAACACAAGCCTAATCTGATGTAGGTATTTCAAAACTCCCACTGCTTTAGTTGTAACATATCTGTTACTGAATGATTTATAAATCATCCCTCTACAAGTACATTTCTATGAGGCTGAGGGTGATATATTTTAAGCTGGGATGCAAGGACATGTTTAAATTCCATACTGCAATTGATGGAGACCCTCCACTGTTTTTGAAAGTATTTGTGAACTGGACTATCTCTGCTTTCCTGTATATTAGACAAAACCAGTAGCCAGAGTACAAGGGTATCATGGAGTGTTACTTCTTTGCTTTTCCACTGGGTAGAAAACAGACAAAAGGCCAGAACTGCTAATAAACATTTTATTCTCCTTGATTTTCAATCATATAGGAATTCAGTTTCTTTCTAAAAGAAGAAAAAAAACCACTTACTTTTCATTTTTTTTTCAGAAAACACATGTTCATGACTGGGCTTTGTTTAAAACACAGTAGTTTATTCTAAGGGATCATTTCACGTTGGTGGGGCAGGATCTGTCTCAGCTCAGTTTAGGTCTCTACAAGCAGCGTGTTTCTCATTTAGATCAGAGAAGATTCCTTCTGGAGTTGATCCTTAGATACTGTTTATCTCACAGGGGGCAACTCTGCCCACCCTGACCCTGGAAGGAGTGTTTATCCTCAGGAAATACCTCTGCGGGACAACTTCTGCCATCTCAGAGGGAAATGTTCACCTTTTAAGTTGCAAGTCTGATGCAGAGGACGGAACAGGGAATACCCTGAAACGGGGCCGAGGCCGGTGAGTGCTGCCCAGTCGAGCACTTGGTCAGAGATCCTGCAAGAAACGTGGAGAGGAGCTGCCTCCAACAGCGGGTTTATATCGGGTATTAGAAAGACATTCTTCCCTGTGAGGGTGGTGAGGCCCTGGCACAGGTTGCTCAGAGAAGCTGTGGCTGCCCCATCCCTGGAAGTGTCCAAGGTCAGTTTGGACAGGGCTCTGAGCACCCTGAGATAGTCAAAGGTGTCCCTGCCCATGGATGATCTTTAATGCCCCTTCCAACCCAAACTATTCCATGATTTTAATTGCAATAACTGTTATGAAAATCCAGAAAGTATCAGCATAATTTCCTTTTTTCCCCTCACCTTACCTACAGTTGTAGAAACCAATCCCATTGATTTTCAAGCTTCAGGATTAAATTAAAGTACTGATTCCTAACTTTGTTATAACAGGAGTGTACATTTAGTTGTTGTGGACATATTCCCCGGGAAAAAAATGTTATGGTGTGTTTTTGGAATAGAATAAAGGTAGACTGACAACAAGGCATTTTGCAAGCACAGGTTATCATTCTGAGATTAGAGGAAAAGCAGAGCAGAAAAACAAAGGTTACCAAATTCTAATTGTTTCATGAAAATAATTTAGATTTCAGCTTAGATATTTCAATTGTGTGAACTGAATCTTTTCTCTCATTAAACACACTTTTCTATTCTTTGCACAAAAGCGAACTGCCTGAATTCAGATATTAAACCTCACTGAATACAGTAATTTTTTTAATCTGTCTCATCAGAAGAACCAATCAATTCATTCCACTGTTTGATGGTGAGGACATCATATGCAAGTCTCCAAAACCATTACATAGGTCAAATTTACAGTGCTGCAAAATTCTTCTCTGATATGTGCAGGGCTTGATGAATCCACATTAACACTGGCTTTTGTCATGGAAATCCTGAGTGATGACTTAATGTGACCCTATGAAATGATGCCATTGTAGATTAGCAATTAGAGAGTGGAAGAGGTGAGTTCTAAAAACTGTTCATACCATGTTGTTAAAATTAGAACCTCACTTCGCTCCTTGCTTTTCAATGTTGACTGATTTATTCTCTTTCTCTGTCTCTGTTTTCAGTAAAATATTTCTTTTATCAAGCGTGTGTCAGGCAGTTAGACTGAGATATCAGGTGTCTTCTTACTGAAAGAGTTAATCATCTATCCCCAAAGAGCAAGGTGAATCCAATAATCAGATATTGAGCTCCCTTGCATTAGTTTGGGCACAGTGGCAGGGATGCTGTTTTATTTTAATATGTTAATCTAATAAAATGATGCAGTTTATTTCATATCTTTGGGGAGAGGTGCTGATATTATCTCAACTTTAGATGCATCCTCACTTGCCTGTACAGATCAGCCTTCCACTTCATCAGGGTGATGTTACTGGATATGGCAATTTATAATTGGAAATGGCAGCCTGGAGATTTTCTAAAAGCTTTGGCTTTTTTCTGAATACTGTGGAATTTCATTAATTATTATTATTTTGACTATGAAAAGAGGATTTGCCCAAGGGCAGTTTTGAGGCTCCTTAAAGATTATTTTCCTCCATGGAAGGTTGCCAAGATTTCAAATTTCTCTCTCAAGATACTCGGCTTTTTTGGTAGGAGGTGGCTGAAGTGAGTGGAAGCATTCACAGCTTTGGGAAGGAGACCTCAAGCATTTCTCATTCTTTTTGAGGCTGTTTTACCTCCCTGGAGTGGGGGCAGCTGTCACAACATCACAAATTGTAGCCCACCAAACACTCCTCACCAAGGCTGCTGCTTGCTGCCTTTTGCCTTCATACAGCATGGGGAGGGAACAGGCAGCGCCATTCCTTAGGGGAAGTATATCCAGCTCACAGCAGGGTGAGACGAGGAAAGGTGGGATTATTTGTAACTTGTCATGGGCCAGAGAATATCTTTCCTTCTCCAGAAAACCCCTTCTGCAACCCATCCTAAGAAACAACTGGAAAAAGGAAGATTTCTTACTAATACGGAAATCTGAAACTGGGAATCACAGGGTTCTAGAATCTGAGAATGGCTCAGGTTGGAAGGAAACTCTGGAGCTCAGCCTGTCCAAACCTAGAGCCAGTTGCACAGGACCATGTCCAGTTGGCTTTTGAACATCTCCAATGGTAAAAGCTGCACAGTGTAAACCACCTTATAAAAATGGACATTCGGGTAAGGAAAGTACTGAAAAATAGCTCTATTTTGCCCAGGTTTTGGAAGAAAAGGGGTGAAGGAAGAGCAGGTGTAACCTTCTGCAAGGAGGGCAAATGAAATGAAAAGCTGAATTGCAATATTTTATCAAAATCTGAAAATTACCCTAAAACTTTTGAAAGACAGAACTCTCCTCTCCCTCAGCTTTTTTTATTCCCCCACCAAAGAGTTCCTTGTGGAGCAACTCTCCTCTTTCATCCTCTTCCCATTTCACATATGCAGAGCAAACAGGATCATGGCCTCTTTATATTCTGAGCCCTTCAAACAATTCCCAGCTGATGAACAAAACAGAAGGAATTTGGGACCCACCAAAGGGCTGTGAGTGACTCATCTGTCTAGAGCAGACAAGTCCTTGTGATGAATCACTTTTCTTTTGATGTAAGTTTAAAAGTAATTAAATAAAAGGTGAGGAGACAGTATTTTAAAGCTCCCTCCACTGCAGTAATTAGATAAAACCAACATCAGCTTTACTTCTGAAGCCTTGAGATGTAAAGAGAGGTAAAATATCATGTCTAGCCATGATGGGAGGTTTTCACCTTCGTATCAATGCCTGCTGCAGATTAAACATCCATGGGTATTGCTCCAAAAGGAATGCTGTAGCCAGTGCCCCACACTGACCAGCTGCAAATCAAATCAGTCAGAAGTTGGACTCGATGATCTTGGAGGTCCTTTCCAACCTTAATGACTGCGTGATTCCATGGAATGAGGCACAGGCCCCACTCCAGCTGCTCAGCACCACGACACAGGGGTGATAAGGACAGAAAACTCCAAGAGCCTTATGAAGGGAAAAGACTGACAAAGAGGGATTACTGAAATAATTAGAAAATTATTCATCTGCCCATTTATCTTTCCTCCTTAACTCACTTGCCATTTTGTTTTAAGGCTGTGAGAGAAAACTGGTTTTCTTTCATTTCAGGGCAGAAAGTGCTGAAGTAGGGAGATGATGGCCGAGGAAAATACGTTAAGTTTTCAAAACTGTTCAAGAGGAATATCCGAAGGGGGGTATTTCAGTCAAAATTTCAAATTTGCAATTTAAAACCCCTGTTTAGCCAGGTCTTGCAGGCCAGAATATAGACTTTGGACCCCCCATTTTTGTCCATCCACAGCTACTTTGGGTGGATCCATGAGGAGATCTAAGGTTGTCATTGCCCACAAAGTAGAGGGTCAACTGATGGCTGCCTCTCCATCAGCTAGCATGGACCACATGTCCTTACAATAATTCCATGTCTGCAGTACTTAGGAGGGGCACCAAGGGCCCTTTCTAATGTGGCCTTTTAAAGGAATACAAATTTTTCAGCATCTGTACTGAATCAATTCTTTAGCAATAACCAGTGAAAAAATCTGTACCCTGAAGGGAGAATCTGCTCCCATCTCCTGCTTTATTTTTTCCTGTTTCTTCTTTGTTCTTTCTCCTCTAATTTTCCTCTTTTCTGAGTTTTCTCTAGTCTTCCACCTGTCTTTCTTTCCCTGCAGCAACTCCTAACTCACAGACTCACCTCAGTCTCTCTACTGAACTGATCATCAGCAGAAGAGATTTAGGGCATATGCAGAAACTTGAACACTTCTTCTGAATATCTTTTTCTTTTTGGATTTGCTTGACTTCACAGTGAAAAAAAAAAATTGGGAAATCTGTCACAGAAGAAAGTATTCACAGCTGCCAATATTTTTATTGCAGAAAAAAAATGAGGCAAAAATGCGTGGACCTGCATTCCATGCTATGGCATTAATTGTGCTACGTAAAGACAAAGTCCCCTGGGATTAGGACCAACAGATAATACAACAAGACTGTATCTCCAGCAGGAGTTAACATTTGTGCCCAGCTTTTAACCCAGTTGTATCTCAGATGAGGAAGAACTTTGTTGGATTAGCCATTTGGACTCCATGTTTTGCTGTCTTTCAGTTTTCTCCACTTTTGAGGCATCTTACACACCAGGTGAGCCAAAGGGGCACAAATGAGGAAAAGCTCCTGTGGTGGTTGTTCTCTGGAAAAATTATTGAAGTGGCATTTGAGCTATGACTAATTTATTTAGTATTCAGAATTTAGTGAATTCTTTTGTCACATCACCCATCATAAATAAAAGGAAAAAGATAGAAACCTGTTTGATGCCTCAGGCATGTTTTAGTTTGTTGTTCAGGTCAGTTCATTTCAATGCTTAATTTTTAATGGTTCATTTAACATAACTGTTTAGACTTGAAAATATTTTCACATAAAACTTGGGGTTTTGGGGTCAGTTGCTGTCACCTCAAAACATTTGAAGTCTCAGATGACAGGTTCAACATCAGTTGGAAAAGGTGGTCTTGTTGTTTGGGCCCTTGAATGGGACTCACCAGACTCAAGCTGAATTTCAATCTCTACCACTGACTCTGTGTGACCTTGGATAAAACATTTAAGTTGCATCTCCAAAGATTTTTGAGTACAAATAGTTCCACTCATAGAGTCACTCGGATAGTTTACCTGTTTTCCACTCAGTATCCTTCCTGTGGAAGAAGGAATCTGGTACGTAGAGAAAAGTATGAAACCCAGCAGTTCCTGAGGTATCCAAAATCATGCACCATTAGTGGGTATAGGAGCTTCTACTTAAAAATTATTGTCTGATGCACAACATGTTTTTAAACTAAAGGCACTGTTATGATGTAAGATCTACTACTCACCTCTAAACCATAAATAAGAAACAAGTCTTTCAGTGCTGGTGTGCAATTGCCAATTTTTCCCTAACTTTTGCCACTATTTTTTTGCTCCTTGCAGAAACAAAACTGCAAGAAAGAAAGCAAACACGAGCTGCACATTTTCAAGCTCTCCAATAAGCCTTCCTCTCCATTTTCTTCTTCAGTCCTGCTGTGCCTAGAATTGTAGAATAACAGAATGGCTTGTGTTGGAAGGGTCCTTAAAGATTATCTTGTTCTAAGCCCTTGCCAGAGGCAGGGACACCTTCCACTAGAACAGGTTACTCCAAACTTCATCCAACCTGGCTCTGAACACTTCCAGGGATGGGGCAGCCAGAGCTTCTCTGGGCAACCTGTGCCAGGGTCTCACAGGGAGGGATTTCTTAAAATAAACCAACCCTCTGTCAGTTTGAAGCCTTTCCTCCTTGTTCTGTCACTCCAGGCCCTTGTAAAAGTGTCCTCTCACTCTTTCTTGTTGGCTCCCTTCAGGTACTGGAAAGCCACAATTAGGTCTTCTCCAGAATGAAAAATCCCAGTTCTCCCAGCTTTTCTTCATGGTGCTCCATCCCTCTGATCATCTTTGTGGCCTCCTCTGGATTTGCTCCAACAGGTCCATGTCCTTCCTGTGCCAGGAATTCCAGAGCTGGTGGCAGCACTGCAGGTGCTGGGTGCTGTGTATATACTATATAAGAAGAATATACTATGGCTTTCTTTCTCCTCAAACAGGTATTCTACAGAGATAATTCCTATTAGGAATTTCCTAACGAAGACCACTGTTTACAGGAGAGACACAATCTAAGTTTTACCCAAGGTCATTATGAATTTATTGATTAAATGTTTCTTTCATATAATAAACTATTAACCATTTCACTGAACTCGGGGGATTTTCATCTTCACAGCTTTCCTACATCCTTAAAAAACAAACCCATGCATGTAGAACACTATTGATGCTGCTCACAGTGTCTCTGCAGATAAGTGAAGCAAGAAATATATTCAAACCAGGCTTACAGTGACTGAAAAGAGGGTAATTTATCAATGGATGATTATATTCCTTTTGTCAATTATTCTCTGCTCTTCAGACCAAGAGCAGTGGCCTGTGTTTGAGTAGAAATATATATGACTACTTGTAAAATTAGACCCAAACCCATATCTGGAGGGAGAAAATCCTTCCCAGTTTTACCCTTACAGTAGCACCTGTGGCCTACACTCACTTTTAAAGCACCTGACCTGGCTCCTGACACTGTCACACTTAAACATTTAAAAATTAGAAATCATAGTTTCTAATATATGTTCCTCAAAATTTCAGTGCCCCTTACACTCAGATTTTCATGCTGGTTCTGCCTAGCTTAGTGATTGTCAATCATTTAAAAGAAAAAACACAAAACCAAACATTGAGGCTCTTCATACAAAGTGTATATTTCTAGGAACAGTTACCCCAATAAAACTGTTCCCAAATATCGTAAGATCATGCCATTGCTCTGAAATGCTGGAATAATTCATTGAGTATGATGATATTCTCTTACTGGAGTAAGATAGATAATAATAATTAGAGGAGAAGATGGTTCTTTTTCCTTTCAGAAAAGAGCATTTTACCTGTTTGCCCTCACTTTTCCTGTCTGTGAAAATGAGACATCACTCTTTTGTGTAGGAATTGCAAGGCCAAGGCAAACCTTGACTTAGCAGCAAGAATTTCAGGCTCCACTCCTGAGAGCTGAGTTTGGCTTGTTTGTAATTCCATAACCCACATGAAAACAGCACTGATTAACCCTCCCATATTTCTTTCCCTGTAAACTTTGCCTACCTTAGCCATGTAGGATGTGCATTTTTGAAGATATGGCTTTGCTTTTGTGCTGTATTTGTGCAAGAACTAAGAAAAGGGGACTTCTGTTACACACCTACTGCTATTCCCAGTGTTTGCAAAGTCCTTTAAATTCCCTCTGAGGAGCAGTGATCGATGTGCTACAAAGCATTAGCACTGCAGAGAGATCCATACTTTGCTATATACAAATGGGCTGATTTCCCTGCCTTCAAAGGGAGTCAGGAATATAAAGTGAAGGACTAAAATACTACACACAAAGCTATTCATTGATGCAGTGAGACAGCTCCAGTCACCTCCCAAATTTTAAAATCTAGGTGTAAGCATAAATGCAAAAAAACCCCCAACAAACTTGATTTGAGGGAGGTTTTTTAGAAGCTCTCAACACTTAGGAGGGGGATTTTCTTCCCCAAACAGCCTTCTCAAAGCAAGCAGCTTTCAGACACAATCTCAGCCTCTGCCAGAACATCCCTCCCTGCTTATCTTCCTTGTGAAAGGGAGTCCAGGCGCTTTCCCTTCCTACGGAATGTGCTCTGATTACTCGGGAGCCGCCAAACCACCTGACAAAGAGGACGGCGGCGTTTCAGCATCAAGGCTTCCCACAGGAGGCATTACACCTTCAAGGGGGAGAGGCAGGCGGGGAAGGGGGGCAGCAGGGGAGGCAGGACGGATGCGGAGTGCCGAGGCACCCGGAATGTCACTTACAGTCGGTTGGCCACAGTTGTCAGGGTTCACTTCCATTAAGCTTTGTGTCAGTTCAGAAACTTTACACATGAGGCTGTGTGAAGCGTTCTGCCACTGCTGACTGCCCGGGGCTAGCCCACAGTACCTATCTTGTCACTGGTTTTCCAGAAAACCTCTCTGAGAATTAGTTGCATATGTTGGCCAGGCGGGGTTTTGTCTCTTATTTGTTAGCTTGGGACTGGATTTTTTTTTATTATTATTAGGTTTGTGTGTTGTTGTTATTGTTTGGTTTATTTTCTGAAAGGGGTAGGGCTTCGTTTGGGAGTTTAAGGAAGAGTTGATTGATACAAAATACTGAAAAGGTTAACTGAACATTTAGTATGAGGAAAAAGAGGGGTGATGGTAAGAGCTGAGTTCTCTTATCACAAAGAAAAGTCTCCACTATGCACTTTTAGCTAAGGCTGTAAAAAAAAAAAAAGCACCAAAAGTGACTGAAAAAATGTGATGGGGTCTGTTCTGAGACCGTATTTCATCTACCCTGACAATGTAGAGATTATTATTAAGAACAACTCCAATAAATCTAGTTTACATTCAAAAAGGAAGAGTATATTTCTATATAAATTTCCTGTAATGAATTTGGAGAAGTCTCACAATCTCTAGTCCTGCTTTTTTGCAACAGATTTCAATTTATCAGATTCTGCTGGAAACGCAGCACAGAAGAAAGGAAACAGTCTAGGAAGTTCCCAGAGTGTGTGGAAGACAATTCCCCAACAGAGCTGGAGAGGGAACCAACTAGGGAAGGTGCCTGCTGGACTTGCTGTTTGTGACTAGCAGTCATGAAGTGAGAGAGTTTTCAGTTCTTGGAGAATTGAGGAGTTATCAGAACTACTGCCTTGGACTTCCAGAAGGCAGATTTTGGCTGGTTTAAATGGTTGAGAGAATCCCTTGGGAAGCAGTTCTGAAGAGCAAAGGAGTCCAGGGAGGCTGGACATTCTTCAAGAAGGGCATCCCAAAGCTGAAGGAGAAATCTGTGCCCATGTGCCTAAACACAAGCCAGTAGGGAAGAATGGCTGGCTGAACGGAGAGCTCTGACTGGAACTCCTAACGATGGAAACTAATTGTTTTTTTAAAAATCTATATATTGTTGCAGTATTTGATCAGTCAGAAACAATTACACAATGGCTGTATGTGCACCAAAGTTTGGAGGTTTTTCTCTAGGAAACTTTAATCTTAATTTTACCTTTGTTATCTCCCATTTCCCTCCGTATGTTCAGTTACAAGGGAGTGTAATTTTATTATAAGTTACTTGTTCCCACATTGTGACTGAGGAGTAATGATTGCAATAGCCCCTCCTACACACTGTTAAATACTAAGAAACTGTCCTTGATGTGAAAAATATGCTTGGACTCTCCAGAAACAGAGCCTGGGTATGCCAAACTGAACTTTATGCGATGTCCAAGCACCAAGATCTGTGCTCACACTGCACACCATCATCTCCCTTCTGCTTTGGCTTTTCTCATGTCTCAGTTATACAAAGGCTGGGAAAGAGATAGGAAGAAAGCAGAAATACAGGTCTCCATTTAAAGGGTAAACCTGGGAGCTAGAAGGGCTGTATTTAAGTTCAAGAGCTGTCCCAGACAAGTTCACATAATAAAGAAGGTATTTATCTCTCAGTGAATCACAGGAATTTAAGTAGCAGCTCGAGCTGTTTGCAGACAGAGGGTCTGACACTGGCTCCCTCCATGCCTTTAAATAAATATATCTCTGATCTACACTTCATTTTCCTTGGCTGATAGTAACCAGCTAACATTTACGGATCAAGCTGAAAACAGTTTTTCCTCTGATTATA
This sequence comes from Pseudotriccus pelzelni, assembly GCA_035584735.1. NCBI lineage: Eukaryota > Metazoa > Chordata > Aves > Passeriformes > Tyrannidae > Pseudotriccus > Pseudotriccus pelzelni. The sequence continues at coordinate 110,741,167 of JAWMRA010000113.1, forward strand.
AACCTTAGGGTGCAAACTTTGTCTCCATCTCTGATCTCTGCCTCACATCTCACCAGTCAGGCTGCTTATGTTTAACAAGTGAATAATGAGGCTGGCAAAAACAAAGTTAAACCTTTTTTTTTTTTTTTTTTTGTCATATCACAATTTCATAAGCCAATTCCCTGCTCCAAGGAAACACTTCTGTTACACTTCTCAGAAAAGCAAACATTTTTTTTAATTTATTTTAAGTTGCTCTTTTAGGTTTCATATCCCAGGCCTTTTTATTTTCCCTTCCTCAGGCTTTGTTTTTGAGTTGCACAAAAAGGAAAAAGGGCACGAAAGGAAAAAAGGGCAGAGAAGAAAAGAGAGAAAATGAAAGCTGAAAATTTGCCAGCCAAACGTTTTCAAAACATAACATTTATACACTGAATGTAACTTTCCTTCTCCTTCAAGTCCTAACCCAGCTTCTTTAAACTTCCAGGTGGTGTAATGGCTCAAAAGCCAGAGCTGTCATTGGGTTTGTTTAGCACTGAGAACAGACACCCATGTGGGGACATGGATGAGTGTGCCTGGTGGGAACACGGTGCTTCTAGTGACGTTGCTGCATTCTGAAGTGGGCACTGAGGAGGAGACCCAGCAAGGCTCTGACACAGGGCTTTGTCCACCCCATCTCCTCCTGCTCCCTTTCCCAGTCACTAAAGCCCAGAAAAAACCAAAATAAATTTTAGGGCAGTACCTTGATACCTGGACCGTGACTCGGGCTCATGGTGCTGCCTTCCTTGTGTAAGCAGCAGCTCTTCCTCCAGGTCTGCCCAATAAATAATGGAGTGGGTGCCTTGGAGGGGAATTCCTGTGACCTCGTGGCCTTGAAGGTTGTGGTTATACCAGCAAATAAAATGGGCTGGGGACTCTCCCTTGAGTCCTGGTGGGGGCTGTGGCTCACAGCCCTGCATTCAGCCAAACTCTCGGCCTCCAAAATAGGTCAGCTGCCTCCAGTCTGCCTTTTGGGAATGGTCCCTGCTCTCTGCTAACCCTGGTCCGTGACCTGGCTGTGCTGATATATCACAGTGCGGATGATCAGACACAAAGCCTGTGCTCTCACCTTGTTTATACAGTAAGTCATGGCCTAAGAGTCTCCTGAAGATTGTCTCAGCAGGGAAGGGGGAGAACAGACATCTCCAACTTGGGATTCGTTCCTCCTGTTTTTAGATTCAGGATGGGATTGTCTGAGGCAAAATATCCTGATCCCTGTCTGTCAGCAGTTTATTGCTAGGCTTTGTGTCTAGAACAGGCATCTGCTTCCCCTCTGCCATCAGTGGACAAAAGTAGGGGGAAAAGTTTAAATGAATCAACAATTCATTAATTAAGCCCAAAAACATGTCTTATATGATTACATGGACTGAGTTACCTTCTGAAAGCTTCCCTTCCTATTAAAGAGGGAAATCCTAAGTGCTCTTATTTCAAATAAGTGAACTTAGGAAGATGGATCCAACCTGTTAAGAGCTGCTATAACATCATTGCTAAAAAATCTGGCCTCTTCAATCATGAGCCAGGACTTCTATGAAAATGGATGCCATAAGGTGGCATCCACCCTGTGACATCTCTGGGCTCTCTATAATCAACAGCGAGAAAAAGCCACTCCTAGGATATCTTTATCAGCCTGCAGAAGACCTTTGGGACATGGCAGATGAGTTATCCTTTAGAAATGTTTGTGGTTTTGGTTTTTTTTAATTAATGGTCAAGAAAGCCCTGGGTGAGTGAATCCCCTCTACTCAAATAAAAGGCTTTTATCTTTTGATGGCTAACATTGTGTGAAACGGATCATGTCCAGAAAGACTGACTTGTTCCAAGAAGTTGACTATAGCAAATAATTTTTAATCAGGTAGCCAAAGTTGTGGCTGCCCCATCACTGGAAATGTTCAAGGCCAGATTGTACAGGGCTTGGAACAGTGTGGTCTAATGGAAGGTGTCCTTGCCCATGGCAGGGGTTTGAACAAGATGATCTTTAAGACCCCTTCCAACCCGAAACATTCAGTCACTCCATAATTTGTGTACAAACTCCCCAGAATATGCGTACATTCAGAACAAAAAAAGAAGTCTCCAACTTATTTGATTGAAAAGATCAAACATTTTCAAATATCTCACCCTGTTTTGAACTGCAAATCCTGGGGAATGGCTGAACTTTACACAAGACCATGAATCAGTATGTGAGGAAGTCTGTTATTCTCAACTTTCCTCTGGGATTGTGCCATAGCATATCTGAATGAAAGATCACTCCTTTTGAGGAAAGTGTCAAGCTGCATTGCAATTTTCTGACATAAAAAAATTCCAGGGAAAACCAACCTAAAATAGTGGGTAAACCCAGGTGGGCCTGAGTTTCCTTATGTCTCAGCTACATAGTTTGATAGAAGAATGGAGATGTGAGGGCAAAGTTTAGTTGTCAGATCAGTGGAGATGCATTACAAAAAAAAAAGTCCAGGCATGGAGTTTATCAGTATCACAATGTCTGAGAGAGATGCCAGAGGTACTGGTGCTTCTCTGAACCATGGTATGTGAGTGTGAGATTACAAACACTGATGAAGCAATTCAAGGAGTATGTGTCCCACTGGGGAGTCAAAGCGGTTCCTCTTAATCCAAATCAAATCTGTGTGTCCAGTCACTGCCAATTATCACTAAATCACATCCACTTCTAGAAACTAACAACTTTCATAGGTACATTCCTCTTCAATTAAGGTGGAATAGAAACAGCCTTTCAAAAGTGGCTCTAGACCCAGCCCATAAGGTTTGGGTTCATGTTAGCAGAAGGCAGTTGCTAGTGGGGCCTCTGGGTTATAAGCCAGCTGGGACAGAAAATTTTCTGGAGATATCTAGAAGGGTCTTATGAAGGTGATTATTTCAGCATCCAAAAAAAAAAAAAATTGCAGTATCATCTCTATTTGCTGCTAGGAAAATATGCTACTTTATCAAGCAAGTGTAATATAATAATGAGTAACCATTTTATTTAGGGAGTTTATGGTTTATATTTTCAAATGTGAGAAAGGCATCAGAATGTTGTGGCAGGGTCGTTTCAGCCTTCTGTGTTAAATCAGAAGAGATTGATAAAAATGTTAAAAGTAATGGGCAGGTTTTGAAAAGCCCAAGAGGGATTCGGTTTGCTCACTTTCACAGCTCTAGTGGGAATGGCAAACCTAATTGTGCTTAAGATTCTCTCCCCATTACAACTAAAGAAATATTCACTGAAAATAAAGTTAAGGGCTGGTGTTCGTTTTTCATGTGCTGCATCTATCACTTATGGGTGTCATATGACATGAGTATTGTCCTTTGACAAAAAGATTATTTCTGTGTTCTTAGTGGAAAATCCATGCTTAAATCTTGTGAAAGGGGTTTGATTATAAGCATAAACACAGTTTTATGCTTAGACTAAGGCTGTTGCAATTAAACAGACTGTATTTTTCCCCCATTTGGGACCTGTGAGTGTTAGTATAAGCACTCAAGTGATTTTGAAGGGGAAAAAACAATGAATGAAGACCTATGATTTCTGGATTCTGTTCCTGGCTTAGCCAGGTGACACAGATGAAATTTTGGCTGGAAATTCAATCCTCTGTGAAATGCAGGCATTGCTACCTATCTCCTTTGTAGAACACCTTGCAGTCTCTTGAGGATCAGCAGCAAGCAAGGATATTGTTGCATTGCAAGGCAATATGCTGAACTGACACCTAGTATTAAAAGAGGCTCATTCATTAAAACTCCAACTATTGGGGGTATAATTGCACTAACAAATAACTCCCCACTGTGCTCCCATTATCCAGTCCTTTCTTCAATGCTTCAAGTGTGTAAGGTGGGGATTGCAAGCCACTGATGTCCTGAAGGGAGATCTGAAAGGTTTGAAGTTGTTGGAGGTGTCATCGAGGCTCTGGCAAAATAAGGGCTGAGGTGAGGAAACACTGTGGATGCAGTCAGGTTTCAGATTGCAGGGGTATTTTAGTCTTCTTTCAGAAAAGCAGCTGGATACTGTATATCACACAAGCTCATGTACAAAGGGAAAGGTATGGAAATTAACTTTCTCTCTGGCTATGATAAACCACCAAGGGAAATTCATAGCAAATCTGTCTGCTACAGTTAGGGCTGAGACAGAGCCATTACAGAAAAATAAATAGTGGCAATGGTCAAAAGAATGTCAAGATGCTTTCAAGCTGGCTAAACAGACACTTATATCCTCCAGGGGTTTAGTGCACTTTGTCCCATCCCTGCCAATCTGTTAAACTACTGATGCTTCACTGTATGAGGTCAGGAGTGGTGATTTCTCACATAATACCAAGTAGCCCAGGAAAGCCTGTAGCACTTGCATCAAAAATGCCTCCTAAGGAGGAAAGGGGCTGTGCACAGATGAGGTGAAAGGAGATGGTGGGGAGGAACTCACAGAGACTGCAGGCAGAGTGGTGAAGACTCAGCAGAAAACATGGCCCGCCTGACAGAAGTGTTTTTGAGGCTTGATAAGGGGATTCCAGCAAAATTGACTTCAATCATCAGCATTTAAAATTGACTTTTTGGAGGGACAAAAATATATAACACTAAATGAAACAGGAAGTACTGGAGAATCACCATGTGTTTTGGTCTAAAATGTCCTGGTGTAAACCCACAGTCATACACAGCTTTAATATATACTTGATTTTACCATGCTGAACAATCCACAGAGTGGATTCAGCCATCCAGAATTAAAAGTACAGGTCCTTCAAACTTGAAAGAAATTAAGTCTCATGCCAGTAAACAAGGCTTCAGTGAAAAACAGTAAAGCCTAAGTACAAAATCTGTGTCTGTAGATACAAGTTAAAGCTGGCTCGTCCATCCTGCTGCATTGCTAGCTGTTATCCAGGACACCTTCCATGCCCTGAAACTATTCCTAGACCCTGTGTAAGACCTGAGTTATGTCAAAGTGGATTCCCAAAAAGCATCTTAGACATAGATGTTAGCACTGAAATAGAAGGGAAGTATTTTTGGAGAGTAACAGGGTTTGATAACATGTCCACAGCCAGAACATGCCAGTTGGCTTCTGGAGGAAATAGTCCTTGATATTTTTTTTTTTGTTAGCAGAGATATGTCCTCATGGTAAAGCTTTCTCAGGGTTGCTGTCGAGCTCCTGTCAAGGCAGAGTTGACAAAAAAATATGTCATGAAGAAAAGCTACAGGAAGCCAATAATGCTGCTGTGTTTAGGTCTTGGGAAGCTCTCAGAGATGAAGAATTAAGAAAAGTTTGACCTGACTAATCAACACTACAATTTGAAGAAATGACATGACTACTGAGTGGAGAAAAAAAAGCTAATGATAATTCACTGTTGAGAATGATATCCAGACCCTAAATTATTGCCGTTTTGCACTAAGTGTAGCTTACTCTGGCTCCATGTGGGATAACCCTGGCATGAAAATGTCTATGAATAATGGGTTAAACTATTCATTATTCATATTACATGCAGTAAGGGGGGGATAATTTGAGTATGTATTTGTTGTCAAGTATCTTTTAAAGGGAATGGTAATTTTTAAAGTACCTTTTTAGGATAGTCATCAATACAGCAATATTTTCCCTTTACAGGAAACCCCTTTTCATCCTATCACCTATATGATATTGCTTCCTTACTGCAAACAAAGGCTCCTTTCATCAGCCATCACCTTGAGATACCAGATTAAAACCGAATCCACACAGAATGTAATCTGAAACATACTAGATTTTAAGAGGAATCTTTTCTAGTGAGCTCCTTGATTTTTAGATCAGAACAATGGCCTTCAAATCCTGAGTCAAAATCTTTTCCTTCTTCTAATCTGGAATTACAAGACAATAGGATAATTTAACATAGAAAAGACTCAGGAGGTCTCTAGTCCAACCAGCTGCTTGAAATAGGGCCATTTTGGGGGTCAGACCAGGTTTTAGTGTGAAGCTCTCTTTGAAAAACCTCCAAGGATGGAGACTCACAACCTCTGAGAATGAGCTCCTCCAACACCTGACCGTCACAGGGAAATTGTCTTTCATTATTCTGGTTGGAATCTCTCTTGTTTCTGGTCACACCCCCTTGCCTCTCATCCTCTCACCATGCACCATATGTGAAGAGCCTGGCTGGATGCTCTTGATAACCTTCTTATAGGTTCTAGGTTGACCTTGGGTCTCCCCAAATAACCTCTTCTCTGGGCTGAACAAGGTTGAACAGTCCCACCATCTGCCAGCACCAAGCAGGTATTCCAGCCCCTGAACACCTTGGTGACCTTCCACTGAACATACTTTAGTTCATCAGTCTTGTCTTTAATCTTTAGGGGCCCCAAACTGGCTGCAGTGGTCTAGTTGTAAGCTGAGTACTGAGCAAAGGGGGATAATCCCTTCCCTCAGGCTGCTGGCTCTGCTCCCGTTCATACAGCCAGATACAACAATGTTTTTGTCCTGTGTTGCTGCCAGAGCTCACTGCTGACTGGGGACCAAGGATGTTGGCCACAGAGCTGCTGCTGAAGCAGTCAGTGCTAGTCTGTACCACTGCAAATGGCTTTTCCTTCCTATGTGCAGGGCATTTGTCCGTGTTGAATTCCATCAGGCTCCTGTCGGCTCATTAATCCCCACTGTCTCAATCCTTAACTCAGCCTTAGACAGTATCAATGGGTCCCATCAGCTTGGTGTCATCTGACAGCTTGCTGAAGGCACACTCCATCTCCTCCTTCAGGGCATCAACACAGAAATTAAACAGGACAAGTCCCAGGAGAGATGGTGAGTTACTCACTGGCCTCCAGGTTGAGGATGACCCATTAACCACAACTCTCTGAGTCCAACCCTGCAAACACCTTTTTTGTCCTTCCCATTGTTTATATTCAACTTTTCCTTCACCTCATTCTTGCCAGAGCAGGAAATCAGTCTCCCTTTTGGTAATTTGGTAGCACTCAATTAAAAAGAAAATCCTGATCCTTAATTAAACCTCCGTGTCTTATCACAATAGCAATAAATGCCAGAAGTGACAATTTCTACTATCCAAAGGATTTTTAGGTTTTTTTTGGTCATATTGGTGGCCTGTATTGAGCCAAAACACTTAGAATAAGAAACATATCTGGGGTAATTACTGACAGTGATTTCTAAAGTCCTTGATACAGCCCAAACATCACTATCCAGGCTGTAAGTAGAGTATTTGACTCTAGATAATATCAAGTTGGTGGTAAGAAATGGTTCTGGCTGCCCAGGTTTGATGATAGACAGTTCAGCACATTGCTTAAATAGCTAGGAGCAATGCCAATTAAAGTGAAATTCTGCTCTAACACTGCCTTACAAGCCTTTTAAACAGACTGGCAAATCAAGAAACAGACTTCACTGAAATATTACAGTGTGCAGGTTTCAGAGGAACTTTGGAAGAAATTCTTTAAACCTTCATTAAAAAATACGCCTAGTATCACAAAGCATGAAAAATATTTTCTAGGCAGCTGGTTAAAAAAAGGAGGGCAGCCAGGGGAAGTCTTATATGTTCATATTAAAGTCCAGAGCAGAAGGTTCAGGTTGCTGGTTCCATTACAGAAATATCCCCGTCTCCATCAAAAAAGTCTGTTTCTAAAGGGAGCTCTTTATTCACTGTGTTGAGATGGAAACACGAATTTGATATCTATGAGAGGCCAACAGGGTTAGCAAGAAAACAGAGAGAAAAAAGGACAGAAGTAACCTTTACAAAGCACTTCTCCATCTGATACTGTTGAGTAGACTTGGCTGAATAATCCTCCTCAGATATTATTCATCAGTGTGAATGCTGGCATTTTTCTCCTCCATTTCTGCAACATAATGATTTGTAAATAATTCTTATTTGCAGGTACTCTGCTGGTAAAATTGCAAACACTGGCCATCAACATTTAAGTGCTTGCATATTGATTCTTTTTTTTCATTCCCCCCCCCCCCCCACTTTATGCTTCCTGCCAGATGCAACTATAAAAGAAGTTCAAAGGGATGAAGTGAAAATGATATTCAAGTGAGTATTTTATTGGAAACACTGGGAGGAGGCTGCAGCCTCTGCGGCGGGAGCGAGCGGTCCAAGGCTTAAGCAGCACATTAAATGGCTCACAGCAGCAGAAGCCAAAGCTCTGGACATTACACACACAGACTCTGATGTCTCCCAGGAAGGCTGGGATCATTAGTCCTGGTTCACTGGCTTGGAGTTGGAGGTTCCTGATGAAAAGGACATAACACCAGGCTCAAGCTGAGACTAATGGGAAACAATGCGCATCTGCAGACTCTGATGTTGCTAATCCAGCTCCTGCTGAGGATGAACAATTGGAGCAAGGGAATATTCCTCAAGCATTGACAAACTGCAATTGAGGATTAGAAAAGCCCCCTGAATGTCTGAATTTGTAATATGTCTTCAAGTTGGCATTATAAACAGTTGTCCCATAAAGCAAAGAACCTTTTCTCACTAAGGAGTATTTTACCAAAAATCATAGCAGTGTTAGGATTCTGCTGGTGGTGAGTTCTTTCTTCCTGTGTTTTTTATCTTGCTGAATTTGGTAGGAAATTTAATGTGGATGCTTGCTTCAGCTGCATAGAAATTAGGCAGAAAGAGCCCTGGTACCTCAATACAACAATTTTCAAGTCCAATACTTATAATTTAGAGATACTTTATGTCACCCCGCACTCCCATATGCCCTGTGTCCCCTTGAAGGCTCGATGTAATCAAAATCTGGACACTGACCAATTTCAGCATTCAAATATCTTTCTTATTGCATAAATTACTGTGTGCCATATAGTGCCAGCACCAAAATCTGACTTTCTGCAGCCTTTCATTATTAGAAAATCTCTGGTGTGTTTTTGGCTTTCCGAATACATGTCTCCCAGCCAATTTGCAGGTGCTCCTGAGGAATTAGCTTGGGCAATGACCATTTCCAATAAGCATGCAGGACGTGCCCACCTGTTTTGGAGAGCAAGAGAGTTCAACACTGTGCATATAGCCAGAAAAATTACAGTTAATCTCTGGGAAGGAGCCACAGGACCACTCAGCCTGCCAGGGTAAACATGGACTAATTGTCCTGGGTAACATCTGCTGCAGTTCCAAATAGTTGTAGTTTTTATTACAGTAGTGGAGCTCTCTGGAATCAAACTGATTTGCTATTAACAACTCAAATAGAAGATATTTGACCAAGACATGTCACCAGTTGGATCATTTGACTTCCTCCTAAGCCCAACAGAGAATTGAGCCCAAACAGGTTGGACTTGACATTGTAGTGATGTTGGAGTTGTGATGGTCTTTCCATTTTTTAGGTTGATGGATGAGCTTTTGGGCAGTGAGGTTCAATCCATTGACAAAAAGCCCATTTTATTTAGTTGCTTTTCACAAATGATATGAGGATTCCTGAAGCTCTAGGCTGCATCTAATCACAGAATCACAGAATGGATTGTTTGGAAGGACTCTAAAGATCATCTACCTCCAACACCCTGCCATGGGCAGGGACACCTTCCATTAGAAAAAAAATATTACTTTTTAATTAATCTTTGTTATACTTAATCATTGTTATGCCCTCTTAAAGACTCCTTTCAAATTTTATGCTGGGGACCTATCCTAGGATAAGTTATATTTTTAAGATAAGCTGGGGTGAAAAAGAAAATCTGCTTTTACCTGTATCTTAATCCCAAATTCACAGCTTTCAGTGAAAAAATACACTCCATGTAAATTCATCATAAAAGGCTCCTTTGCAGTTTCATTTTACTGCAAGAGGCAATAAACAGGTTCAATCTGTTGACTCAACTCAGCTGAATTACAAGCCTGTAACAGAATTTACAATCCATTCTGTTTTCTCCTTCTTAGTCTCAGATTTGGAATTTTACGTCATTCTGTAGAAAACTTATTTTCCTTTTATCTGGTGTTTTTTTTTTTTTAGTAGGTAGAGGGATTTTTCTTTGAGTGATGAATGCTGTAGCACTGAGGTAACCAATTCTGTCTGCTCATTTTCATAGGCAAGGGATATTCTTCGTTAAAGAAGAATGAACATTTGAAGAAAAAGTGGAAACAGAAAGACTGAACAACTGTTAGGTACATATTTGATATAAGCTCAAGGTTACAGATCCTACTTTGTGTCCTCTTAAAGGGAATTAATTCTGCCAAATACACATCCTGAACTCTTTAGAATCAGGTTGTGATTCATCTTCTTCTGAAGCAGACATCTGATATAAATCAGTAACTAGTTCAACTAAAGACGTTTGTTGCAGACACCTAATTTCTCATAAAAAGATAAAATTAAGGGAGTTGAATTCCACCCTCTTCAACTAAATTGCTATGTGTTGACCCAGATTCCTAATTGTACAAACCACTCTGTAACTCCTTTTAGGAGCTACACCCATTTGTACATATTGGATATCTTGCCTTTTTCCTTTTTTTTTCCCCTCTTCTTACACCGGTGACATCAAAAGGTAAAAAGTGTAGATCAAAGCTGCTGCAGCAGATCAAAGATAAAAGCAACAAGAAATTCAAGAGCCACTGTCAGTTTTCTAAAATCATGGGTGGAAAAGGATCATCCCCTTTTTTTCCCTTTAATTTTGGGGAAAGCCAATAACCATCTACAAACAGTCAAGGTTTGAATCCCCACTCTGAACCAGTAGCAACAAACTGGTGGGGTCTTGGTTTTCTTATCCTTGAGGATTTTGTCCCTGATTTTTTTCTAAATTCAACCTGTGTGTTTGGTGTGGAATCCATATTCCCTTGAATCCACAGACACTTTTAACATTTTTTTTCCCCGTGGCAAAAAGCTGCCCAGCGCAACTCTACATTGAATAAATAAACACCTTTTTTTATTTGTTTTGTCCATGTTATCTGACAATTCCATTTGATGCCCCCTTGTGTTGGGAGAGCCAAGGAACAATCATTTCCTCATTTTCTCCTTGCCACTCAAGATTTTTAGAAAAAGTCACATTTTTCTTCAAGTGTTTTCTGCTTTTTCTTCTTTTTTTTTTTTTTTTTTTTTCCTTTTTATTTTTACCCCCAGGCAAAAACCCTTGTCTATATAATAGTCTGACATTCTTGTTCCCACACTGTCTTCCCATTTGTGGCTTCTCCCAGAAAGAAAGCAGCAGCGAATTCTTTGTCTGGGGTGAAATAGGAAAGCAGCACAACAAAAAGAAGAGTCAGTAAAAATATTCTGTTGTGATAAAAATGTCTAAGCATTCAAAAGTATTAAAGCAAAATGATAACAAAGTAAGAAATGGAGCATTTTGTCACCTTTCTTCCTCTGAAAATATGTTATATTTGAAAGAAATATTTCTTAAATTGCTTTGCTTCTCTATTTTCTACTCCTTCTTTTTTTTTGTTAGTTGTGACTCAAGGCAAAGATGATGAAAAAAATATGTAAAAATTAGGAAAAGCAAGTATTGTGATACTTGAGAGTCTAGCTAGGGAAAAAAAAGTGTCATAAATTTAATCAGACACACTCTAATCATAACGGGCCTACCCTAGTTTCTGATACTTAAGAATTTCTTGCCCCAAGAACTCCTGTTGACTCCTATGCCCCATCCACCCCAAAGCAGGATTTTAAATTAATTCAGACTAATTGTGTCAAATTAAGGTGAGGAGTCTGCAGACAGACTGCTGAAACCGGGAAAAAAATGTTACAGAGTATTTATATAATATTAGTTAAATATAGTTTCCTTCCACTCTGGGCATCTTTTAATACATATCTTGACTTTTAGACAGTTATTTAAGGAAAAGCTCCCCTTTTCATAAGAACCAACTCCCGCATTGGTAAGACTTTTCTTCTGAAGCTGCTGGCAACAAAAGCAACTTTAAAACCTCAGCTGTGATTTTTTTCAATAGTAACTGTGCACAATTCTTTCATTACACAAAAAGTAACACTGAGAACAAACTTAATGATGTTTTGTGGGGAAATCCTAATTAATGCACTGAAAAATAACATGGCTGGGGAGAGCAGGTTTAATGACTTTTTAATTTTAATAAAATTTTTAAAAGAATACTTGAAAACATGAAAATTATTTTTGTAAGTGTTTTTATATTATCAGAGCCTGGAAAACATGGTATTGATGCTGGGCTGACAGTTGGATTTGCTGATCTTAAAGGTTTTTTCCAACCTTAAACATTCTATGATTCTATGAAATTTTAGTTTAAAATAAATTTTTTAGTTTAAAATAAATTTTCATTTGAAAGCACTAATTCAGAAATGTTCAATCATAAATTGTCTTTTAATTTCAAATTAAATATTTCAAATTACCCAAATTTAGTTTTAATTAAAAGTTTCAGTAGACAAACACTTATAAGATTTGGGGGTTTTATCCAACTTCAAGACAAGCTAAAAAAAACCCCTGAAACACAAAAGTATTTCCTACCAGTCCCTAAGATGCACTTTTACAAGTTTGGAAGGATACGAAGAGACAATACACAGTGAAAGAAAAACAACTTCCTTTTCTATTTGATCCCCAAATCCAGAGATCCGTTCAGTAACACAGCGACTTTATGGCAGGCTGATATTGGAACATTTGATATTTAAAGCACACCAACCACACAACTTCTGTCAAAGTTAATTATCAATATGACAGCTTGAAAATTTATCCACAACTTCTGAAGTTTCTCCATTATCGGAGCAACACTCCTGTTCTGGTGCAAACATAATGCTGAGATTGAGGCAATACCCCCACAAAATACCTGTGATCTTCTTATTGATGCTTCACTGACTTTCAGGATACAGTTCTGCATTTCTCTTCTCTGATTCACCTTTTACAAGAGCAAAAGCTCAGCTCTCCCAGTGCAGAAATACTGGTTTAGAGTGGTCCAAGATGTAAGAGGAAAAATAGAGTGATTCCTTGCACTGTATTGAACGTACAATGTGAAATGACATTAATTCTATGCATAAAAATAACACGCTGATTGATGACAATGATGCGGACTGAGAACCCTGCTAGTTATAAAAATCCTGGTCCCACTACACCAGATTGTTTACACTCAGGCCATAAAATATAGCCATTTTTTGCTTGCTTTATCCTCATATGCGGGTAGGAAATAAGATGATGTTATAAAACGGTAAAGTCAGCAATAGACTTTGTTGCTTGATTATTTTTTATTTTAACAAGGGTTGTTTGCTGCCTGTAGGAATTGGCTGGAGAGGGAGAAGGTGGGTGCAGGATTCCTTCATGGTAGTAATTCACTTGCTATTAAGTGGTTCTGCCAGGTATAGGGTGTATAAAATAAATGAGCTACTGCAAGCAGATCCTGGAATGATTCTTATGCAAATAAATGCAAATAATCCTACTAACAAGGCAGTATTGAAGAGGGGAAAAGCCCACTCACTGGAGTTTGGCTTTTCTTGATGGTGAGCAATGAACCCCCAAATTAAAGGACACGAGGCTGCCTTCATCTGCTCCCTGATGTGTGATTTATAGATCGCAAAATAATAGAACACAACGCAAATTAGAACGTGAATTTCTTGTCCACTAAATAAGTTTGGTTGTTTGTTTTTTTTTACATGCTCTCACGTTTTCAGGTTGACCAAATGTATTTAGTACAGCTATCAGGAATTTAGAAGGTCAAATTTGGCTTCTTTGGCAATTCTTCTTTGGGTTCTCCAATGCTCCTGTTGTAAGCCCTGAGTCACCAGGATTGTTTTGTTTGTTTTGTTGGGTTGGGTTTTTTTTCTAATTTCTGACCGAAATCAATAAAAAATGTAAAAGTAGAGAATAATGGATATCAAAGAACTTCAAAAATATGTCTATCAATTAGCCATCCAAATATTTCTCAGTAAAAGTCTAAAGAAATAGTCATTGCAAAATGAGTCTTGTAGCTACTCAGAACCTAATTCACTTTTCATAGGATAATATTTTTAATAAGATTTTTTTCATTTTCTTTGCCTTTAAAAAACCCCTAAATTTTCTAAACATTTGATTTTTGGTTTGCATTTTCTTGTGCTTGAAATTTCCAGTTTTCAAATGCCAAAACCTGACTATTTTCTGGCTTAGAATTTCTCTGTGGAAATTTCTATCAAGTGAGAGTCTTCAGATGTAGCTGCAGGTCTGTCAAACTGTTATTTAACACTTGAGAGAGGAGAAAACAATCAAACCTCTTTGTTTTAGCCCCAAGTGTCACTTTCAAGTCTTCTTGGATCATCTTAAATTCAAAAATTATTATCTGATGTTAGGAGCTTGAGGCAAATGACTCCTCTTGGAAATCAGGGTCATCCCAACCATCACATTTTCCTTCATGTGTATCAAGGATTTACACATTAGTCAGTAGTTGGCCACAGGCAGGTGAAATAAGACCAAAAGCCAACACTGGGAGAATCGTCCCAAACTTTCCTGCAACTTGAGCTCAGCCACTCTGCCTTGCTCCCACTGCATCTCCACGACTTGTGTCCTCCTGGTTTCCTAATCCAGAGACAAAACAACATCTAAAGATCTCTGCTGAGAAGCAATGAATATAAAAGCCCTTGGTACCAGTTAAAGCATTTACTCCTTGCTGCTTCCTTGAGGGAGGATGTTCCCTGTGGTTGTTGTACTCCTGGGTGCCTTAGGCTCCAGGATGAGTAAACCAGGGGAACAGATGAGAAAAGAAATCTGTCCCTTCATCCTGCCTAGGGTTCATTTGTGACCTGTGTCCTGCTTCAACTTCTTGGGTTTGTGGTTTTGTCTTTTTTTTTTTGTGTGTGTGTGTGTGTGTGTGCATAAAGCCCCTGAAAAAAACAGTTTTCACTTGGGTTTTCCACTTTCATGTCACCATGCTTCGCTTGCTCTTATTTACTCATTTTTAGGTTTGTCAGATAGGCCCCCATCAGTCTCTGAACACATTTACATAATTTAAATGCAAAATGCAAACATGCTGACTAATGTCTGCCTTAAATAGACTCTCTTAGGATAAGCTAGACATGTTCCCTATCTCCAACCCCTCAGGCAAAACCTGAGAGCAGAGATGAGCTTCGTGCAGTGCCCTGCAAGTTGATGGATTATAAGCTGGTTTGGGCCAAGCGAGGGAAGCAAATTCCAAAGTTCAGGGCCCTCCATTGATGATGCCTAGGCTGAAACACAAGTCTGAGGAAAATAGGACATTTTGGGAAAAGTCCCAGAGTTAAACCTGTTCGTGGCATTTAAAGTACTCCATCACGTTGGAGCAGGTCCCCATATCCTGAAGGATCATGCCAAATTCCTCGTGGTTAAAGCTGTTTCCAGGCAAAATTTGGTGAGATTGGGAGACCCCTGTGACTCAGAAGTCAGGAAAACCAAATAATTCCTTTAACCAAATGAATGATCCCTCAACAGCTTCTCCTTTCTGTGCTGGTTTATTGCCTTTTTCTTACTTCACCCTTCCATGGTTGGGTTTTCACTTTGCCCTTGATGGCAGGTTGAGATCAGAGGCAAACTCTTAAATGGCTGCAGCTGGGTAAGATGAATTCTACAGCATTTCTGGACAGGTAAGGAAGGGTCTTACTCTGGGAGGTCATGAAGAGCCTTGTCCAGGAGTGATCTGCTGGTAGCTGATCACAGAATAATAGGATATCCTGAGTTGGAAGGGACACAAATGGATCATTGAGTCGAACTACTAATAACAATATCCTGTAATAACAACCCTGATAATTTTGAAGGAAGGGTTAGGTATTCTGTAAACATATTTTAAGGCAGCTTCTCTCTCTGATATATCCAAAAGGCTTAGAAAAAAGGAGAAACAGAACATTAATGATACCCAAGGAATTATGATACAGATCTTGAAAAGCAGTCAGGCTGAGTCCTGGCAGAAATGGACATTCCCATGCCAAAGAGAACATCTGGAAAGTTTTTCCTCACCTTGGTTTCCTTTTGCGTATATGAAAAATCTCAGGGACCCTCTTGGAGAAAGTAAACACAAAACATTTAGACGTGTCTTGTGATATGAACTGCCAATCTTTTTAAGGGAATTTTTAAGCAGTACCTAAATAAAAGCAAGAACATATGACTTAGCCAGTAGTAAGACTCTTGAGTTAATAAAACTATAATAATAGTAAGTTCTAGTGGCCACTGATGGTTATAAAGTGTCTGATTTTGTGATTTTTCTGTGTTTTATTTTATTTTCATTAGATCCTGATTTTAATCATTGCCTTGCATCTGCAGTGCTCCAATTTGTTTTCTCTCCTTCATTTTCTTGAGCTGTTCATTTTTCAAATTTCTTCTAATGAAGCAACTAAGCAATCAATTAATTGTTTCTATCTTTGTGACTACAATTTTCTTAAGTTTGGTGTAAGTAAAATTGCTTCTTGATAGAGTACTGACACCACACCAGTGCTGCTGGAAACATTATATAAATACTTATTCCTGCTTTTGGTTGTCCCTGAATGGTGTGTTTGAAAATCAGCATCACCATATCAACACAGGAAAAAAAAAAATAAGGATACTCCTCAGCATTCTCATTGTTTGGTCTTTGACAGATATGAACCAAATTCCCCTGGAGTGAGCCTGCAGGGTTCCACACAAACAGAGTTTAACACAGACTCTGAAAATTAGGAAACAACTTTATGGAGGCTGGCAACTTTCAACCTGTCTGGTTAAAGAAGTCAGAACAACTTCCTTCCTGATGATTTTATAATACCACATTTTTGTTGTCACAATAAAACCAAGAAATTCTTCTCTGTTGCTCATTTGATTAAATAATGAAGCCTGTTGTGTTGCAAAGAACGGTTTGGTCCAGTTTCCCTCAAGCCACTCCAGGTTCTACCCTTCTCTTTAACAACACAGGGAGGAGGCAAAAACAGTGGGTTCAGCCTGGTGGTTTCTTCTTGGAATAAGGCTCAATGAAGTGCATAAACAAATTCTAGGCAATTGAAAACTTTAAATGTCCTAAGTGACTCTGAGTATAAAAGGTATAAAAACTCATAAAAGGGGTATCCTGGGGTCCTGTATTGTCAAGGGTTTCAGGTTCATGTAACTGAAAAGAGAAAAACAAAAAGTAAAGCATCAGCTGGAAGATAGTCAAGAAATTAAAGGCAGAGATCTGAAATAACCTCATTTGCTCAACACTGGGACAAATCACACACACAAAAAAAAAAAAAAAAAAAAAAGAGTGATCAGTTGTTCACTTTCTTGGAGACCTCAGCTTAAAACCATCGGCTTTTCCTGGAAAAGTACCGTGACTGCACTACCAGATTTAAGAGAAGAATTGCTAAACACAAATCTAACTCATAAAGTCACAGGCAAATATATCCCAATGGTAATTCATCCTGTCCACTCTTCCTTCTAAGGACTGATACTTACTTTTGAAAATAACTACTTTCCTCCACTGGCTATAAGTTAAACCCAGAAAGGTAAATTTGGTTGGATAGCTCACTGTACCTGGCTAATGCAAATATTTTTCTATTTTGTTTTGCTTGAAATGATAGTAATGATAAAAACAAACAAACAAAACACGCTGAAACTCAGGAAGAGATACATTAAAAGTCACAAGACAAGGAAATGGCGACAACAGAACCCAGATCAATGTAATTGATTTTGCAAACAGCTGGAGCTGCAGTGTAGAGAGGCCAGTTAGAATTGCAGCAGTACCTGCTTGCTGAGGCCCCCATTTAAAAATAAAATAAAAAATAAAAAAGGAATACAGTCACCAA
This sequence comes from Pseudotriccus pelzelni, assembly GCA_035584735.1. NCBI lineage: Eukaryota > Metazoa > Chordata > Aves > Passeriformes > Tyrannidae > Pseudotriccus > Pseudotriccus pelzelni. The sequence continues at coordinate 110,758,702 of JAWMRA010000113.1, forward strand.
AAGAACCCTACACAAATAAGCAAATAAACAAAATATCTATTGTTCTGTTTGATTAGTCAGGCCTGTGATATCAACAGAGACTCAACTTGAGAACTCAACCTGAAGACATAAATCTTTGGGATGCCAGGTTTAATTTGTTCACTTAATTGTGTAACTTTTTATTACAGCACCACAACGTAGAAGAAGCTCCTGAGAGCTGGAACCACAGTGACAAAGGCTTGAATCCAACAAGCAGGGCAAGGAAATTTTTGATTCTGCAACCAGCTTTTATAATTGCCCCTACGAAAAGACAACTTAATAGAGTGAGCAGAAAGAATAACCTGTGTGCACACACAAATTTCATTTGCAGGGGAGCTTACTTATTTCTTTTAATCAGAAGGATGATAATTAAGTCTAAGAATGAACACAGCTATACCCTAGTACAGAGATGCTGCACTGGAGTATTCCCCTTTTGGGAGCAAACCATATTGGATAAATAGTTCTATTACTGTGCTCTGGCTGGGGAGGCTGCCCTGATGCAATTACGCTGGTATAATTGGTAGTGCTTTGGTGTAGAGGCAAGGCTTCATTGTGGATAATTTGTTGACAAAATGATTAATCATTTATCATTTGACAGTTAATCTGGAAGTCTATTAATTCACTTTTTCCTCCTCCCCAGCCTCCATCCCCAGCACTCACACACACATATACCCCAGCCTGGACCAATAATCCAGACTGGTGGGCCACTGGCAGACTCACCGCGGGGAATTGAGATCTATGTTGCTTTTAAACTCATTTGCCTGGCACTGGAGAGACCGAATCTGCCTCTATTTTCTGTTTTTTCTTTTGCCCTGATTTCCCATTTTAATATACAGCTTTCAAGTCTGGTATATTCGGCACAAAAACCGGCCTCCTGACCTTGTCTTTCAAGCTGATGGATGAGGCAATATCTGACCAATTACATTTTAGTTGCAAGCCCTGTGTAAATGGAATATTTCTCAGGATGTGAATAGAAGTTAGTAATATTTCCCTTTATGTTTAAATGGCTTTTTAGCCCGTTAGAGATTAAGTGGTGAATATAAAGGGAGAGACCAACAAAAAAAACTTTAAAAGGTGTTAAATTTATCATGTGCCATAAAAGAAAAGATATCTAATAAGCCACCAGTACTTCTTGGGTGGTTTTTCAGTTTCGTTTTACACTTTTGAGATTAAAAGATACATGCAAAAATATGTACAAAGTACCTTTTAGAAACTTTGGAAGAGGTCAAGGAGAAAATAGCTGGATTTCAAAAGCTGAACTTTTCAAGGATTTTCTCTGATTTCTCTAAAACAAGATAGCCTCCTCCTCCTCTTAATAGTTCTTCAATGCCTTTTTGGTAGCCAAAATCTTTGTTCTTTTTTTTTTTTTTTTTTTTTTAAGCAGCTTTGTAAAAGAAGAACTAAAAACTAATTATGGCTATGGAACTTTTGCACAGAAGAGTTTAAAAAGCACAGACGTAAAGAAGGGAAAAAGATGAGGGCCCATTTATCTCATATTGACAGGACTAGCTTCAAAAGATGACCTTGAATCATAATCATCCTAATGAGCTGAAAATATTTCACTTTAACAAGTGAAACTATAATCAAATCAGTTTCTGAAAGCTCTACTAATGAGCATTTCCTTTGATGAAAACATGGTTCACTGTCTTAGTCTGCAGGAGGTGCACTACAGTAAGAGGCCAGCTCATGACAACTCATTAGCTGACCTGGGGAGAGACTAATTTGAATGCTTTTGATAAAAATTTCAAGGCTTTTTACTTAAATTACAATTTATGCACTTTTATAAATAGTATAATTTTTATAAGTTGGGGGAAACGGGTTAGGAAGACTTCAAAGTCACGGAACAAAGTTTGTTTACAACATTTATTCTGTAGGATCTACAGAACTTTCAGGGAAGAATATTTTTAGCAAGTACTTTTTTTCTCCTTCATAAAAAAACCAAATGTTCTGAATTCAACCAATTCTTATGTTTGTTTATGCACAGAAGAAGAGGTCTGCCCTACCCAGCTCCCTGATTTCCTGACTGATGAAAACACTTTAAACTTTATAGCATTTAGCACTGGCAATATTTAAAGTCACTATTATTTACTGTGAGCTACTATATCAATTATCTCCAGAAAAACAGGCTTGTCTCATTAGAAATCTCAGTAATTCATTCAATTTCTTTAAACTAGTGGCAGAACTTAAATGAGAAACAATTACACAAATCTGGTTTACTACCGTTCAGCCCCCCTCCAGGGCCTATTCATTAGGATTATTCATCATTTTAACTCCTGCTCTGCTCCACACAGAGAAACAGTTTTCTGTTTTTCCTCCCTGCATGGCAGTGTTGCTGTCAAAGCTGCACTTCACGCTGAAGTGTTCCCCAGCTGTTTTAAGTTTCACTCCCAGTCAGATCTTGGTTTTCAGAGAGTTTTCTTTTCCCTCTCTAGCGCTGCCGTTGCTCCAGACTTTCAAGGCTGTTCGACTTGTGTGTGTGTGTTATGTGTCAGTGTGCTCCTCTCAGCCCCTGTGTGCTGCAGAAGCTACACTGAGATGTACAGCCTGTGCAGCTTGTCAGTGTTTAACAGGCTATCCTTACTCTGACTGAAGTGGAGAACGTGATATTTCCAGTTGATGTTCCACTCAGTAGGTGACTTTTCTGTAGCACATGCAGTAAGGGCTTTATATGTTGAGTATAAGCGAAGTTATACTTTATACTGTGTCTTATCCCTGGGAGTGTTCAAGGTCAGGTTGGATGGGGCTTGGAGTAACCTGGTCTGGTAGAAGGTATCCCTGCCCATGGCAGGGGGTTGGAACTGGATGGTCTTTGAGGTCTCTTCCAACCCAAACCATTCTGTGGTTCCATGGTTATATGAGTTCAGAGGTCTAGCATAAATCCCTGTTGGCTGCCTGGGATGTGCATTGCAGAGCTCAGAGTGTCTCAGGTCAGCTCGTTAGGTGTGGAACCAGCTGCATAGATCAATGAAAATGCACTTTATTATTAGCATGTTGCTGCTGGAAATTGTGGTCTGGACTCAAAACTTGCTGAGGGAATCTCCCTGCTGTCCCCCCTCACAGTCATTAAGGCTGGAAAAGACCTCTAAAATCATTAAGCCAAACCTTTACAGAATACCACCATGATCTCTAAACCCTGTCCCTCAGTGCCATGTCTACTTGTTTTTCGAACACTTCCACCAATGGCGACTCCGTGATTCCCTGGGCAGTCTGATCCAATGCATGACCCTTCCTTCAGTGAAGAAATTTTTCTTATAATTCAGTTTAAATTTCACTTGGTGAGCCCCCCCAGCCCCCTCAGCTGCTCCTCATTACATCGCTATTTGGACAAGGCTTTTTGGTGGTTGTAGTAATTTGGTAGCTCACAGATTTGGCATTTGCAAATCTTTCAAAACTATTAGAACATGTAATAGAAATGGTGAAATAAAAAACTGTGGAAGAAAATGGAGCCAGTGCTTGAAGTAAATTATTCTTTTTATTTGCAATCTTGTTACACACTCAGAACACAAACTGGTCTGAGCTTAGAAGGTCACAGAAATTAATAGCGTTGTGCTCCTGGTCCCCAACTCAAACAAACAAACAAACAATGACGGGGGGAAACTTAAAAATGTAAAAACAACCCATCATTCATTGGACTTGTAAATTCCTGTACTTTTGGAGTTGCTTTCACAAAGTATGTATATTCATGGATTTATTCTGTCACAAATCAAAGGTGGGAGTGCAGCTCTACGTGGGTTTTGCTCAGGTTTCCTTTCAAGTTTTATTTCAAGGCCAGGCTGTATGAGGGCTCTGAGCAACCTGCTCTAGTGGAAGGTGTCCCTGCCCATGGCAGGGGGTTGTAGTGAGGTGATCTTTAAGATTTCATCCAACTGAAACCATTCTGTGATCCTATGAACCTTTTGTGCAAATCAACAGGACTGAACCACTGAGAGTTGGGGGGGTTCATCACGTAAAAATTAAGCCAGCACTTGGAAGCTTTAATCATTTTTTTTTTAATCTCTTGGGCTCTGCAAATCTTTGTAACAATATTTCCATCAAGGGGAAAAGAATAAAAAGTAGGAACTTTTCCTGCTCCCCCGAAGAACTATCTACTTCTTTAAGTCCTTGCAAATGTAAAATAAAAGCAGTGGTGGTTTGACAGAAGTGGGAAGCAAGGGAAGCAAAAAAAATCACCGAGAAGCCTCCAGTAGCTGCAGTGGTGAAGGTGATGTGATAGGGATTCAAACTGCAGCAAGCAGGTGGATGCAAAGTGTTCCTCTCTGGAGAAAGGGGAAAGTGGACTTGCTAAAGACTCTGACTGATGATCCCTGTCAAAGTCAGTTGCTGTGACTGAGGAATCTGCCAGCTTAGCTGTCAGCTGTAGTCGTGGGCTGCAGTGTGCTGTTCTCTTACCAGAGGCAGCAGAATGGCTTTATGCTCCTGGAATATTAATTTAAAGTCCTTTTGTTACAGTTTAGGTCTTGCTAAATCTGACAGGGGCTGTTAAATTGAGCCTTAAATTTACATGTGCCAATTCTTATTACTTCAGCATCTTCTTACAGTCCTCTTGGAGCTTTTGTACCTCTTGTGCCATAGATGGTGTGATGATTATATGTTTCCAGAAAAGGCATATTTTGGAGTAGAGTACTTTTAATTGTAAGCAGGAATCACCCACCTCATTGAATGACAAGATCTCCTGTTACCTTCTTTTTTCTCTTTCATGAAATGGTAATAAAAGTACACATCCTTGTTTCCTGGGAGTTGCACTTTGAGCTCTGACAAACTCCTTAGAGCCCTTCACTGAATGTCCCTCCAAAGTAGCACTGATCTATTTGGTGAGAGAAGCTCTCAAGCTTATTAGAAAACCATAATCTTTAAATATTATTTCTTATTTCAGGGGTTAATTCTTGTAGTATCAAAAAAGGGAATTCTCCTTTGAGACTCATGAGAGCATGAAATAAAAAAAAAAAATTAAAAAAAATCACAACATAAATAATAAAAAGAAATTTGGTTGAAACACATCTCTAATATTTTCTTTTTTTCCCTTTACAGAAGTCTTAGTGGGAGAAAAATCAAAGGATAGTAAATAGTGCAAGAAAATACAGTTAATTAGGAAAGCTTTGTGGCTGGCCCAGCATCCAGCTGTTCCAATTAAGAGAAGAAATTCTTATAAAACTGAGCAAGCGAACTCACCACAGAAAAGTAGAATAGCAGAAATATTAAAAATTCCAATTTGTGGATATATTAATAACTAGAAAAGTTTTATGATTCATTTACAAAAAATTTTCATTGTACCTTTTGCCTTATTCTTTTTTTTTACCATCTTGGTCGTGGCAGAGCCAAGAATGAGCCATCAGGGGGTATCAAAAAAAAAAAAACCAACCCTGAATGTGCTGAAAACTTCAGAAACACTGAAAAAGAGTGCTCAGATGGACACAGAGTGAGCATGTGTAGTCTTTCATAAATTCTGATGTTCTCACAAATGTTAGTACAACAGAACATTCTTCCAAACATTTATAAAAGACATCATGCTTCACCATGTAGTTTAAATAAAATAATAATATTCGAAGGAAGAATCAGAAGGAATTATGCATGACTTGCAGAGCTAATCATACAGCTTGAATAACAAACATCAAATAGTTGCAGCAAACAGCTCATGAGCAACCAAATGTCTGAAAATTATTCATCAAAATAATTCTGCTAGCGCTTATTAACCATGCTGGAAAAAAAAATATCACAAAGAGCAAATAAAAATGCTGCCAGTCTGTGAGCATTTAAAAAATATATTTATGCTACTGAAATATAATCAGACCTGGACATTTGACTTCAGAGGCAGAGGATGGGGTGTGATAGGGCTTCATTCCTAGGGCTGCCTTCACCCTATGAAAACCAAGGGACCATTTTTTAGAATAAAGTTCAGTGAAAGAGCCTGAATTCATGATTCTTATACAATTTCCCCACAAAGACTCAGCCAGACAGGAAGTTGTTCCCACCCTCCACCTGCTCCATCTAAATATCGTGAAGACATTTAGATGAAAAAGCAAAGATGATAATCAGACTTAAAGTGGACTCGCAGAAAGGAGGGAGAGCACTTTTCACATGGACAAATAGTAATAGGACAAGGGGGGAATGTTTTTAAACCAGAAGAGGAGAGGTTTAGATTTAGATTAGATATTAGAGGGAAATTCTTTGCTGTAAGAGTGGTGAGGCACTGAAACAGGGGGCCTAGAGAAGTTATGGGTGCCCCATCCCTGGAAGTGTTCAAGGCCACGATGGATGGGACTTGGAGAAATCTGATCCAGTGGAAGGTGTCCCTGCCCAATCTCCCATGGCAGAGAGATTGAAGTGAAATTGTTTTTAAGTTCCCTTCCAATCCAAACCATTCTGTGATTCTATAATATTATAATTTGCTGGTTCCTGAAAAGGATGATCCCAATACTACCATTGTCTTCTCTTTTTTTTCTGGCTTCATGGTCCTGCATGTCCTCTACCTTCTATCCGTCTCAACCCTCACTGGAAGGATTTACCTCTTAAGCCACCAAAACGTGGTAATCCAAGAAGAAACATGGATAGTTCTTGTTCTTTGAAGTGTAGGACCATGAACATCAATGCCAATATTCCTGAGGAGGAGGCAGGCTGTAGTGTAGAGGTGGAAGTCAGTGACCATAGGGAAGGGTAAAAGGGAATTCATAATAACTTCATGGCTTGCAGTGTTATCCTACCATGAAGTTTGGTCTATGGATGTGCACAGATAAGAACACCATTTTTTCTATAGTGGGATATTTAAGAAAAGAAAAAAAAAGTAAGAAAAAAGAAAAAATGTTTCAAAAATGAGAACTCTGTGAATTACTTCCATCTTTACTCGCGGTTCTCAACAGTTAGGATTGTGTTGCTAAGAGATTCTGAAAGAAATATCACTAAAAAGGTAGTGCATAAAATGTGAATTATGTAGGAGAAGGTTTTCTGAGTAGTTGGAATTTTTCATTTGCTAATATCAATATTAAAGAGAAATGTGTGCATGTAGGTATGTATACATGGCAATGCCAAAATGCAAACATCAAAATGCATCTGTTTATCTTTTAGGATGCAGAAGGAGACACTAGAAGGGGTATATATATATGTATATAGTTATATGCATGTGTTCAGAATTAATTTAACAGAGGAGATAATTTTAATGCATAATTTCTACAGAATCATAATGAAGAAGCAGAAATTGTTTTTAGAGACCGTTTTCCAGTAATAGATGTTGAAAAGTTAATTTTATATAGTCTCATGCCATGCTCTCATTTATCAAAATCATTTGTTATGGAGGGAAAACTGATTCAGTTGAAAATATTGTTGTGTTGTTGATATTTATATTTATTCTGGCTTTACTCAGACTTCCCATGTCTCCCTTTTACACAGTTTTTTTCCTGATGAGTGTTCTCTTTCCTGCTTATTTGCATCTTGGCACTGGTGCATCTCTTCATGGCTGGTGTTTTAGGTGTCAATGAGTTTGACTGGTGATCTGAGAAGAAGTTTATAGGGTTGGGAATGGAAAGCAGAGGCCACCTCCACATGCCACAAGGTGAGAGGAGCAGGAACCTGGTGGGACCTTGTCCTCCAGGTATCTCCTTTAATGCTCACATCCCTGTTCACAACTCAGCTCTGTGGCTTCTCCCCAGCCAGATGATCTCCTGCTTTCCTCTCCCTGCACTTTACCTGGTTCAGGTGCCTCAAACCCTGGGAGAGAAGGAATTTCAGAGGTTTGCCTGAGGGTGTGAGGCAGGAAGCCACGTCAGACAGAGCCTGCTGTCTGACCCAGCTCTAATGTTGTGGATTGCTGCCTCCAGGATGCCTGTAGCGTGTCTACAGCTGTCCACATGGTTCTGCTGGCTCTCTGAGCCTGAAATACAGTTTAGACCTAGTTAGTGGGAGCAGCATAAGAAGGGACTCTGATTCAGAAAGCCACTCTAGGGAGGGAACATATCTCTTTGAAGCTCTCCCTGAAGAGGCTTTGCTTGGCTCCCTGTTCTATCCCTCTGTCCTCATGACATTGATAGTTCACAGAGATGTTTCCCAAAACACATTTCATACTTCAAAAGAAGAAAAAAGGAAAAAAAATATTATTCTTTTGTTTTGAACTACTTTCCCTGATAATTCTGTTCTTCTCAAAGAGCAGGCTTGTTTTCTGAGTGAAAATTCAACCAAGGTTTTGAAATTGTCATCTAAGATTTTTCAGGAAAGAGTGTATTGGCTTTTTCCCAATGCCATGGATTGCTGTTCCTTTGGAGAGAACATATATAGTTAAATTTTGAGGCAGGCTGGACTCCACCTAGCATATATGGATGTGTGTGTGTATATATATGTCTTCTACTCTCCTCTGGTGAGACCCCACCATGGCAGGGGGTTGGAATTAGATGATCTTTCAGGTTTCTTGCAACCCAAACCATTCTATGACTCTATTATTTTGATTCTATGTTGGTACACCAGCCATCCCTACCTAACATCACCTAAAAGATGAAGAAACTGAGAAAACAGATGATGCTTATATGGAGCCAAAACCCCATTTTAGCTTGTATGCTTAGCACTCCTTAGTATTTGAGGCTTTATGGATGGCCCACGGCCAGGCAGCACTAAAACAGACAGAACTGGTTAGAATTTACCTCCGTGGATCTTCCTTTCCATTGCAACACCTCACGTGCTTAGGACATTTCTGCTTTTTAAAATGTTTTTCTGTTGGCTCCCATAGCACATGTATCACTGGATGTACTGGAAACACTGAAAACTTTAAATCAGAAAGATTTGTGCTTGCTTTTTTCCTTTAAAGTGGTGGTTAAATATTGATACACTTCTATACTTTTCAATCAATTATTTTTCCGTCATATAATTCACATTTTCAGATATCTTATTTCACTTACCCATGGAAATGGCTGTGATCCTAGAGGATGAAAACTAAACCTTTGCAAACCACAGAAACCCTCACATCCAGACACTGGACTTGTGCTCACTTTGTGTACAACAAACACAGTTTTAGCCCTGTCACTTACAGGCTGCTCTGCTGTTGATCTTGGCTGGAGGTCAATTCTCTTTCATACCTAGTGAAAGGGAACGTGTGAATACTCCTCACCTGCTTCCAGTGCAACACCAGTTGTTCTCAGTGTAAATCATGGCAATAATGCTTTTCAGCTCATCTGAGTGACTTTGCTGTGACACAGATTAGGATATAATGACATATTGCCTCCTGGCAGCAGGGCTGGGGGGGCATTAATCTGCAGCTGATTTCAAAAAAACAGCCAAAGACACGAATGTCTGGGACAGGTAGAGCTTGGATTGCAGCACCAGCAAGTGGAGTCAGGGAGAGAGGTGGTAAGAGACTTTCCAGTCATCAGGACTGCACAGTTTTATTGTGTTTCTTAAATAAAATAGGAAAGGAAATTATACCAACTTTAAATGAGATGAGCAGCTTTTTCGTGTCACCTTTTATTGGGCTGAGTGTGAGCATGAGGATCAAGGGGATTCCTCTGTCTACCTCAAAAGTTGCTCAGTCTTCATTTTAACACTTCTTTTTCTGAGCTCAACCTCTCTTTTTACTAAAATTTTGTTCCTATGTTGCAATTTCATCACACCAACTTGACTACTTTTAATTTTTCATGCCTCGGAAGAATACAAATTAAATGGGTTTCTGGTTAACATCTCTCCTTTGCCCTGGTAACACTTCTTGTTCTACCCTGTCATTGTTATTTTCTCATGGTGTCCCCAGAACAATAATCAACAATCTGTCTTTATTGTGTTTGAAAAGGTAAAAAAATTAAATAAAAGAGGAAAAGCGAGGTGGGTTCCCTGCTTAAGACAAGTTAGATCTCAACATATATGGGATTTTCACTGATGTCCTAGGAGAAATCAGGCTAAATTCTAATTTTACTGTTATACTAGCATCAGATCCATCAGTTATGGCTTTGCTTGAAGGACTGGATAACTTGGGAACAAGCACTGAAACTTCATTGTTGGTACATGGTCTGTTAGCACAGATCTGGAACACTTTTGTCCTGGACTGGAAGACAGTCAGGAGTCCTGGGACTAAAAATGGATGGAAAACTGTTCCCAGGAGCAGTTTACAGCCAGTCACTTTGTTTTATTTCAGTAACAGGGATGTGGCTAAACCAGATTGGCCACTCCTCGGGCCAGAGAATATTACTTTTATTACAATATAAATAAATTTATTAACTTAGATTAAATATATTGACCAAAAATTAGGAGCAACAATTATCGAGAGTACACTGAATGCCCAGTCAAAGGAAACAAACTTTTCCACATATGAGTTAGGGTGCACAACCAAAATGGCTGGGGATGTTAGTCTTCCTTTCTTCTCTTTTCTCTCCTTTCTCTCATTCCCTTTTTCATAAATAATTAGTTAACCTATGGCAAGGGGAATAACCTAAAGTTCATTTTCTAGGCTTAAATAAAACATTAGCTGGTTTGGCATTTTCAGATTTCAAAAGCTTCTTTCAAGAGGTAAAGAGACTTCTTAGATATTAAAGACTAAAGCCAGTGATAATTGCCACTGGGTTAATTGGGAATGAGAGAGAGCAAGCTTGGAACCCGCTCAAATTAGTTATGGATTAATGAAGCCAAGGAAAATAATAAGTTAACATTGTAATTGATAAAGCTATATCAAAGGCTGTATGTTTTGCTTGGGTTTTTCACCAGTTATGTGCACCCAGAATTCTCTGCTCCTCCACCAAACTATTAATAGTTGAAATCTTCATGCTCCGCAAATCCAGAATAACTTCACCTCTTTCTTCCACAAGGGCAGGATCTCATCAATGCAGACAGTCATTGCTGCTGCATGGGGAGGAAGAGAACAGCTCATCACACCCTTAATCCTCTCAGAGAAATCTGTATCTCTGCTATGCTGGAGGCAGTGCAATACACCTTGTTTAGCTCATAGGAAATATAATTCTCTCAGATAACAGTTAATTTCTAGGATTTCTCAGGAGGAAAGGGCAGATACATAGGGATTACCGCTTGCCCAGGATAAGCAAGTAAGAAGGAAAATAACTCCACCTGGTAATATTATAACATGTACTGATACATGTAAGTTAATCACAGACATTTGCTGTCTAAAACTTATGTTTCTCATCAGAAAAGGGGGATTAGCAGTATCAGAAAATAATTTGTCTCATGGTAATGTAGCTAAAATGAACTATGTGTCTCACACCTTTGCTTGGCCTAGGAGTGATGATAAATGTATGTTAGATATTTAATTTCTAAGTGGGAAGGAATCCACACTGTCCCACATACATAGGAATTAGAGCCTGGGCATTGGAAAGTTAATAGTTGTTGGGCTTAGATGGCACATAACTCAGCTGGACAGGGTTGTTCCTACACAGGACTCCTTTAAGAGTCCAACAATTTTATTTATTTCTTGTTTTATAATTAGTATTTAGAGTTATTATGTCAGATATAAACGTACAATTTGTTGACATTTAATTGGGTCAGGTAGACGTTACCATGTACCCTGTATGGAGATGTCATCTCTTCATACATGGTAATTCTCATTAGACTACATTTCAGAATCAAGGACATTTATTAGAGGTTTCCATCCATCTCTCTGGTGTTGAGCCCAGGTGAAATGGGTCTTTAATGATGTATTTCCTGTCCATACATTCCACAAAAGTCAGTGGACATTCAAGACATGACCTTTCCTTTTCACTGTATTGCACTGACTCAGTACAGTACAGTAAAAGCAACAATTTTATGACAGTCTGACTTCAGACACAGTGACCAGGAACATGCTTTTCCCAGCAGCACAAACAAAACCAAAATAAATCCCTCCTTGGAAGTCCAGCTCATTCTCTTAAATATGCCTGGAAGCCCAGATGTCAGGAACTGCATGATGACTGCAGAAACTCTAGATAAAAGAAGGACATAAAACTGGGAACATGGATCAGGTGTGGGATCTGGATAAAGGACACAGTTCCTGATGAAGAGGAAGCATTAAATAGAGATTACATTTTCCCTAAAGCCCTCCTTGTACTTCTTGCTCCTATAGCCATGCCAGGACTGCTAAGGTAGGGTATTTCTACATCTCCAAGGGCTGGATATTGACATTTCACTGGTGTGGAGACCATGGAGCATCGTGTCTTCAGCAGTCCTCCTTCACCAAGTTCAAATATCCTGTTCTTTAGGTATTGCACTCAATATTGATGGAACTTGTGAGGTACTGCAGGTCTTGATCTTTGTTTCTTGATTTACATACTTATACTAACTGGGGTAAAAAAAATCACCAAAATTTTCTGCACTTCTCCAGTATTTGTTTGTGATAAGATCAGGTTGTAGCACCTGGGCTCACCCTCAGTAATAGTTTATTTATCTGTAAGTAGGTTATTTGCAGAGCAGTCACTAATCATCACCATAAGTTCGGGTGGCAGAACCTGACCCTGAAACACCACAATGCAGTTGAACAGTTGACAGCATTTAAAGACCATTGAAGTACTATTAATGGGGCTTCTGTTTAATTTGCGCTTTCAAAGAAGACTGTAGTCTTGGAAAAAATTATTATCCATCAAAGACCTTATTGAGCCATCACAATGAATATTAGTCTGGGGTAATATGTAAATCTGGGGGGTCATTTGCATGACAATGCAGTCTGACCCAGCCCATGCTTCCAGCTGACAGCCCAGTCCCAACACGTAAACTGTAAACAATAAAAGGGGACAGAATGCCCCAGCGGGGGTCCCGCAACACGCCACGTCCGGGGGAACAAAACATCTCCTGCAGACACAAAGCTGGATCCGTTAGTTTAATAACACTGAAACCAACTCAGGAGCTTTCTGGTCAAAGATCTGACACAATTTCCAAGCGAGTCCTCGACATCGCTGTCATGATCTACTGTAACTTTTGGTGAGACCCAAAGAAGTTTAATGAGGCAAAGTTGCTGAAAATAGAAATCTTTGCTGAATCACTAGGAGCTCCTTTTAAAAGGCTGGCCTTCTTTTTACTGGAAGCTAACTTTGCATGCTTCAAAAAGTATTCTCTTCAAAACAGTTTTCATAGAGGGATTAGGAACAGGACAGTAGAAACACATAAGCCTTTAATCAATAGGTCACCCGTTAAAATTTGGCTTACAATGGCAGTGTTTGCAAGCGACTGACATCTGTGAGCAGCATGTGTAAACTGTCAAGGCTTCATTGGTGTCAAAGAAACTAAGATAATTTACCCCAGTTTAATATTAGACCCCTGAAGTCTTCCCCTTAGTCACTGGAGAGGAAAATTTCTCTATGTGATTCGCAATTCATGAGTGGATTCATCCAAAAACTGTGACTGTATTTTGGCTCCACTGAATACTGATCTCACATGTCCTTCAAATCTAAAGAATGAAAGGGCTGATATACTCTCTTGTCCATTCTCTCATCTTCCAAATACTTTCTCTAGCCTCACTTCTTCAAAGAGGCTTTAAACTCCTACAATGCAATGTAAATGAGGAGAGGAACTTCACTGAAGTTTCCAGCACCACAGAATATGAGCAGTGTGGCTGGAGAAATAGCTCCACTGCCCTAAATGTACCCATCAGGGAGAGTGGTGCCCTCTGAGCCAGTGCTGAGGTTAAATTTCACTGGAGTCGTGCAACCACCCTGATGGGTTCCCTGTGTCACTACAGGTTGTGTGAGAAGTGGCTGAAGGCACCTGGAGAAGGGCTCAGTGCAGCATAACATGGACACCAGCCTTGCTGGTACTGAGTGTGCAACGCACTCTGCAACTGTCTTACAGGATGAAATTCTCTGTATATTGTCTAAGGAAGGTTGTGCACCTCAGGCATGAGAACCTAAACATAAACTGGTTGGTTGTGCAGGGGTATCTCTGAGATCCTGCTGGTCTCCTGAGCTTGGAAACTGGACAGAACTGGAGTCAAACATATTCTTTTACAGTCCAAAGTCTTAACTTTTTTCAGTGTTTGCAAAGGCAGTGGTCTCTTTAATTAAATGTGTAGAGATGCTTTCATCAACCTTTATATCATATAGTGCTGGATGTGGTGTTCCTTTCAAAGTAGTAAACCTGGGGGTTTTTGCCTTCTTGGCTCGAGGTCAGCCATGCTCAGGTCATCAAGAGACCTCAATGTTTCTGTCTTTAAGTCAAAACATCACTGCAAAAGTCACCATCTGAAATAAGAAATGAGCTCAGGCAGCAGCAGCAGCAGCTTGAACCCACCAGATGCTGTGGCTTCCCTTCTGAGTGGAGAGCAACTGGACCCATGTCCTTGAGAAGGAAGGTGGCCCTCTTTCCCACATGTGTCTGTGCTTCTGCCACTGGATTATAATATGAAAGACGGACATTGTCAGTCTCCTCAATAGAAAGTGTCTGTATCTCTCCTTAATGAAGTGTGTGTCTGAACTGGTAAACTGGTAATCTGAAAACATCTGCCAGTTCAACCGCCTCAGGGGGTGTTGCTGCTATCAAAGCACTCAGACAGGAATATCTCTGAGCATGCACAACAGTGAAATTCAAGGAGCTTCAGAACGGTGTAAATAAGATGAGAAATACCATGACAGTATAATCTCTTCCAAAACTTGGTAGCTATTCACCTGAACAGACAAATATAGGGGTTGGATCTCCAACACATCCAGACTCTAGATGTGAAGAAGTCTAGCAAGCTTTAGAAGGATTTATCTTAGCTTAACACTGGGAAAAATGGAGATGACCTTCCCAGCCACACCTCACCTCGACAGTATTTCAGTCTGCACATAGAGTTACATCAGTTTCTGGGCAAAATTTGCTCTTTTTTTTTAATTGTGTGAGAAGTTGCTGTATTTTTTTAAACAAATTACACTTGAAAGCAGTTTTTTTGGAGAACATTTCAGCTTTTCATGCTTATCCTCCTTTTCTTGGCACTTATATTGCATTTTTTTCTATGTATGTTTGCATCATATAATTTCTAATACATGACAAAGCGCAGGTGAAGAATCCAGCCTCTTTTTTTTTTTCCATGAAACCAAACATCTGATTACCCTGAAAAATTTGTCAAAATTGTAATGTTCCTCAAGAAAGTTTCCTTTTGTCCAGTCAGCATTCTCCCATGTTCTTTTGGAACACTTTATTACCAGTTCTAACTAAATTCACATGAGAAAGGTAAAGGCAGCAATATGGCAAACGACGCCTATGATATTTCAGAGAACAACTGCTTGACATTTATATTAGATTTCTGGCCGACTATTACAATATCTTTGATGAGTGAGATCTTGATTTAACTCCTCCTGGAGGTACGAATGCACCTCCCAGAGCCTGTGAAGATGCGGTGCCAAGGAGGAAGAGCAGATGGTGTTTGCCTTGTCCCTGCCCCCTGGGTATCACCCGAAGGGATGACAGCTTTACGCCGCACCTTGGCTCCACAGAAACCTGGTGAGGGAAGATCCCATGTGGTTGAGCTGAATGAACCCATCTCCTGCTGCTCCTTTCATAGAGGTGTGGAAAACAAGCCTGGGAGAGGTCTCAAGGGGCTGTGCCATCCCTTCCCTGCTCCCAGCCGGCGTCAGCAGGTTCACGGTTGACGCAACGGAGTTTTGGGGGGCTCTGTCAGCTGGGTGTGGTTTCATGTGCAGGGAGAGAGGGATTAAGGATCGAGAAACCCTTGTAAGAAGGTGGCATGGTAACAGCTTTCTTTCACAAATTAGAGAATTAGAGCATTCTGGTAGACAATATTAGAGTTTGGGAGCCGCTCAACCTTAAAAAGGGCAAGAAAAAAGAAGAAGTAGTAGCACCATGACTTTAGGAGAGGAGCTCCTCATGGCTTTGATCCAGAGAAGAGGTAGGGCCTGTTCCTTCATGAAGATGCTTCACATCCTGGCTTTTAGAAGTACACCCATGTTCACAACTTTGAGGAAGTTTCTACTTGTGTGTCCTCTTTGGTGTGCAGAAAGGTGTTTATTCTCATTTTTTTAGGGAGGTGTTGAAATGCTGAAGCCCTCAAATCAATAATGCAGCTGCAGGTAAAGGTGCTTGTCTGTGCTTTGTTTGGCACTGACAGTCTTCCAAATACAAGAATGTCTTCTAGAGACTAATGGCTGTAGCAGTAGCCTCTCTTGTGAAGTCACCTGCTTGGGGGAAAGAATTTAAAGCCTTGTTAAAGATGCATCTTGCCAGAGAAAGATATTTAACCTCCTAGCTGTACCCTGGACCTTTGTTTGTGCCAAAAGACGACAGAGCAAAGTTAAGTCTAAATCAGTCCACTACAAGCAGATCCTTCCTTTACCAGTGAAAGTACAAATTGTTGGTAAGCAGTGATAGAGTGCTTAAAATATTATGAATCTTAGGAATAAGCTCTTCCCTGTAAGTGTGGTAAGGCATTTGCACAGGTTGCCCCAAGAAGCTGTGGCTGCCCCATTCCTGGAAGTGTTCAAGGCCACGTTGGACAGGGCTTGGAGCAACCTAAGATAGTGAAAATTGTCCCTGCCCATGTCAGGGAGTTGGAACAAGATGGTCTTTAAGGTCCCTTCCAACCCAAAACATTCAATGACTCTATGAAAATTAGAGTATTTCCCTCTCAGTGCATCTGGAAATGTCAGGAAAAATACAGTGAAGGATTGTTTTCTTGATATTTACTCTATACTACCAAGGACATTAATGCTACTATGTATAAGAAAATGATAATCCACAAAAAATACAATCAACACAATCAATCTGATATTTTGTCTCATAAAAGAAAAAAATTATCTAACATTTAACAAGCCTCTAAAACCACCTTTCTCTTTATTTTTTCTGCCTATATAATAAACAATCAACTTAGTTTCAAGGTGCTGAGGCTTTAGATTGTGAACATCAGTCACTACCTAAGGTAGAGCCTATACCTACATAGGTAGACAGATAGGTGGATCCACAGTCCTGGCTGAGGCTGACACTAATGCCTTTGTCAGGTTCTGGGATGATGAGTGTCTGACGGTGCTTGCAGTGTCTCTTTCCCTGTGTTCCTTGAAAAAAAATACAGTCACTATCATGTCTAATATGTATGCACATGTATAAGTGTATCAATTTTCTGGAAGTGGGAATAAGCTTAAAATTGTTATAATAATCAGTATGGGCTATATTGTGCCTCAAGGCACAGCCCCAAGCAAGGGTTGGTGCATAAAATAAAAGAACAGGTTGGATTTTATTTCCTTCCCTTCATTTCCTCCCCTTCTCCTCCTTTCCCTCAGGAAAAACCGGGAGGTGGGGGGGGTGGGAAAGGCTAATTGCAAAATTCTCCTCCAGCCCTTTTTGAGTGTCATCAGATCTCTAAACAGAAGCAATGAGACATTTTGGCAACCCCGGACACCTTCTCCCTTCTCACTCATCTTTTCCATTCCTCACAGGCTCCCAACTTCCTTGTCTCTTTCCACCTCCCTCAGGTCACTTCCTTCTGCTGCTGCTTCAGACTGTTGGAGACATCTGGGTTCTCTTTCTGGGCAAGTGCAATCTGATAAGTCCTTGGCATATTTTCCTGTATGTGTCACATCTTCATTACCTCAACCCTGTTGCAGCTCTCTTTGGGCCTCTCCCCCTCCATTTTTTTAACTTACCTTCTTTGGAAAGGTATTTATATCCCTGTTTGTGGTGTGAAACAAAGGAGAGGTGGCAGAGTGAACTCTACTGGCTCAGCCAGCTTGTGCACTCACACCTGTGAGTTGAGGGAGGGGATTTAAGCCCCCATCTGTTGCCCACCAGTTTCTGCAAATGCGAAGCTTACAGTTATTTTTGGCTGCCACGCAGGGAATTCACTTCACTACTCCTCCTCTGCTGGGGTATTTGGTATTTTTAGGCACAGGGCTGAGGGATCTATATTACCAGCCTGCTGACTCTGAGCTCCCCAAATAATCAGCGGAGAAAGAGAGACGAGCACACTGGAGGGGAATGAGTATCTCAGGGGTGGTGACTTACCCTCTGGAGCTGCCTGTGTCTCCCTGCAGGGACACACTGGAAGAATAGACTCTTTTTGCCTCCAGTTACATGTTGTGGATGTGGGTACTCATTTCAGACAGCAAACTGACAGGCGTGTTACATTGATTTGTTTACTCTTTTTTATGATAAAAATGATCATGTCCCATGAATCATTCAAAGTTACATGAATTGCTTTGCAGTTCTCACTGTCTGACCTTTTCCATTTCATCATTGTTGATTCTTCCATTTACAAGAAGGAATCAAAAAGTCGTGCTAAGGTCAAATACAGTTTATTTTAAAATTAAAGATCTCATAGTAAAGGAAGAAAAAGTTCAGCTATTCGTTAGTCTTTGAGTGCACTCAGCGGGTCACGATATTCCTACATCAAACCAAGATTATTATTTTTTTATTTAACAAAAAAAAAAAGTGAGGGGAGAGGGGGTGAAAAAGGATTAAGCCTGGAGACAGTTATTGCTGGTTCCCCAGTCACATCAGTCAGCAACATGGGATTTAAGGTGTCAGGATGACAAAGAACAGTTCAATTTGTTCTAACATTGCATCTATACTCATGTACATATTAGAAAGCTATAAAATCTTGAAAAGACACCATATGAAATGCTGTGTGTTAAAAGGGGGCAATTAGTGGGCAAGATGAAATGAAGGTACAGTTGTAATTATTTCATATCTTGAAACAAGAAGGAAGGGCTGAGATGTAATTTCACTGTTAAGGAAATGCCAGGCTTCTGGAAAAAAAAAAAAAAAGGAAACTTTTTAGAACTAATTGCTTGGCTCTAATTAGAGAATCTAACCTTTGGAGGAATAGTGGCTGTTGAAACTCCAATTTTATTTGCATATATTAATATGTACATGACAATTACACCCCCAGAGAAAGTACAGCCTGTGCCCCAAAAGCCTAGTTTTAAATTTAGAAGCAAGAAAGAGATTCTAAACAACTTAAGAACATTTCAGTGCTTCTGTAGACTTAGGATCCATTTTATGAAAACTTTGGAGTGCTGAAACAACAAGTCAAGTTGTCATTTTAGATGATGTGGAGATGCACTTGCCTATGTCTGGATGTTTGTACACAACTACACACACCATCTGTATCTATACATGTGTTAAGTGTGAAAAAAAATAAAATCATAAAATCATTAAGTTTGAAAAAGACCTCTAAGATCTTCAGTTATATACATATATCCAAATATACAGACATACATGGAAGTTCTCAATATTTAGTCTGTTTTTGCAATAGGTGTTGGTAAGGGGATTTTGCCATCATACCCAGCAGTAACACAGGGATGTAGAAAACCCAATATTGTTGCTACCAAAGAATTTATTAATGTGGGTAAACATGAGAGAATTTGGGGAACTTGGTGTTGAGACCCCCAGACAGTAAAATGTCACTATGAATTTGTTGAAATATCTGCTAACTTTATTACCACTGAAATCTTGATTACTTTGGTAGTGAGGATAAAGGTTGAACTGGTTGTAGAGGGAAGATCAGCTGTGTTGCAGATAATCTATACAGGACTCCAATACCACACTGAAGGCAAAGTTTTTCTGCTGTTTCTTATCCAGATTTGCCCTTTTAAAAGTTAGATAAAAGACAGGAAATGTTGTGAATGACTTGCCAAGAAGGTAATTAAAAAATCAGGGTTATCATTGTCTTGCTTAATAGTGTAAGCAATTTAGGAAAGGAAACATCCATGAAACCTCCACTGGGTAGTGATTGGCAACTCCCTTTGGATGGAACTCTAAAATATATTGAACTGAACACTTTTGAGGTGATGAATGAATGAGTAACGGACACCAGTTTTCACAACACGTCTTCAGATTCCCTAGCAATTTTATATTTTTGTGTCCTTGCAACATTTCAAGCTCTTTGACATATTTTCCTCTCTTTTTGGGGTTAGTGTTCTGGCTGCTCCGGCACAGAGCTGAAGCAGAGTTATTGGTTCTGGTTCTCAGAGGTGGTGTTGCAGTTCACTGAACACCAAGTCATACACACAAGGCAGGTTAGGAATACTCTCACATGTGTCTGTGTGAAAGTTTAAAAGCCCCAAATACATTTTTTAAAAATTCAGAAAAAATCAGATAAAGATTTTTGAGGAGGGAAATCTCAGAAAAGAACAATGGTGGCATTGAACACTTCACATTCACGAATACTAACAAATTTTTAATTTCAAGTTCTGTGTAATTAACAATCTTCATTATTCTAAAATATCACTGTTAAATGAAATCATGCTATTGCATCAAAATAAATAGCTACCGAACAAAAGCAAACTCAAATCTTCATTATTTTCCCTGTAATTTTTATGATCTCAAGCATTATATGAAAAATAATACATTTAATTACTATTTGTTACAAAACAAAAATCTACCCAAAAATATGGAGGGTTTGTGATACAAAATTCAGCAGTTTCTGGTGCAACTGCTTTGAAAAGGCTGTGAAAAAAAAATCCCCCAAAACAGTATAGTTTGCATACATTTTGTTTAAAATTAAGCTTTCAGAACAAAAAATTAGTCATGTCAGTGTTGTAAAATTTCAGCTGAAAGAGTCTAACTAAACTTCTTAGAGTATTTAATACCATTTTATCTTTAAAAAAACCAAACCTGTCACCTTTAGTTTTAACAGCTGTTAGATTTTTTTAGCTTTGAAGATTCTAAACTCATGATCATGTGATATGTGAGAAATTATACTCCTGATCCTTAAGAAAACTCTGCTTTTGAAAATCAGGGTCCCTTATTCAATGCATAAAAGTGAAATTAAACTTTGGGCAACTGTGTTTGAGAATCCCGTTTGGTGTTTTTTAACAAATAAGGGTGAAATTCATTCACAGGAGTCAGACAGCAAAGCAGTGTGGAGCTTGAATCTGCACAACCTTGGGAAGTACAATCAGGACACGTATGCTTCATTCATCCCAGTTCACTGGCAGAGGCACTGCAAGCCGGTGTTCATCTGCCAGGATGGTCCATGACACACGTGGTAAACACTCTCCCCTTTCCTGAAAAGGTTTAGAAATTCTACAGTCCAGGGGTTAATCCCAGCTTGGATGTTGTGACCTTCCTTTGGGATGCAAAATTCATTAAGGGTTTCAGTATGGATAGGTGTGGTAACTGTTCATCTCCGGGCCACAGAACAGACTTGTGCTCTTCAGCCACAGTCTAAGACTGTCCTCCCACTGGGAATTTCATCCTGAATGAATGCAAAGGGCTTTAAATTCCTTTCCTGGTGATTTGGATTAATGGCAGGCATTTCTTTCATAATCTGGTTGACAACCTTCTAACTGAAACAATTTATCTGGGTGTAGCTTTAAAGCAGAAAGGTGAAGTTTTCTCTGTGAGTAGGATATATTTTTGCAATGGTTAAATTCTAACAAGAAGAGTCAGACCACAGTGTTGATTTCTAGGAATGAAGCATAACATCCACAGTTTAGGCTCACTGTTGGACTTGGAGATCTTAGAGGTCTTTTCCAACCTTAACGATTCTGTGATTCAAAGAAATGTCTGATTTTGGGAAAGCAAAGGCAGTTCAGCACATATGAAGAGGTGTTTAGAACCACCTCCATTCTCAGTTACAGTGGTGTCACTGAAATATCTTCAGCTTCTATAGAGGCCAAACCGTGGCCATTGCTAATTTTATTTGCACTGCACAACACTGAGGAACCCTGGGAGATATTGGCAACACTTGTTCTTTTGCCAGAATCTAGAGGCTTTCTACTGAATAACTTCTTTTCCTAAGGGGGAAATATAAATAAAATAACAAGTGAAATTTATGACAGCGCTGTTTCTGAGACCCAAGTAACGTGTCTTCATATGAAAGCAAATGTTTATTCATTTAGGAGTGTAAATGATGGCATGATGTCAGAGCCAGTGTGTGGCACGAGGATCATTCAGATCTTGTTACAACCAGTGATTACAGAGGAGTCATTTTGTAGTTCAACAGCATTATTGAGGCTTATTCTCTGTAACAAATGATATCTTTTATTTTATTTTGTGATTATCCAACAGATCACTGAACCATAAAGCGCTGCTGCTCCCAGCTAACAGAGAGAAATACCAGGGCCATATGTCTCTCCTGGAACTGTTACTGTGCTGTATTTAATTATCGTTTTTCTATCTGCCACTCACAGTGTGTGGGTCAGACTCCAGTTACCTCTGATATTTTTGAGACTGATGGAAACGAAGGGAGGTGGAATTTTTGTAATAATAGGTGTAATGAGTAATCATTCTTCTTTCCCCCAAGTCACTGTGAAAGATTGCTTTAAAATTCAATTAAAAGTTTCAGCCTGACATCTGCATGATTAGAGCCATTTAGTATTACATCTGACTTGCATAAATATGAATAATAATAAAATACTCATAATAGCAATTTCTATTCTTTTCTTCACTTACTAAAACCCATGAACTCAACAATCTTTACACTCATGCCAATCTCAGGCAAGATGCCATGGATCTGGAACCACAAAACCATTTTCATGCACACACATTCATATAGATAGATATAAAATTACTAATGTGACACATGGTGGACTTGATTAAACTCCTCTTTCTTTCAGCTTACAAAATTTATTCTATCTGATCTGCAATGAGCTCTCTAGTCATGAACACTGTTCACTGCTCTGTACACACCATTCTGAGTTTGCTTAAAGAATTATTCATTCATGGTGCTTCCACATTAACACATAAAAAAATAATCAATACAGCCAAGATAAGAGCACACACACCAGTCATCTTTTTCCTTCCAGCATTTACAGAGACAGAAGGGACAAATTTGAAGTTATTTTATTAACCGTAGCATTTTGAGCCATACCCATTGCAGAAATATTTGAATCACACTGATTATTTCCTGTGAACCAGAAAAACTTTTAAAAAGTCAGAAATACCTTTTCTGAGAACAATTCACACAACATTAAATGAGATTTCTAAATAAAGGAATAAGAATCATCTGAAATCAGAAGCCAGATTCAGTTGAAGTGATCTAGTGGTGAGGTGGGGGTCAGCCTCCTCTTCCAGGCAACTGGTGGCAGGACAAGGGGAAATGGCCTCGAAGTGTGCCCATGGAAATTCAGGTTGGATATGAGGAAAAATTTCTTCACTGGATGAGTGGTTAAGCATTGGAACAGGGAAGTAGTGGAGTCACCACCCCTGGAAGTGACACTTGATGATATGGTTTAATGGGCACAATGATATTCGGTCGAAGGTTGGACTTGATGACCTTGGAAATCTTTTCCAACTTAATTGATTCTGTGATTCTCAGAGCCATATTAAGACTCATTAAAAGGCTCCAGTGCAGACTATTCTGAACAGTAACAAATGCACAGTTTTTTAGGATAGGAGTTAACATAAACAGCCTGTTTGAAGGATAGGACAGGAAAGGATATCTTTAGGCTTTGGTTTTGGGGACCATATGCTGGAAAGGTTATAAAAGATCTTCTCACAGCTCTGAGCTACAGGAGCTTGGTGAAAGGAAGAAGATACATGTGAAATATTTGTGATATTTTAACTTGTAATGAAGAGACACAGGACCCCTTATGATATCACCTGGGGTAATTCATGAGGAATGTGTTGTTCACACTCAAAGCTGCCAGAGAACTGGGAGCAAGCTCGACCCAGCAGCACCTGTAGTCAAGAAGCATGTTTTAGCCTGGGAGAAAAAGAAAAATAAAAATCAAACCTGCTTGGTTTTGCTACTCTTGAATGTGTCCTGGGAGCAATTTGCTTCAATTTGTCCAAAGGAGTAAAATCACAAGGCAAGGAGCCAGCTGGAGGGACAGCTTGGATGAAAACTGAGACATGACACACTGGAGATGAGGTGGGGAAAGAAGGTGCCATTACAATCTGAAACATTTGAAGAGAACTGCTTAAAAAGATAAAGTTCAATGTCTGAAAACTGAGGTACAGGAGAATTCTCTACTGCTAAATCTTTCAGCTCTGGTCATTAGCTTTTCCCATTTCCCAGCCTGTGTTTGGTTTCCAGTCATTGTAATAGATAAAGTCCATTAGGTCAGTTAGGTTTTTTTCTCTCTGATTTATTTGCAGACAGAAATCATCCCTGCATTAAATTCATTGCAACCAAGTGAAGCTTTTCTGGGCAACTCCACCCATTGCCTAATATTATCCATCTAATTTAAGTGACCAAAGTAAGAAGCTGTCCCCCTATAATTTCTAGAGCTATGTCCACACTAGCAAAGTAAGAAGACCAGGGCATGACTCAGATAAAGGATTGATAACCTCATCCCCCATGAGATTTTGCTTTGGGCCAACTCTCGTGGTGGGCAGCACAAGGTTTTGTACAATCCAGGGAGAACTGATTTACCAGCATATATTTAATGAATGCATTCAATGGAAATGGAAAAAAATATTTCTCTGAAGGATTATTTCAGTAAATATACATTAAATGTCTTGACTGTGCTCTGAAAGATCCTCCCTCCTCTCACTGGCCAATGACAACAATGGTATAAGGATAAGGCGTGTACATTTTTAAGTTAAATGCCTAAAGTCAGTGTGGGGATGAAAGACCTTTAGAGACAGGAAGAACAAAACATCTTGAGAGGACAAATAATCCTGCTTAATCATAGAATCACAGAATCACCTATCTCACAAAATACCTAGATTTCTCTACATTTTATCCTACATTTTTAATTTGGTTCTGAAAATGGAAAAGATAAAAGACCTGGGCTGTTTTATATCCTGTGATGCTGCAGGGTTTGCACATCTGAAAAAATTCTTGGGTCTAAATCCTTCAGGGTCAAATCTGCAGCCTTTTCTTTACCCTGCAAGCTGATACTCAAAAGAATGGTGACTTTCAGCTCTGCTATAGCAGGCAATACATAGGGTTTTTTTCCATTTAGCAGTGGAAATGTGTTTAAATTAATCTCTGGTGTGCTTCTATTCATTCCTATGGAGCTATATCAGGCATAGAATCGGCTCAAGGGACTGTATTCTCAGCTTCTTTGTAACAACTTCTCTGTCTTTAGTGTACCTACACAAATTTACACAACTTTTTTTTATTTTTTGTCATGGTAGAGTTAATTGTTTGCAGAATGGTTTAAGTGAATATCACAACTCTTCAATAGTCTTACAAAAATTAGGTGTTTTTATTCTTATTTAACATCTACTTCAAAACTGGAATAACCTATGCCAAATTTAACATCCTAACAGATGAGGTAGGGGAAAAATTATGCAGTCTCATACAAAAATAGAGACTTAACATGAGAATTGACTAAGAATCCACATTACTAATGCTGAAAATGGCATATTAAGGTTTGAAATTCAAAGCCCTGAAAAGAAATTGCAAAAAAAAAACCACCCAGATTTTTTTCATCTGCAGTTCTGTCACCTGCCTTTATGATCTGATTTAAAGGGGTCTGCTAATGGATAGTGAATTGGCTTCCTGAAAGAGCTGATGCAGTAGTTAGGCATTGTCAAAACGAATAACAATTGTCCTCCCTTAGTAATATCAAATGTAGACACTGAAAATAGGTAGTGATGAATATGCCTGTAACCTGTTCTGCATTGAATGCTCTTTGTGAGACTTCCAGAAATGCTCCAAGGTGATTTAGCTCCACTCCTGCTGAAGTTAAGGCTGCCATCAATAATTGCACTGGGACCAGAGTTAAGGATGTGGGAGGACAGCAAGGCCAAAAATGTAAAGGCCATTAGTGGATTGTAATCCTGAGAAGAGAGTCAGCCATGTGGGTTTAAGTCATTCCTTTCCTCAACTTTATTTGCATGGATAAAAATTTCTACCTTTTATTACCTCAGTTTGGAATGTTTACTTGCAAAGTAGTTTTCTTCCAAACTAGATTCTTCTTTCAGGAAGAATATCTGCATGGAAAGGGTTGTTAAGCATTGGAATGAGCTGCCTAAAGAGGTGGTGGAATCACCATCCTGGAGGTGTTCAGGAACAACTGGATGTGGCCCTCAGTGCTCTGGTCTAGTTGACAAGGTGATGATCAGTCAAGGTTGGACTCCATGACCTTCCAGGTCTTTTCCAATCCAAGTGATCTGTGATTCTGTGATGCAACTGTTTTTGTGGGTAGCTGAGTATCCATGAAGGAGATCCTTTGTCTTGTTCTGTGATTTCTACACCTACTTGATAACCTTGATATGATCCTGATATTCAGGAAGCAAACCTCACAGGAACACTGGTGCTCAAGTGCTCCCCAACATGATGAAGGCTGCCAGTCTTGGGCCCCAAAATACTTTATCTCATCAAGTCAGCAACTCTACTGTGATAAAACTGGCAGCCTGATCAGCAGAATATCCCAAACTCACTTAAAAGGTGACCTGAACCACATCTGGTCCTTGGACTGCTGCTGTCTTTGTTGTGATTTTCAATCCCTGGCACAGAACTAGCAATTAAAATCAATCCAGGGTACATCAAGGCTGTGCTGGTACTGCTCACCAGAGAGGCACAAACACAAACCAAGACATCCACAGATAACAAAAGTTATTCTTTTAATTTTGCAATTTTTTATGGCCAGGTAGTACCTGGACGTTCTCTTTCAGAGAATGCAGTTCCTCCACTGGATATAAGGAAGCAATACTATCAGCTATTTATTTCTGTGAAACCATTTATATGTATAAATTGCAGCAACACATGTACCAAGCTACACCATTTACTAAAAAATACAAAAGCACATGCCAGATGATCCCACTACTGTCAGTGCATTTAACACTAACACTTTGAGTGCTGTCATTAAAACCAAAGCTACAGCAATATTTTAGCCATCTCTGCACCTAGAAAATTTCTCTATTACTTTGTCCAAGAACGTTTTCCTTGGATGATTGGTTGACAATATCTAAAGGATAATTTTAGGTCCTGAAGAATTAAACACAGGTCTATTTTTATGGGGTGGGACAGATTGGAAACCGTTTTTCCCCCTTGTTCCAATGAAATTGGAAATGAAAAGAATGTGTGTCATATGAGGGACAAGTGTCATGAAGCCCATCTGAATTATACTTCATACCCCACTTTATAGCCTAATGTTCAACTATATCCATTTTTTCTGGCAGTATTTTGCCCATCAAAAACAAGTTATTGACACTTATGTCTTGGATATAAATCAGATCCGGCAGTAAAAGTAAAGAAGGTGGTTTCAGAGAGTCAGTGATAGGGTAGAATAATGTATTTGGTTTTTTCCTCTAGGATATTACTTTAATATCACCCAGAAACAATGGCATAAAATCATTCCAATTAAATGGTCTTAAAATTAAGATATAAAGCAAATGCTGGTGACCTCACTCTGTCATATGTGTCAGAGTAGACACCACAAAACAGCAGAAATAGTTTAAATTTAGCTGTCTTAGCATATGTGTGCAAGGACAGCGATTGTGGAAATTGGATTTGCTTCACTGGAGTCAATTAAGAAAGACTCTCAACAAGGTAGGGTTGAAGTGCATTGACAGGGCACTGGGAATACTTCTGGTATTGATTGGCACTGGCTTGGATACAAATAAAGCAAAGCATTCTGGTTTCTGACACTCATTTTCTATAACAGAGAAATTACACTAATGGATAAAATGATAATGAAAAAGCGAATGCAGAGAATAGGAGTTCTCCATGGAGATATATTCCCTTCAGATGTTAAGCTGTAGCTATGCCCTCATTATAAAAGATTTTGCTGCCTAATATACAGCTCCTAGGGTGTTTTTTTTTTCCTACTGTTACACTGACCTGTGCTTATTGCTGTCTCCTTAACCTCCCAGAAATTCTGTGGTTTTGAGGGCAGAGCTTAGTGAGGTCAGTGGTTCCTGTCACTCTGTGGAAGAGCAGCACCTCAAAGCTCTGCCTTCTTCTGGTATTCAATGTCTTTGATGCTGCTTAGTGGGGGGAAATGCTCATTCATGTCTACTTTCCATCTGGAGAGGATGAAGCAGTTCTGCTTCCTATTAGATCATCCTTTCTTTCTCTCAAGCATGCATGGAGGTAGGAAGGACTAACAGCTTCTCCTTCCTCATCCTCGAGAGAATTAGATTTGGAAATCATATAATGCCTTCTTTTTTTCTGATCTCTTTGACATGTATGAGCAATTGTTTGATGATCCCATCTATTATCATTGGTATGCAACTGATATTTCAGTTTTGACCAACACAGTGCACGATTTATTCCATTTGGATTTCCCTTAGTGGTGCACCAAATGAGCCCACATGTTCCTCTGCCTGTTTTCTGAGTGCAGCCAAATGAAGCTGTATGAAATCTGTGAAAAGGTGATTGTAGCAAGAAAGAAGACCAGAATAATTTTCCCCAAAATAATTTGTCTCCTAATCTCATTAACTGTGGTGTTCTTCTGCCTTGTAGCACGTCCTTTGCTTTATGTCTTTCCCAGGCTTCTATCTCTCAATAAAATCCCTACTGACATAATTATAAATGTGGTTTTTTTTTATTTCTGTCATGTCATATTTATGTAATTATTCAATGCATTAAAAAGCATTTTTTGTGATGCCCTTTGATCCCAAGTCCCAGAGACAAATAATGTATTTTTCCCTGTAACAGACTAATCTTTTCTATATTTGGAGATGTCATAACTTTTTACTCTGTCTTATATAGCCATTATTTGTTGCTTTAAAAATCCTTCCAGCATGCCAATCATTCTTGTCACCCATCACTTAAAGCACTTCTAGCAGTGAGAACCCCAGTCTTTTCCTACTTATATCAGCTTTAGGACAGAAACACTGCTTACTTCAGTGCCCAAGCTCTGAACAGTCACCCCTGGAAAGGCTCAGAATGATTTTGTGACTGTACATCTTCATGAATGGTAATAAGATATGATGCCCCTGATAGAACATAATTTTTCAGAAGGACTGGAGGGAAGGAGCAGGTGCAGGACTAAATTCATTATAAGATTAAGTTTTTTTGTCTTTATATGACATGCTTGAACTAATTAGTAGCAAATCAGAATTGATGAATTTGCTAGTTCTGTGTTTGCCATTGCAGGATTTGCCATAGTACCTGACAGGCAACTCCCAATTTTTTGTAATTTTCCTCAAAACCTGTGTCAAGGGTAAAGTGTTTTAGGTATTCTTCAATTAGTGACAATTTTGAACAAAGGAAAGGCTGAGGGAGCTGGGCCTGTTCAGCCTCGAGAAGCGAGGACTGAGAGAAAACCTCATCTGCGTCTGTCAGTGCCTGCAGGGAGGGGGCAGAGGATGGACCAGGCTCTGCTCGGGGGTGCCCAGCAATGGGACAAGAGGCCACGGGCAGGA
>JAWMRA010000113.1:110787895-110863410 GCA_035584735.1 Pseudotriccus pelzelni
GAGGCCACGGGCAGGAACTGATGCCCAGGAAGTTCCATCTGAATATGAGGAAGAACTTCTTTCCTGTGCAGTGACAATCCTGTGTCACATGCTCTGGGATTACCCTGCTGGAGTATGGAGAATGGACAGATGACCCACTGTGGTCCCTTCCAACCCGACCCCTTCTGTGATTCGGGGATCTGAGGGATGTGTTCACACTGTCTGGTCCAACCATCCAGCTGGGCTATGCCATGCTGTGTTCACCAAACAGATGACCCTCTCCATCAGGACATGCCTGACTCTGTGCACTGTCAGGTACTGACCTGACCCATAGATTTGGCTTTCTGTGCTGAGCTTGGACCTGCTTTGTTATCATGACCTTCACTGGTTATTTGGGGCTGTTGACTGAACCTGGATGTCATCACACACCTGTCTGCCCACCTTATTCAAATGCTGTATGACTGTCATTCCTGTTGATGAAGCCACTGTCTCAGCTGGCCCTGCTGTCACCCTGGCTTCTCCTCCCTTAGGAAGAAATGCATCCCTTGATGTTCTTTGATATTCAAGCATCAAGGGACTTCACTGCCCAGTCATAGGCACACTAATTGATTTTAAGCATTCTTGGGCTTGAGAGACCACGACCATACACTCCAAATCATTTTCTGAGGCCCAGCAGCCTAAACTCTAACCGTTGTTTAGGAAGAGTTAGAGAGTCTGATCTGGGCCAAAGCAATTTCCCCAGTTTCACACAACAAAGTCTTTGGCAGCTCAGAGACCACCCTCCTCATTTCCCAAATCCAGGATGTCTGAATTCCTGGGATGGCCTTTCCACTTCTTTGCGGTGGCTTCAAAGAGTGATTCTTAATTTATTTTTCTGTTATTTTTTATGTACCCACGACATAGAGAAGGTGGTTAGATGTCTGCAATATTTAATCATAAAGGTAACACAATTAGGGAGAAGGTTAAATTATACAAGTAATTTCTTAAATATTAGTTTGGATTGTTTTAAGGATATTAGTAACAAGGGCTCATTATCTTTGTAAGAGAGATTTTCTTTCATCAAACACAGGTGGGTCAACTATATTTAATCAAGGACTAATGACTTGTAAAAAGCCAAGCTCAGCCTGTTTGTTGAGGTAATTACTGGTAGTTTGGATATTCTGTGAGTATGAAGATTGGAAATAATTATTTGAATTTAGTTTCTTAGTTGTTTAATGATTCAGGTTTGTTTTGCAAAAGAAGTTAGTACTAAGCTCTTTGAAGAATCAAGAAGTAATCAAGACCCATGTTAAAGTCTTAAAACCAACAAGTTAGAAATCCAGTGATGCCGTTGATCAAATTTCAGCTCCAATACCTGTGGCATATCCAAGTTACAAGGCAGTGGAAGAACTTCTGTTGATTTGAGTGAGTCAGAATGAAAACAGATTTGTTTCCATATAACCTCTTCCGGTGCATTTCCATATAACCTCTTCCAGTGCATTCCTACATCTTTCACAGTGAGCCTTGCTCACAGATTTCCAAGGCATGGTAGTTTAGTAAGCGAGCTGAGGAGCTTCTTTTGCACCAAGATTTTAATGCTGGTCTTGACTCAAAATCAGTAGAATTCAACACTCCGATGACACCAATGAGTTTCAGATCAAAACCTGTAAAACAAAAGTAAACAAACATAAGTGACAATGCAATGATGAAGGTGCTGAGGTTGGGAGTAAACAATAATAACTCCTTGCTTTTTCTGTGCCTTGTGAGAACAGAGATTGACTTGATGGATACAGAGAAAATGAAAAGACTGTGAAGGTGGAGCAAGAAAGGGCAGAAATAAAAGAAATATAAGAAAATGATGATACGGAAAGGAACGTGATGTCGTGAGGAAAGAATCTGGACACTGAAAGAGCAGGAAAGGACTGGGGAAATCCTAAACAAAAGGACAATAACAGTTATAGAATTAAAAATGTGTTTCTTTGAGATGGTGGATGGCTTCTGACACAGATAACACAGGCAACTATTTGAGGTACCAATATGGATTACTTTTACAGAAAAGGAGGCCAAAAATTACTCCTTGTTTGTGATTCATTTGGTGCTAGAGTAGGGAAAATATACAGGTCAGGGAGTCATGTCCTGGAAAGTGGCCTTGAATTGTCCTGAAGAATGACATTCACATTACAGATGCCTAAAGTTAGAAGGTGCATCCACTCATGTTATTTATTTATCAACTTGATTTATTCATATTAAGCTTTTGAAATGATGGAAACACATGTAAAAATCAAGGATCTTACAGGTAACACCATTGAATTGGTTCTGAGATAGATAGATTTGCCTTCTCACTTTGGTCTAGAGGTGCTGCATATGGAGTGCAGAGGCTCCAGTGACTGTTGGGCTCAAGAAATTGCACTGGAATCAAGGACCCTTATGGTTTTGGCTTTGGCTTTTGGATAAGTCAGAAGGGGTGTCTGGAAGAAGGACACATTGATTGTCTCATTGTGCCCGGCATGGGCTACTTCATGGGCTTTTCCCACTTTTCTATAAATACAAGAGAAAGAAAATGACTATTCACATCAAACAGCAGCTTTGGCCCAAGAACAGTGGGGTGTAAGATGCCCATGAGTGTATTTATGATGGAAATTTGAAGTAGGCCAATAAAACATCAGAGGAGGAAGATTTTGGAACAGTCCCACAGTACCAGGAGCAGAAAAACATCCCCAAACCCCACTTATTTTTCAGATGGAACTTGGTACCTGTACTATAGGGATCATAGCAGGCTTCTGCAACAGCTGAGGAAGGAGCTTGGAAATCCAGGATGCGTCTTCCAGCCCAATATTTTTAGGTTTGGACCCATCTGGCTTTGGAGATAAAGGTAACACCTCTCAATATTCCAAGAAAGACAGTGTAACTTCCATTAGGAGCAGGATCAGACCAGTTGTGTGAATGTTATTTGCAATAATTTTCTCCCTCTCCTGTTTCCCCAATGGATATGTCTGTATTTTCAGATCCCAGGGAAAAAAAAAATTAAAAAGAAGAAAAAAACCCACCCCCTTTCTCTAACCAATGGGGACCTCCCTCATTCTCTCTTCTGATGTTTGGTTGCTAATTTGCACTTTTCATACACCCAGAAGCAAATGCCTGTCTGACACAAAATAAAACAAGCTGCTTCAAGTGGTGTTTGGTTCTTTAGGAAGAAAATAATTTTTGAAAATAAAATGTACTCACCAAACAACCCACCAATGCCGACTGACATTCTCCATGGTGTGTCTGACAGAGGCAAAATGTAGCACAATGCAGAACAAAGAGGCATTTTATATGCCTAGCAGAAATTCTTAAAAGTCTTTTTTTTTTCCCTGGAAAATTGTCATAGTTCTATTTTTTGTAACAAAAAAAAGCCCATCAAATAATGAGAAATTATTAATTATGAAGATGAGGAAAGAGGGGCTAAAATAAAATACCTTTTCCCCTTGTATTTCTTGAAACAAACAAAAGTAGTTTTCCTTTGGAATTAATTTGCTTTCTTACCTTTTATCCTTACTTCCCCGTTACAGAATTTATTCTTCATTTGACAGATAGCAGCCATGAGATAATTTGGGGTTTTGTTTTGGGGGTTCCTTTAATAGCAGTTTGGAATCTTTGTTTTCAGAGAAGAGGCCCACTAGGCACAATTTGGGACTTGTTATTAAAGACAAACTAACATCCCCCAAAGATTTTCAAACACTTCACGCCAGAATGTGATATTTTAAAGCATTTCCCATTCCACATAATTGGATGCACGTGGCTTAGCAAGAGAAAGACAGTTTCAGCAAATACAAGAATTAATGCAATTTATTCGAGATGGTCTCACAGGAGAGATAGAGATTTTATGCATAATTCTGAGGAAGATAAAAATGTTGAAATCAGTTAGGACTTCTGCATATTACTTCAAGACCACTGACCTAAGCTAAGGTGGTTATTATAGACAAGGATGGAATTTAGAGAAAGTTGTCAAATTAGTATTCATCCTGGATCCCAAAATGAGCACAATTATCATCACTGGGAATACAAGTTCCACCCTTATACTTTCTTGGGATGCTTAGTCAAATAATTAGTAAAACTATTCCTAATGTTTGCATAATAATGAAAAAATATCCATATTCCAGGGAAAAAAAAAAAAAAAAAAAGCCCAGAACTGAAAAGTCAAAATTCAGTTATTTAAAATGATTCTAAATCAGATCCATTTCTGAGATGTTATTGTGACATTTGTTAAACTGATTTCATATTTAAAATCTGCCTCTCACAAATCCAAGACCCTGAGGTCACACAATTATTTAACACAATCATTGAAGACTCTGAATCAAGAAAAGGTAGTTGCCTAGATGTGAAATATTTATCCTCTGAATTTCTATATCCTGATCCCTATGTCAAAAGAGCATCTTTTGCATATTTTCTGTTTTCTGTCTTGAAAAATTCTCTAAGACAAAGGATTAGTATTCTCTTCTTTTTGAAAGGGGGGAAATGGAAGTGTTTGCTGCATAGGTATGAATATATTGTTAACTTTTCCCTATTTATTTCAAGAGAAACAGCACTTCTCCCATTCTTTATTTTTTTCTTTAATAATCAGTTATAGAAATCTAAATCCATATTAGCATTTTGACATTTTGAGTAAAAAGCAAGTGTTTTAGACACACAAACATTTTTCTCATGATATCACGAGGTATAGTTAGTACATACTCCAGGACTGCTACGCCAACAGAAAAGAGAAAAGGATTAATTGCTGATGAGGTTTGAGGTAAAACTACACCTTCTGTCAAGCTGTGTGCAAATCTACACTCTGAGGCACAGATATTGAGAGACTGTAGTGATTTTAAACATGACATTTTAATCCACTTTCAGCTGCAAATTAAATGATGGAAGATTTCACGATTTATGTCATATCTGCCATCATTTTCCATTAGTCCTTTTGCATATAAGGTTGTGATAACAAGGGATATTTCACTAGTTCAAAGATAACTAGTTTGAATGCTTTATCCTGGGAGCATTTTCCGCTCCTTGTGTCATCTTGCTCAGCTGGATTTCAAGCCTAGTTACACCTTTTGGTGATCAAGCACTGGAACAGGCTGCCCAGGGCTGTGGTGGAGTCACCATCCCTGGACACGTTCAGAAGATGTGTGGAGGTGGCAATTTGGGGACATGGTTTAGTGGTGAACACGGTGGTGCTGGGTTAACAGCTGGACTCGATCATCTCAGAGGTCTTTTCCAACCTTAACAATTCTATGATTCCATGATTAGCAGTCTGGAACCCTTGAAATTAACTTGGTGTAGGTTTATGCCTTGTAATGGGGACAAGTCATTCAGTGATGACATTCATATAAGCAGAGGACCTTGATCATTGCAGCACAAGAAGCATTGCTTTTATGGGATGTCCAAAAGATGTGCAGAAATGTGGACCAAAACCACTAGAGAAACATTTCTAATATCTCCCTAACTCATATAATTAGAAATATTCTTGGTGCTCTGTATTTAGGGGGAGGAGGTTTGGAGCCTTACTGTGTTATCAGGTTGTATCCACATCATTGTAAGTAAAAATGTATAATAAAATCCAAAAAAACCCCAACACATAATATTTGGTATTTTCAAATATATTTTTTTATGCTGGCAAGGCTTTCAGATTTTCAAGTATGCACTCAGCAGACATATTTTTTGTATATACTTGTTACATACATATACAGAAACTGACACTTTCTTAATGTTTGTTTTTCTCCAACACAGACACAAACGTGTATGAACATGCAAACATATAAAAAAACCCCACACACATGTTTATTGTGTAGAAACCTGCACGGACATGAAACCTCAGTCATTTCATAACATTCCTGACACTTGACTCCTTCCTTGGATTATGGGATTCTTCAGAAGACAGAAATAAATAACTGGTCTCTTTTAAGAACAAAGGCTGAAGTGAATATATTTAAAAGCTGCACTGTGTTTTGATGTTATTATAGCAATCAAAGTCAGAAAATCACAGTAACCGAGTAATAAAGAATGACTTCAAAGCCTAAACCGTCTAACGATGATATGACAACTGCAGCAGTTCATCTGTATTTATGCAATTTATATTATATACACATATATATTTAGATTATAAACAAAGTGTATAATTTATGGCTATGTGGTTAAAAATCAGAAAAAAAAAACCATCAGGATATAAACATTAACCTACTTTTGGTGTTATGCTACAGGAAAGATATGTGTGTGTATGTGTGTGCAGAAATTTATATGCAATTGTAGACCTTTAGGTCTATAATATCTCTGTGGTTTTGAAAATTCTTCTTTACTTGTAGCTTCTCGTATTCTTCTGCATTTTTATAGTGATGTGTCATTTCTTAGCCTTCCAATCTGCTACTGCAGGCCCTGGAAGTCCAGTCTGAATTTCACTCAAACATTGGCAGGACCTTTGAGGTTGGTACTTCCCTGGGAAACCATGAGTTCTGGGATCTTTAGCACCTGGTTGCCAGTTTTTCCTTCTTTCTAACTGAGGGATAAACTTCCTTAGACTACCAGTTCTTCAGGATAAGGGTGTCACTTCAAGCATATTTTTTTACCTGCAGCCATAAAGCCTGACGTTGGTGGTAGCTCCATCCAATCCTAATATTACTGCTACTGAAAGGTTTACTTTGGATAATGAATGATTTTTTTTTTTTTGGTCTTTATTGTGAACATTTGTGAGCTATCCATGAATTTACGACAATATAAAGAAAATTTTCACAACCTGGAGAGCAGTCAGTTTAAAGTGACTGTCATTAAAAGTGTTCCCTGGTTATCAATATTGTCTTATTTCTGAATTGTGCCCTTTCCTGCAGCCAGTTTCATTCCTGGGTGCTAAGTCATGGAAAATTTGCAGGTTACAATGACCCCAAAGGCAGTAGTTGGATAACACATTGGCTTCAGCAGCAAAGCCAGATGGTGGATCTCCTGTTCTCACAGTGCACGCCTGCATTGTAAAGTAATCACTCACTCCACTGTTCTTATCCAGATGCTTGTGAGACTGCTCAGCAAACTTGCCAATATCCACCTGATAAAATTAAGATATCAAATTAAACTAATTTAAAGGTTAGGGCAGAAAAAGTGAAGGAATTAATTGCTGGTCATGGATTAAAAAGCCTCGTGTACCAAAGAGGCAAAATAGTGTGTCTCAATACAACCGTGTCCTTCAAACTGAGATTTGGACAAGAAGAAAACCTGCCTTTCTATCAGAAATTCCACACAAAGAAGTTAAAAGTAATAAGAATTGTGTGAGGGAATTCTCCCAGTAAACTGTACAGAAGTGAGGATGGCAGAGTTGTGCTCTTTCCCCAGATGACACGTGACAGTGCAAGACTTTGGCACAGGGAAATGCAGCCTCAAAATTGCCCCGTCTCAAAAATTATTTTGATTGCTGGTGTGTCACTCCAGGTATATCGTTAATTTATTTTCCTATTAATTGGGAGCCAAACACTGACAGCTTTTCACTAATAGTTCAATCATTGTTTTATTAAATTAATAGTAATTATGTACTTTCCAGCTTCCTGATGACTGTTAGACCCAGATATCTATGACAGGTCATTAGTTGCAGAGAAGAATGGTCAGGCACTAATATTAAGCAATGAGATTGCTTATTCATACACTGCAGAGGTTAGAATTAATAATCCTGATAAATTGAATCTCATGAATAATTCATAGAGGGAAAATCCAAAACAATTAGCTATGATTACCAGAAGAGATGCATTTTTAAGAAACAAGGCCCAAATAACCCCTTGTTTCACCTGGGTGCAACAATCAGGAATAGAGCTATTTGCTATGACAGGCAGAGATCGAGATTTGGAAAAAGTGGAGGCTGAAAGAAATTTGGGATAAGGATAAGCAGCATAATTGTTACCTGCCTGCCATGTACTACAGCAGAAAATAAATAAATAGCATAGACCAATGTGATTTTGGGAGGCACTAAATCAAAGAGCCAGCTATTAAGTACTCATGAGAACACACCTGAGATACCTGCTTGAGGCCTGCACTTCTTGAAAACAAAAAGAAATGCCAAATAAAACAAGAGTAGAAGGGATTACGAGGCACTGGAGGAAATGCAGTTACTTGGAGACTACATAATTATGAAACAATTTGGAAGATGGGGACATTTTTGAAGAGAAACATGCAGTTTTCTTGAATAAAATTATTTTGGGTGGATGTGCTTATGGTTTTGGTGAGTCTTTTGAGTTTATCAATACTGTCTAACTTATGTGCATGTGGGTTGCACGTTGCCTCAGATGCTTCCACAGGAAGATGAGCCCTTAGGGAAAAGGAGAAGAAATAGCAGCGTGGCACCATGTCTATGCAAAGAGGCTGAGATTCTATTCCTAAATTTATTGATGACTTCCTGAGCTTCTCTCTGTTCTATTTTTCATTTGTGTAAAATGGGTGCAGTCATAGTTGTCTTTCTGCAGTGCCCTGGGAGCTGTGAACTAAATGCATCAACTGGGCCTGTGAACTTCATCAGTGGAGGCCAACCCGTTGCTCAGGTATGATTTGTCTGCATCTCTGGCAGCTGACTGTTCCTGGGCTCATGGGGGCACAAAAGCTGACAACTCCCATGTTCTTCCCCCGTGGAAGAAGATGATCGAGCAACAACCCCTGAAGGCCCCTTTTGGTCTCTGGATGCTCATCCCAGCCCTGTTCTGCAAGGGCTTTGTGGGATTTTAGGGAAATCATCATTATCTCCTGCTTGTGCGCTCCCTCTTCCCACCTTACTGAGATGTCCTGACTCTCAGCTGTGCCAAACTGGTGGTAGAAGGCTCATAAGTGCAAAATACTGATGAATGGCTGACTTAGGTGGAAACATGAGCAAAGTAGGTGTGTACAGTATTTGAGGGCCATCAGAAGAAAGAATATTTAGGAGGGTGAGGAAAAACAAATGACTAGAAAATAAAAAACTTTACATGGATGAGGCATTTCATCAAAAGTTCTTGGCCTAATAAAAGAAGATGCATTTTGAATTAGAGAGGAAAAAAGCTTTTAAAAACATTTTGTCAGAGACTCTGGCATTACGAACTAAAATCTCACTCTGAGAAGAGCTCAGAAGTCAAACAGCTGTGCTCTTGTACTGCTGTTGAAATGAAGCACTGGATGCCAAGCATTTCCCTTTCATGGGTAAGCAAACCAACATTATTCAGTACTTCAGGGGCAGGCAAAACCAATCTACATCTCTTCTTTCCCAGTGAAACCATCTACAACACTTCCGCATTCAGCAACATTTTGGAACAACACCTGAGTGGGTCACAAAAGCATTTTCTAAACACTGCTGTCACCAAACCTTCACAATTCATTTGTGTATTAAGCTCCTAATTTTGAGTGCTAGCATGAGGTTTCTTAAAGTTCACATAGTGTAATTGTTACCTAAGGCTGGGAGATTCTGCTCTGCTTTCTAGGTTATTTAGCTGCAGATAATTTATGAGATTGCTGAGGAGGTTGAAAAATTGTTTCACCTCTCAGTCGTTCATGCTTGCACTGGTTTTACAACAGATGGGAGAGAATTTGGCAGTTGTGAATGTTTGATTCATGCCAGTCGACTGCCTCCTATCATTCAATGGAGACAAAAGCCCAGAGGCTGGAGAGGAGGTTCAGTGATTTTTAGAGGGTTGAAGCTGGTTTGAAAGGTGTATAAGCTGTAAATATATATATATATATATCTTTAAAGAACAAAAGTGGTTATTTCAGTCCTTTGTCTTCTTACATACATGAGGTAGCATTAGTGAAGCTGCACAGGGTACCACAGATCTGCACAGACCTACAGCAAGTGAACTAAACAAAAACAGTGTTTCTGGGAGGTAACTATATAAGACAAACTGACCTTGGTTCCCAGAATTGCCAGTGACTTCTTAGCTCATTTTTTCGCTTG
Source organism: Pseudotriccus pelzelni (assembly GCA_035584735.1). NCBI lineage: Eukaryota > Metazoa > Chordata > Aves > Passeriformes > Tyrannidae > Pseudotriccus > Pseudotriccus pelzelni. Next base: position 110,797,761 of record JAWMRA010000113.1, read on the forward strand.
GTGCATATCATTTTAATTGTACAGAAATGCCAAGATGGCTTATGAATAAGACTGGGAGTTTTTGCAGATAAGGACATCACAAAGCCCAGAATCTGGGCTTCAGTCCATTCTGTGATGAATAGTTTCTGACACTGGTGAACTCGCTTAGGATCAGACATGTTTTGGTCTAGATTGTTGTGTTTTTGTCTCAAATATATCCTCACTGCTCTCAAGCACCTGACTAACCAAAGGTTTTTACGCCATAGCTATAACTAAGTGACCAACTCCCCAGAAGTGGGAGATCTGCCCTCAGCCCCTGTGGCAGTGATGAAAGACAGTGAGGTCTTCACTTGCCTGTGCTGTGCTGGTCCCCCTCCTCCCCTCCCTCTCCCTTTCCATGTTTATGTGTCTCTGATGGGCAATGTGGTTTTTCCAAAGGTAAGAACACCAGGTGGGTATTGCAGAAAGAACTGTCTGGGTCTCACATAATTAATGCACTCTGGAGATGTGGAGCTGAGATTTTTTTGATCGACTTTGGTACACATCATCCTACACAATGGTGTAAAATCCTGAAGGCTGGGTCAACTGAGCAAACTGGTCTTCCCAGGTTGCAGTCAGCTTCTGGGTGGATCCCCCCCAGCAGGGACACCTGCAGGGTATATCCAGCCCAAAGACAGGGAACACTTTTGGGAAGGTGAGTAAAGGCATTAAGATCTGGTCAGATACAAAGGAAAAAAAATATTAAAGGAATTGTTCCTTTGCAGTTGTGAATTATGCAAGGCCAAAGACTGTAAACCTGTAAGTTTCTACCCAAACCTCTTATATTATAACCCTCTAGTCATAACCTGTCAACCAAATCAGACCAAGTGGACTAAGCTGCAACCAGACCTCTCTAAATAGTTTGGAAAAGGGGGTCTCACTGAAGCTTGCGAATCTACATGGTCACTTCACAGGGACCATGACCTGATGATACTGTAACCATTGTAACAGATGATGGAGTTGTTATTAACCACAGTAATAGATGATGGAGTTGTTTACTGCACTGCCAATGTTTAGATACTGTGCTAGCAATAAATCGAATCATAACCATCCACATCATCACTGTGTCCTAATTCTGGCACCCAGCCAAGAACCTTCTCTCAACTCCTGTGCTACAGCCCCCCATTGCCACCAGCACATCGTTGTGCAATTCCTTTGTGTCACTTCTGCCACTTGGCTGAGCCCTCTTTCCATGTGAACACAATGCTTATGGTCAGGGTTTGGAGTTTTAGGAAGGCTTCTTTAATTTTTGTTAAGCTTTATTGTCTAAGCTTTGGCTTCCAGAGGTTATTCCTGAGGGGAGAGAGGGTGAAGAAATGCAGTGCAAGGGGAGCATTTAGCCAGTGGCAGAAGATAAAGGAAACAGAAGATGCAACGGGCATGACCGGTATAAGTGACTTACCCACAATATGAGAACTCTGAATTGTCTGATTTAGGATCTTTGCCAGCAAAATTCCCTTTCTTTTTGCATCAAGATATCAACACCTTCAGAAGTGGTGATTTGGATTTCAGATGGGCAAGATCTTTTCCTCACTGACTTCAAGGCAGCTTTAAGTTTAGGAATCACAGAATGGTTTGGGTTGGAAGGGACCTTAAAGATCATCTTGTTCCAATCCCTTGCAATGAGTCAGGACACCTTTCACTAGACCTTGAACACTTCCAGGGATGGAGCAGCCACAACTTCTCTGGGCAGTCTGTGTCAGGGCCTCACCACCCTCACAGGGAAGATTTTCTTCACAATATCTGATCTAAATCTACACTGCTTCAGCTTAAAGTCATTTCCCCTTGTCCTATCAAGGATGGATGGTTAAATGCTGGGAAACTAAAAGTGAGATGTAACCTAAACTGGGCACTTTAGCTGAAAGCCTGTCGTGGGATGCGGGCTCTTGCACCACTGGAAAGTCACAAAGAGAGTGGAAGCTCCTGAGAAAAAGGCATTTTGTCTGCTTCCAGAGAGTTTTGTGAAAGCAGTTGCACTACGAGTAGACAGTAAAACCTGTTTTTGGAGTGACACTTGTATCTGTATCCTAAGTGATTATACACTAAACTGCTGATAAGATGAAAATTCGACTTCGTCCTTCAGAAAGAAAAAAAAATTAATTGCCTCTAAGGAGCCTTTCAGGTAACCCAGACAATGGAAAACACTTGGAAGGCACTGGGTTTGATATAACTAGAATTTCTCATTGCTTGGTGGCATTAGACCCCAGGGGATGTTGTGCCAACAAATATTTTTAAGAGACTTCTGGCATCTCTAGAGCAAGGACAAAACTGAGCAGGGCTCATGTAAACCCCAGAAACATCAGAATTTAATTCAAGAGATTACAGGGGCATTTGGGTGCTCAAACCCATTTTTAGAATGAACCTTTAGTTTTCTGTGCCAGAGTTCACCATCTAAAAATAGAGCTATAACAGTGTCCTCCCATGTTGAAGAAGAGCCAAACAGCACAATGACAGTAAAATCCAGACCTTTCAGTAATAAGGAGTGGGAGAGAAAGAAATGGAAAGTCTTTATATTTATCTATTTATCTGTCTAATAACAGATCCATCAGTGGTCAGAATTGTCAGTTTCTTTATGATATCTGAAAATGTCCTGTCTGCTGGGATCTTGCAAAAACTGTCTCCTTAATGTCTCTATATCTGATTTCCTCATTTGTAAAATGGAGATTGTAAAACTTATTTTCTCTGGCTGAACTGATCTGACAGAAAACACTTCAGGGCAGGGACCATCTTTTACCACAGAAGAGTATCATACAGGAAAGGTAATAAAAAAGTATCCATCCAAATTGTTTTTAATAGAAAACCGTGTTTTCAACAGAGGACATGGGCGTGCAAATCAATTACAAGATATTATAAAAGAGATAACGTAAAACTTGCCCAACATCCCCTTGAGGCTGAGCTCTCTGGTTACTTGATGTAAGGTAGGTTAACTTACGTATTGTCATTTCTGCTACTCAGTTTCTCTGTTGCATTTAATGAGGATGTAAAAACCCTCCCTTTGGTACCACAGCAAGGCTCCATTCACGCCTGCGAAACACCTTGAGCTCCTCTAACGCTGCCTGGAAGACTTGATTATCGTGCCACGCAAACAATAAAAAGTTAGGGAGTAAGAATCTCCCTCTCTCCCTTTTAAGCACATTTGACTCGCAGGCTCTATAACTTTCAAACAAGATTAGCATTATCAATAAATCAGCGGGTTCACAGATGAGAAACACGACAGAACGCCGTGTTGCTGAGGCATATAGAATGACAATAGGTGCCTCAGCAGCAGCTATAACAGTGCTGCAACAGATTGTGCCCTAAAGCAGAAAATATCCTGCACACAAGAGGTTATTCAGGTATAGGAAAAAGAAAAAAATTAAAAGTTTGGTTCTCATTGTGAACGTTTTCAGGGTAAAGAGATGAAGAGAGCAGGAGCAGGAAGGGTGGGAATGGGGGAAGGGGAAAAGGACCAGGGAGAAATTGCCAGAGAGCTCTCAAGTTTTAAGGCAGCTCAACCAGCTGTCGAGTAGCAAAGCAGAACAAAGTAGGGCACATTTTGGGAGAAAAGCATCTCTATTTGGAACGATGAGGGCACCCATGGGTTCAGTGCTCTCATGCACCACAGAGTCCTGACGACACGTATCTCGTCCTGCGAGTCCCACGCTCAATTTTCTGACAGCTCACTCTCCTTTTCTCACATATCCTCCCTCTGTCCCAGGGCATACCTGGCTCTCTGGCTTGCTCTATCTAAAATCAAAACCATCTCTGTGCCAGGCATGCTCTGAAAGGCTGGTTTGCCACCAGTTTTGCTCACCCTTTACTGTGTGGGGTGATACAGGAGGAAAAGCGGAGAAAAAACGAGAAGAAAATTAAAACCTCAGAAACGCTCATCTAATTGTTCACATCTCACACTACCAGCTCTCAAACAGCCCACTGAAAGGTTTCAGAAGTTGAACAGACTCCTGAGAAACATTTAAGCAAGGGGCATTGACATTTGTCAACCAAAGGTTCAAAGTAAGAGCTGGTACCAGTAAACAGCCAGAGCTGGAATTGGCAGCCAGGGCTGCAGGAGGCTCTGAGGAGTGAAGGTGGGCAATGAACTGTGAACAGTGGGATGTCATGGAATCATTTAGTTTGGAAAAAGAGGTCTAAGATCATCGAGTCCAACCATTAACCCAGCACTGCCAAGCCCTCTTATAAACCATGTCCCCAAGTGCCACGTCAAAATACCTTTTAAATCCCTCCAGGGTTGATGAATGAACCACTTCCCAGTTGTTCCTTCTACCTCAGCTTCCCAATCCTCTTCACCTGAAAGGTAATTGTGATGCAGTGGGATAATAATTGATACCTGTATGTTCAAAGAAGCTCTTCCTTCCCATTCCCAGAAGTCTGTGCTGGGTTCAGAGATGGATCATGAATAACTCCTACACCGAGGGCCATTTTCTTTCTATGTTTTAATGAAACTCAGACAACATACTTTGCCAGCCTTGTTAAACAGAATTAACAGCAATTGCAGAAGGGTAAATCTCCTTAAAATGCATTGTCACTATGTTCTAGCACATTGATCTTTTTTCCAGGAGAGGAAATAGAGCTGTCTCTGGGTAGCTCCATGACACAGGATGTCCAAGACTTTGCTTTACCCCAGATTTCCTGTGTGACCTAGAGGTACTCCCTGAGGGCCAGATACCAAACAAGGAAAAAGGAGCTTCTCTGTGTTGCCTAAAAGCTGTGGTGCCTAAAAGTTGTGGTGCCACCATGCTGGAGTAACTGGAGCACAAAAGCTCAGCCTCAATGAATCAGGGCCCCATTCCTGGGGTTTTCCTTGTTTTGGAGAAAGTTGTCTCACATGGATTGTTCCTAGGATTGTTCATTTGCTTCCTCCTTTTGTGACATCAGTGGTTATAATGTTCAAGATGACCATCAGTTTTGCAGACAATCATCAAGTTTAGATTGCAGCTTTTCCTCAGGATATTTAGCACCAAAATGGGGCAGTAAGAGATTGCTGCTTCAGTCTAAGCCTGGAATAAGGGAAGATGGTTCAAACTACCTCATCTTCTAAAATTATTCCAGTGTATTACAGTGGCACAGGCAGACTGTGGGTCCTTCTTGTGTTTGCAGTTGTCTGTCATGAGCCAAGTCCCAGCCTGCTGCTCCAGCCAGGCGGCATCACTGCTCAGGGATGAGTTTCTGTTGTGAAAGGGGCTGATACAGATCCGGGTATCACTGGCACGGCAATAATCGCCTCCACCACACTGCTGTATTAATTCTTCGAGTGGCATAACAGACAAAAAGAGCAAAGCTAACACAGATAACTCCTCTGGGACACTGGACCCTCAGGGCAGATGAGAAATTGCCCTCATCTCTCTCTGGCATCCCACATTGCCTGCTCTCCACAGCTCTGCGCTGTTCCAAGCCATTTTCTCGTCACATGTCGTGGCAGGAAGAGCAGCTGGAGATGATGGAGGGAGCTCAAGGTACCAGGAGAGAGAAGCAACCCTGATACGAGGTTTGTAGTCTGCAGCTTTTCTTGACTCACACGTGGAACAGAAAGAGGATCCCAAAATGCTCTTGGCCACATCAGCTTTCAGAATCAGAATTCCTGCACTTCTCATGTGGTCAATCAATGCAATCTTTTTCAAAGCCAGAGCACATAGTGAACAGCTTCCCTCTAGACTACTATTGCAACTATATTCATTTGGAACTAGGTTTGGAATTAAAGACTTTAAAATTGAAAAAACCTCTTTTTCTTCATCCCTCAAGCTTGCCTGAGTAGGGAACCACAGCTAGGGACCTTTTGCTTTACTCTGTTCCCTTAACTCAGCTTCTGCAGGTTCAAGACCTTTGCAGAGCCCAGTGAAGGCAAGAGATCTGCTGCAGACATTCATGGCTTTTAGATTAGACTGAAGATCCTGAATCACCCTTCAAAAATTGCAATATCTTGCATATTCACCTTTTAAATGAGGAGAATATCCAGCTCAATTACATAGGAAAAGCCATGGGGAGGCAGAAGTTGTAGGTCAGTAATTGCAGGCAGGGATGCAGTAGGTACTTTTTTTATACTATGAAATGGGTAAAAGAGTAAATACCTTGTTTTGCTTCATCAACACAGTGACTTTATGCACATTTGGGTACTATTTCTTTTAATTATGGAAGTATTTTCTGGAGAAAAAGGGTTTTATCCAGTATAACACTTTCCTACTAACAAGGATCAAAAGTTCCTACTTAAAGTTACTATTACGTATCCAGAGGAATAACATGTCAATTTTGATCCAAGACATTCCAAACTGCTTAAATCAAAATGACTGTGAGGAAATAAATTATTAGCTCAGTATTAACAGTTAAAGCTGTAGCATTTCATTACTCTACAGAGGTCATGGCTGGAGGCTAAAAGGGTGAAGCCCATCTGGAAATTGTCCCTACTGAAAATAATTTTGGCATTAGAATGAAAGCTGGGTATAGATTTGACTGAGTTATCAGATTTAAAATTAGCAGAGGTGGTCGGATTGTGAACTTGCCTTGTTTTCCTCCAGTTATTTGCATAAAAATCCTACTTGCTCCAGACTGCTCATTTCACAATCTTTTCATAGATCTGAGACGGAGGCTCATAAACCCCTGATTACATGCAAGTGTATCACAAGATTTTAATTTGTCTTGGTTTTTTATTCATTCAATTCTTCCCACTGTAAATAATTAACATGTTGAATCAGTCCCTATTTCATTTAACGCTTTAAAAATAGGTTATTTTTTAAATAGCAGCTTCTTTCTGGGGAAAACAATTTTTTTGTTTACTTGTTTGTGGAGGAAACTGATTCCTAAGCAATCACTTGATTTCGCCAGCTGGAAACCAAGGAAAACACCAGTAGTGTAAATTAATGATATTATATGGAAACAGAAGGGTTACCTTAGCTCAAAACACCAACCCATGTCAAAAGCTAAGGACAGGCACATACAAAATAATATAGATTGGAGACTCTGCATATTTTTCCCACTCGAGGAGCAGCACCTGGCCCTTGGTTGCGCCATAGATTGGTTTAAAAGCAAGATAAAAACCACTGAAAAAATGAGTTGATTAAGACATGCAAGAAGAGCACTGGGTAGACTTCTAGAGGAAAATGGAGATTATAACATTTAAAACCAGACCTTTTTTTTCAGGCGAAGTTATGCTCCTGTTAGAAAGATTTATTTTTTTTTTTGATGGCATTATTAGTCCTCCAGGAACTTACTGACTTTACTGCTTTAAGGATGTTTTCTTCTATCTTTCTTTCTTTTTTTTTTTTTCCCCCCCACAGAAAACATAACTTTATCAAATCAAAACACATTTTCATTGGGTCCTTCAGAATGGTTTCTTCAATGTACTTTCCATGCCAAATTCTGCCTCTGGCCACTTCTCTCTAGAACTGTTTAATTAAGCATTTCAGGGTTGGAGGTTTTGGGTGGTTTTTTAATTACATGAAAAACTTTTTTTCTTTAATTTTTTTTTTTCCCTGGTTCTACTCTACACCAATTCAGTAGCATAATTTTAGTCAGGCTCTCCAGAAATCAGGCACAAAGCAAAGCCAAGTTCAGTTTACATCAGCAGAGATTTATTTCTCTCTCCAAGAGGGAAACTGCGTGCAGCTATGGGTTTCTGCAAAATAAATTACTGAGTAGTGATCCAGGTTATCCATTTATGTCATCTGGCAGCTCTCTATTAGCAGGATGAAGTTGTGCCAATTTACAGTAATTAGTGAATGAGGCAGCACAACGTTGCATTAAGAACTCTTACACGGTTCTTCCATGGTGCGGTAAAAACATGTCCCACAAAATAGATATTTCTCATTTGATATTTACACCAGCTACCAGTGCTCTGAATTTCAAACCAGACCTGCAAGGAGTAACTTGGGTTGTTGTTTGTTATGTATTCATTTTCACTTCCCTAAGTTTAAGCTTAAATATTAATGAAGGGAAGATTAAAAAAAATATAAAAGCAAATCCCATAAAACCCCTCCAGCCATGCTGGGGGAATCCATCATTTTCTAGCTAGTGGCAATACAAATAATGTAATGTCTTTTTTCCTCCTCATTTTTAAGGGTAGTTAGAGATACCTGAACTACCTGGAAAATAAGTAAACAAAAACAATGGAATATTCAGCTGCTTGTGTATTCCTGGCACAGGGATGGAGCACATTTCTTCCTATTAGAACAACAAGGGCTGTCTGTCGGCTCTGCCAAGCTCCAACTCCAATGCTCAGCACTGAAAACATTCCCTTTTGATGCTTCTTTGGCCATAACTCAATCTTTCTAGTAGCAACAATAGTTGGATAAAGAAATGTTTTTCAGCTTGCTGCTGAAATAACAAGCCTGAGGAAAAGCATTAGGCTGTGCTGAATTAAAAATTAAATTTTTTTGTCAGATTTACAATGAGAATCTAACCCAAGTCTATTTTGTCTAGCTGGCTTTGTTTTTAGCTTTCTTTTAGATTTATTTTTGTTTTGTAGGTCGATGTTTTCAATGAAATATTGTCTCAATTTTTATTTTGAAAACGCTGTAACACCTTTCTGCTTTTACAAAATGAAGCACATCATTAAAAAGTCCAGTGAATGATCTACTTAGCATTTATCTTAATCTGGGGGGCCTGCAGGTGGCCTTTATTTACCTGTGTGTTTAATTTTGTCAAAAAATGCATACAGACTGAAAATTAATTTAAAAACCTGATTTAGGCTTTATGAGCAAAGTCATAATTTTCATTGATTATGCTTGTTTACAATCTCAGCAGATGAATGTGGGACTCAGGGCTGTTATTTGGCAGGTTTTAAAAGGAGTCATCAGAAAGTGTCAGAGGGCCTGATTTTATCTGCAATAAATTAATATCTGTAGCATGCTGGGGTCTAGTGGATGGTGTCCCTACCCATGGCAGGGGACTGGAACAACATGATCCCTTCGCTAAGGAATTAGTAGTTCCTTTCCAATCCAAACCATTCTATGATTTCATCACTGTGTGAGCACATAACAGAGGCTGCTGAATAAATCCCAGCACATGGTTTACAGGAAACAGAAAGAAGAGCTTCTAAGGAAGACTTATCTCACTCTAGATATCTCTCTTTAAATACTGGTTTGGGTATCTTAAATTTGATATATTTTGACTGCCTGTGCCCACCAAAAATGAGAGGATTTAAGAACTTATACTAGGCTGGGGAGGGGGGGGAACAAAAGGAAGGATTAATCATAAAATCATTAAGGTTGGAAAAAACCTCCAAGATCATCAAGTCCAATCTTTGACCACCTTGTCAATTAAACCCTATCACAAAGTGTCACATCTGTTTGTTTTTTGAACACTTCCAGGGATGGTGACCCCACCCTTTCCCTGGGCAGCCTGATCCAATGATTAACCACCCTCTCACTGAAGAATTTTTTCCTAATATCCAACCTGATCTTCCCCTGGTATAAACTGAGGTCATTTCTCCTTATCCTATCAAGGAATATCTGAAGCCCAGTGATGGCCTGACTTCTGCTGGGAAGGAGGTAGAGGCAAAACCAGATCAAAAAGTCTTAGATTAGCCCATGGATCTGTTTCAATCAGCCACTTGGTGCTGTTCTGGTGTTAATTCATCTTGCCTCTTGGGTTACATCAAGCTGTAGCCAGACTCAGCCCTTTCAGACAGCAACAGATGAGCCAAATGCTGCAGCTGACACTTGATTTATTCTCACAGCCAGCGCATTTCTTATCTGAGGGTATCTGTTATGCACTCAGATACACCAGAAGGAAGTGTCCTCATGGAGGTCTCCTCCTGTTTTAAAATAAAGTGTTCACAAGTGCTGGGATGAGATACTCTGAAAATATTTGCCCCCCTCCACTGGCTCTGGAGAGAGCTTGTAGAGATCACACAGCACTGAGGAAAATGACCTCCATCGCTGCCTTCCTCACACTAACTGGAGTTTGAGGTGCCCTGACACAAGAAAAACAGAATTTAATATGCAAAGGAAATAATCTAAGGACACAGGCATGTAAGAAATTCATGAATTTGCTTCATAGACCATTTTAGAAACGCTGAGAGTTCTTACTGGTTTTAAAGAGCAAAGAGACTCATGTTCTGATTTTCTTGAAAATGCCTGTTGTATTTCCTGTTTCACATCATTCAACAATAAACACAATTTATAAATAAACATACAGACACTACTGTGGTTTAGAGTAAACACAATCCCTGATAAAATCTGGGAAAAATGTGAAAGGTTTTACTGGATTACAGAAAATGTCTTTAACAGTCCCAACTTTTCAAGAAAAGTTTCATTTTTATGAAAAGTCAACTCCTGATGCAGAAAAACATGCAGCAGCCAGGTCTATTCATAAATAAAGTTAATGAATAATTTATTTCAGAGGTTAGTGTTCAAATACAAAAAAAAAGGAAAGGTTGTTTAGGGAAAAACCTCAGCTGACAAAATTTAAAGTTTTCTGATGGAACTTTTGACTGTAAATAACCTTTAGTTACTATTCTGTAATAAACTGACATTAAATGAGAAAAAATTAAAATGCATTTTTTAACATTTTTGGAATTTTTGAAATATTTTATGATGTTGAAATCGTACACACGTACAAAGATGTATTTTTTACCAAGTAAAATATTTTCAGGAAGGAGCTCCCACCTAATAACTTCCAAATAACTATGAAAGACACCATGACCCTAAAAACATATACTTGGTGGTTTAGTTATGTTGGCACCACTTTTCACATCAGCCATCCTCTGCCTTCCTCAGGCAATAATATAAGGGTGAGGTTCATCAGCAGAGGACAAGATGAGCATATCCATAGCGGGGATCAAATGTGCACTTCAGACAGGTGAGGTAAACCTGTTGTCTAAAATCCCTTGGTACCTAAAGAGATCATTTATTTCTTCCTAAGGTAGGTCTCTGAGACAGAGATATCTTCTGGAAGTTTGGGATTCTTCCAGAATCTTTGATTCCAATAATCTGAAAGAGAATGATCAGAGCCAGCTCAATTTAAGAACCATTTTTAGGCAGCTTGGTTGAAGTGACATGAATCCCACTTTTAGCGTGGCCCATATACATGCAATGAACTCTTAATTTTCAGGCCCTTTTTGTACAGAATCATAGAATCATGGAATCATTCGGGTTGGAAAAGACCCTTAGGATCATCAAGTCTGACCATTAACCCAACACTGCCAAGCCCACCACTAAACCTTGTTCCCAAGTGCCACATCAACACATCTTTTAAATCCCTCCAGTGACGGTGACTTTAGCATTGCCCTGGGCAGCCTGTGCCAGTGCTGGGCAAACCTTTTGGTGAAGAAATTTTCCTTAATATCCAATCTAAGTCTCCTCTGGTACAGCTGGAGGCTGTTTCCTCTTGTCCTAAATAATTCTTTCACCCTTCTTTTATTATTTTTATTTTTGCTCAGCCTACCTTAGTGATTTCATCTAGTTTATTTGTACAACTTCAATAGTAGTTCTTTATTAAGCAATTGAGGCCTATTTCAGGTTCATTTTAAAAGTTTTGAAATAGGAAGAAAGAGGAAGGGAACAGAAAAGATTAGTACAACAGAGAAAACCTATGTAAGGCAGAAGAGAAAATAATTGGTTGCCATACTTTGTTTAATCAATACGGTGATAAAATGGATAAAGCCTGAGTGTAAGAGGGCACAGGCAAGATTAAACACTTAATTGTGGTGATTCTGACTTCCATTACCAGGGTTAAATTCAGAGTGAGAAATTTTCAACCCAAATACCCTAGTAGGGGAAATCTTCACCTTTTTGGGAAATCAGGGGATTTTGGGAAAGATCAGGGGATTAACATCAAGATTATCCTGTTCCTCTTCCACAACTGTGCACTATCAGCTCGCTGGGTCACACTACACTGGAAATTTTAATCAGTTGGGTTAAGAACACTTATTTTCAAAGCAGCACGTGAGAATATATCCCGAATTGTACCTATTGGGTTTTTTTTCCTGTAACTAGTTAGAATCTTTTGCTTTAGTGACTACATTTGTAAAACCACAGATTATTATTGCCACTGAAGGGGGCATTTGGAGACAGTGTTTGATGTTAAAAGCATTTTTGCCATCTTAACACCTTGTCCACTGCCTTAGACAGGGAAAGGAAACAATCACTAGTGCATTGAAATCCAAGGAACACCACCTGATGTCCTTTCCCGAATCCACCAATCCCACCAGGGTGAAGCTACTTACATGAGCATTTATTCTTGTATATCTTTACCTGTAAGTCTATTGTGTCTTCTTTTTTTATTATTATTTTCTTTCAGTTTTGTCAGCCTTCTCAACAAATGCCAGCTTGCAGCTCCTGGGCCTCAGCTGCCCTGTGTGTATTTTCCAAATATTGGTGATAACTGCTTTAACAGACAACACCATGACTTTTACATTAAAATAGATAAATGCATTAGGCATTCATATATATATATATATATATACACATATATATATTTACACTTACTGCCTAGGTTGCTTGGTTCCTGTGAGAAAATAGAAATTGATAGTAACTTTCTTCCATTCTTTTCACTCTAGGAATGATACCCAGTGATGGATAGAAAGAGTCTGTGATTTAGTGGTATTTTTGCTTATTTCTTCCAGCTGTTAAAATGACTGACCATCTGCAATCCATGTTCTTCCAGCAAGGAGATGTGTCTCCACGGACGGCATGTGCTCACAGAGACAGAACTCACCTGTGCCATTCCAGATGACGCTTTACCTCTTGAAAGGTGTGACTCTTTGTGTGGGAAGGATTGAAGAATCAGTCGTCAAACCACAGCGTGATATTTTAGTTCCATCTTGGACACAAAATGAAGGCTTTTCCAGCTCACTGCTGGAGCTCTGCAGATCATAAGCTGGCAGATTGTGTTTGGTTTCTGAGTCTGGGAGTGCCATTTGAAGATCACACATACTGCTCTGTAGGTTTAAGAGCTCTGCGTGTACAAAGGGTTCTGCACATACCGAATCCCTGACACAGCCACAGAGTCACAGAATCAGACTCACATAATATCCTGAATTGGAAGGGACCGCAAGGATCATGCAGTTCCACTCCTTTCCCTACACAAGACAACCCCAAGAATTCCACCACGTGTCTGAAAGTCTTGTCCAAATGCCTCCTGAACTCTGTCAGGCTTGGTGCTGTGACTTCTCTGGGGAGCCTGTTTCGGTACCCAGTCCTCTCCTCATTGAGGAACCTCTTCCTAATATCCAACCTAAACCTCTCCATGCTGTGCTGAGAAGGGACCTTCCCTGGCTCTCCAGGACTGTCCACCTGCCAAGTGTCCACAGAACCACTGTGTCTACTACATAACCTCATGTGCTCGACGTAAGAGCTTGTACTCTACTGACTTCAAGCAGAGAAAACACTTTGGGCAGATGGGATTTGGGTTCAGTGTTGAGCATGAGCACCATCCAACAACGATGTTTTTCCCAAGGTGTGAAGGAGGAAGAAAGAGGGACCAGAGAAGTGGGGAGGAAGAAAGAGACAGTACAGAAACGGGTAAAAGACAGGGAGAGTTGCCAGACCAGTAAAATCTCCTGCTTTCAGGTCATTATGAGTTACTGCCTGTAGCTAAAGGGATATAGGGAAAGGATGATAACTCTCTCTGCCACAGTGCCTTCCTTGGGCTGATCCCAGAGAAGGATAATGACATGCCACCCCTGACTCAGGACTCAGCCTTAGGGCACAATGTAGCCCACAGACACCAGCAGTGGAAAAGGCCCATTAGGTCCATTTAGCCAATTCCCCAGACATTGCAGGGGTCTTCCCTTCCTGCCACGTCCAGCCTTGCTAGCCTTGGGCATGAAGCTGTCACAGAGCTCACAGCTTTGCCACTTCACAGGCTCACATGTTGCTGGGACTTCTGACACTGGGCTTCAGCACTTTCTCAGATGTATAATAGATGATGTTTATGCGGCTGCAAGATCCCCACGACCCTCAATGTGTCAGCGTGGGCACCAGCACAGGCTTTAATGTTGGGCTCAGTTGACACCACAGCACATGTAGCAGGTAAGAATCTAAACAGGGACTGTGAACAACAGAGTTATCTGGTAGAACCCACGCATGGGAGTGGCACAAAAGTAGTTTTATTGGGTAAAATTGACCACGATCTGTGGTAGATCTGTGGCTGTGCCGCACAACAAGAGCTGAAGGAGGCATTTAGCCTTTTCAATGCTCCTCTGAGGGCATCTTCCCATGTAATGACATAAAGAGCAGAGAAGTTAAGGTTTTTGTTGACTCAGGCCTTCAGATTCCACCTACCATTTTGTCACAGGAGGCTCTTTGCCCTCAGAACAGTGTGGTGGCAGATTCGGATCAGGAACAGCTGCCATGGATTTTTGCTTATTTTTCCGGAGCTGCAACAGCATCTGTTTATAGTGCTTGCACGTCTCCATAAAGCTTCCCTTGTTTTCCCCTATTTATTATTCTACTCCTCTGTCCAAAAATTAAGGGAAGTAGGGAGACACATTTCTATACATCTCCCAATCCTCTTGTTCCCTTACCTCTTGTTTCTTTGCTGGAGGCATAGCATGAGCAAACAAATCACTTTACTTCTCTTACCTGACTGGATTCAAAGTGCAAGTAGCCCCTTCAGGAGCCTCTGAACATACATGATAGTTGAATTCACACTCTATGGCTTGTAAAGAAAAAGTTAAAAGAAATAAAGGATAAGAATAAGAGAGTGTATATGTCTGTGTATCTGTGTGTGTGTGCGTGTGTGTTAAAGAAAGATAAACTAAATTAAATAGGAAAAATACAAAACTAAAAAAAAAAAAAAAGAGAGATCTGCAGAGGAAACAGCAAACACTTGTGCGTTTTCTCAGGGATTTAACTAATGGAAACAAAATACCTCCAAGGGCTGCAAAAAGTGGCCATTTTCCTTACTTTTTTTTTTTATTATTATTTTCCTCTTTAAGATTAAAGACTCTAGATTTCTGCCGTAAGACATTTAAGGTGTCACACTCTTTAACCCTTTTCAGAACTCAGGCAGTCAGTGGTGCAGTATTAGGACTTATATCTGAATTTAAAGGGATTAAAGCATTCTTTCAGTGGAGGATAGAGATGAACCTGGACAGTCAGCATAGTGAAAAGTCAAACTGTTAGATGAGTAAATCTAGGTGGGCAGGATCCCATTCCTTAGTCCTGCCTCTCTCACTTTTTGGGGGAAAGTGAGTCTCTCCCTGCATGAATGTGAGAATGAGCTGCTTCCTACCTCACTTCCACAGCATTAAAATGGAAATAGTATCTTCCCTTACCTTGGAGGATCAGGAAGAGGATAAATCAGGTAATTTGAAAAGGTTGTGCCTGCATAAGCATGAGCACCAGGGCTAAATAAGCATCTTTAAAGTTACCATCAAGAAGCTTAAAACAGAAATTGTCAAGCCTTTGCAAGTTCTTTGCAAAGAATGCTCTTTCCCCTCACTGCTCTAAATTTGCCAGCTCCCCGTTTTCGGGATACTTCTGCCTGCTGATCTGTGCCTGGCCTCACACCCTGTGCTGTGGTTTGTACAGGCTCCAAACCTAAAGCGGCCAGCAGTGGTTAAAGACAACCTGTCTTGGAAGCCACAAAGTCTTTTCACTGGAAGTAACATACCCCTTTCCCAGGATCTCACTTCTCCACGAGGGAGGAGCTGCAGACCTTGCCTTGGACCCGCCTGGTTTCACGGGCTTCTCACGGGACTTTGGCGTCCTACACGTCTTGCTTTTCCTTACCTTAGAAATTTTCCTTCAGTTTTCCATGCTCTTTCTAGGCTCTGTAAGACCGTCAATTAGGTCCAGTTGGATGGCCTCATTTGTGGGCCACCAGTGAGCTGTGCCTGACTCAGTGTTATGGAGAAGGAGAAAGCATTTGGTGTGAATAAGTAGCTGGGACAGAGACTGCCAGCTGGTGGCCATACCTCGAAGGAGGCCCTGAGGAGATATATTTAATACAATTGCTGTATGCCCCAATTTGCCCGAGATGATTACGAAATATAACACTATCTCGGATCCCAACAAAAACATTTTCAGAACTATGTTATCGTCACAAAATCATTTAGGTTGGAAATCACATTGAAGATCATCAAGTCCAACCATCAATATAACACCACTAAACTGTGCCCCCAAGTGCCACATCTATACATGTCTTAAATCCCTTCATGGGTGGTGACTCCCATCACTGCCCTGGGCAACCTGCTTGACAACCCTTTCAGTGAAGGAATTTTTCCTTATATCCAATCTCAGCCTTCCCTAGTGCAACTTGAGTCCACTTCCTCTCATCCTGTCTCTTATTACTGGATTTTGTTCTGGGACACAGGACTTGCATTATTTCACTTCCTTGAATTCTATCCCTGCCAACGTACTGATCCCAATACCCTGGATGATGCATAGGGCACAGGAGCCCATGCTTTGACTTCTGTAACCCTGTGGTAAGCACTGAGTGTGGTGCTATTCTCCACCGTATGATCTGCAGATGGACACCCATCTTCAGCCCCAGCACTTTGCACCTTCTGTGACCAGACACATCAAAAACTTCTCTCTTCATATTATGTGACCTGATGAAACAGCCACCATATAAGAAACTATGACATGTCTCCTCATCATGCAAGACCATTGGAATATATATCTGGGTCACTGAGTCAACTGGATTTTATCATCCCATCTTTATTCCATTACACCACCGTTTGCAATCGGTTGTCACTACTTAATTTTTATCAAAAATTCTCTAAATAAGTCTTTTCCACTCTTTTTTTTTTTATTTATGATTAAATATTATCAGGAGCTGGGGTCACCCATTCTGGGCAACATTAATACTGGGTTTTGTAATATAAATCCAGTTTTGTAATATAAATCCAGTTACTCAATGGGAGAGGGAAGGAGAATTGAGCCTCCTGAATATTTTATGACTTACCTTCAAGATTTGGTGAGCACTTCTGTATTAAGAAGCAACAGTCAGAGATACTCCCCATTGCTGGAACTCATCTTTCTCTACCACCATGTAATTTAAAAAGCCCCCACGTGTTATTGGGTCTGCAACAATAGGGCTTGTCCTAAACAATCCCTGGCGTGATCTGGATATAGCACAGAGAATACTCCCAATAGTAAAGTTGGATACAGATATTTTAATTTAAGGGACAAAAGTGTAGTGTGTAGGTGCAGATCATTCCATGTTACTTAACCTCAGTGCCTTGCAGCCACATTTAATCTACTTGCACAGACATAGTACAGGTCTCTCCCTCAGAACTAACCTTTCTCTTTTTTTTTATTTTCATATAGTCTAAATGATCCTCTCCAAGGACAAGTGTCATGTTCTCTCCCTTTTTATAGTGGTAAAATCAAAATGCCTCATAGACCACGTATGGTACTGGAAAGGTTTATCATGAGGTAGCAATCCAAGGTCTTTAGAAGAGGTTTTACCATATTCTCCTCACAGCACTAAGTAAAACACTGCTTGTGGTGGTTCTCTCTCTCCACGCCACGTTGCTTAATCACATTACTCACTGCTTTCATTTGCTCTAATTCTCCTTCAGTTGGAAGCGCTTTTTTTTTTTTCCCTCTGAGTAGAACATTTGCAATCTGCCTTTTTACTGTGCATGCAAAAAGTAGCACGTTTTTAACTTCTGAGGACTCATTCAAGGAGACAGCATCATTTTTGTACATGGTGTTCTCTGAGAGTGCCACGCATCCTGCATGCTTGGTTGGTAGCAGCTTAATGCTGTCACGGTCCTCCAGGGGCTTGTCCCATGTGGTTATAATTAACTTTTAATGTCTGCCTTCAGGGCAAAACACTTAAGGGGTTAACCAGTTTTCTCCAACAGAATGAATAGTTAAATGGTAACATACGTTTATCAATATATTCCACGAAGCAGAGGAAAATATCTACATATTTTTTCATCTCCTATTTGTCTAATTCAGAGCCACTTGCCAACTTAAAGAGTGGAGATTATCCCTTCAAGTCTTATAATATAAATGTGCTTGCTACATGCTTAACACAATCTTACTTAGTAGCTGAGTCAGTGTGAAGCTTTGTTGGACCTGATCTCTTTGGTGTTTAACCATTGCAAGCACTTGCAGTCTTTCTTTCTCCCGTAAGTACATGTTGCATCATTCTCAGACTGAGGAGGGTGACTTACTACAAGGACATGTATGACTTTGCAACTAAACCAGACAGACTTTACTCATAATGTTGCCCGAGAGATGGGGGAAGTTATTATATAAGAGTTTAATTTCTTCTTCAGCTGGCTCTGCCTTGTCGGAGTGGGATTCAGTTCCCAAACACTGTGGCACAGTGTCACCTGAGACACTCTGGAGTATCCAAGGCACTCATTCATTGCTTAAAATGACATATCTACGTTTGGGGAACTTAATCCTACCCTAGATTTCAGTGTTCATGAATGACACAAAGAGCAGGATTCAATTGCTAAAACACTGATGTTTAGTGCCAGTTTGGGCACTATGGGCTGTCCTGCCAGTCCAGAAAGGCTCAGTGTTCCTGCAAATTCTTTAATACCCAAAAACATCTCCAATGATACCAGTTCACTGCTTGAAGGGAACTAAGTTCTTCTTTTTCTGAACGGAAACCATACAGTCTGGTAGCTTTCTGTGGGTACCTGACCGAGCTGCAAATGAACTCTTGCATACAGAGGCTGCAGTCCAGCACAAAAAGTGTCTGGCCCTGAAGAAAGAAGCTTACTGGGGGAGTTGCCTGACTTCTTATTCAGTAGTCAGCACGTCTGCAGTGAGCTCTCAGCACTGCATGGTGTGGAAATGCCTTCCAGGTCTGTTCTAAGGCTCAAGAAAGCTGATGGAAGAAAGACCAGTGCTCTCAAAGCATGCTGAGTGAACCCAAAAGGGGACTGAGCTTATCAGTAGGCAGAAAAGTTGACCAAAAAAAGTACACATTTGCCCTACCTTGCTTCTCTGTGCTTGGCTGTGTTGTTTTCTTTTCACTGATGTACCATCCAGAAATCTTGAGAGAGACTTAAGGGCACATAATATGGCATAAGATTGTTTTCTCTTAGAGGTAATGGAAGATTAAGTCTTCATCTTGAAGGTCTTTAAATAAATTCATTGTGCTCTTAAAGTTTTAGTAAATTTGATTGCTTTAATGACAGACACTACAACTGGGGAAATGCTTGCATAAAATATTTATATTCTATGGGGATTTATCTTCAGGTTCTCTTAGGGATTCTAAAATCAGATATAGAAATTTGGGGACATTGCATCCTCAAGCACTCCTTCCCCTTGTGTGTCACTGGTTTGGACCACAAAGTGTTTCAGGACTTGAATTCATCATCTCTGGTGAGTACAACAAACTGCTGGCCCATCACCAGGAACTGCAGCAGGGAAAGGCCAACCTTCCGGCTGTGAAATCTCACAGCCTCACTGCTCATCAGCAGCTGAAGCCAATGATAGAATCAGCACAGAATCACAGAATGGTTTGGGTTAGAGGGAACCTTAAAGACCATCACATTCCAACCGGGATGCCTTCCACTAGAATATTCAGCCTGGACTTGAACACTTCCAGGGATGGAGCAACCACAACCTCACAGTAAAGAATTTCCAATCTAAATCTACTTTTTTTCAATTTAAAGCCATTCCCCCATGTCCTGTGGTCTCCATGTTCTGCCAAGCCTAAAGTGTGGGCACATTTGCTCTCTCTGCCATGGGAACAGAAGCCTGAAACAGAGAAATGAAGAGGATCTCCAGGCTGACAACAGCTCAAACAACACAGCTAAAGTCCCCAAGAACTGAAATTAGTGCCTTTAGACAGAATTAAATGAATTACATGGCTTAGTCACTTTCCATCCATTTCTCTTAAATAACAAACTCCAGGATGACGATCATCCATCTTTTAAAGATGGAATGGAGCTGAGACACGAAGAAATAAACTGTCTGCCCTTACATCGCTTGGCAAATTAGTAACACAAGTAAAGCAAGAGCCAAGATCTCATGAGTGATAGTCTTTCAGCTGACCACACTTTCAAGTCTGTACAATGTTGTAAAGCAACATTTGCTGGCTCCAGGCTGTTAATTCTCTGCATTGTCAGCCCATTCTATTGAGACACGACTGAGCAACATTAACTTTTATACACAGTCATTCCCCTATTGTTGACTTGATCTGATCTCAGTGGAGAGTTGCTGTCAGGATTCTTCACAGAAAATGGGCCGCGTTAAACACCTCTGACTGGTGTTCCAGCAAAAGCTCGCAATCTTCTGTCAAACAAAACTGCCTTGGCAAAAGGGAAAAAGTGAAAGACCCTGATATGTAGCTTCTTAGGGATTTCAGAAAGTAGTTAATACACTTGTCTGTGTATTGTCCACAAATCCAGAATACGTCTTTGATTTTCAACTTATAAAATCTAATTTATTATCCAGTTCTTCTGCATGTCAGAGAGTGCTGCTATGAAGTAAGACCTCATAAACCATATCACAATGTTGTCTTCAGTGGTTTTAAGGCTCATATATTTATTTATGAGCAAGGAGTCAACCTGAAACAGCAGATTTCATTGACATTAGGAGACATCTGGGGTAGCTCTGTGGCAATCACTGCAATGACACGTGATATTCACAGTTACACAGTACAGCTCTTAGTAATCTCCAGTTAAATCATCTACTTTTAAAGGACACCTCAACTTTATAAAATCAAAAGGACACTTTTGCCACATTCCTCTCCCTTTGGTACTACGAGAAACTAAACCCAGCTACGTCAGCCCAGACTGTATGTTCGCCTAAGTCAGTCCCCCTTTCCAGAAGCACTGGACATTCTAAGAATGAGGTCCCAGCCCCCACCCAGAAATATCATAATTCTCTTTCCTTCTGACTCAGTTATGCTCTTTTATAAGTTTGGAGCTATTAAAAATTTTCCATGCCATCATGTAATTCTTCAAGCTCTTCCATAATAGACAAAAACTTAATGTTTTATGGAAATCATCATATGATAAGGTATTGGAAGTTTTCTATACTGCTGATACTAAATTACATTAGTTAGAAGTAGCATACTTTTATGAAAGTAGTCTTGCCTGCTCTGTAGGTATAACTGAAATTGAATTTAAACTTTCTTTTCCTAAAGGATCTACTTGGAGCTGGAGAGAAGAAATAGGACCTTTTTTCTTCGTTTGACTTTGTCCAAATCACCACAAACTTCAAATCTTCGGTTTTGCATCCAGGTAATTAACACTCTTCCAAACATTTCACAAGTGGAGTGTAAAACAGCAGAAACACTCCCAAAAGAGAATTTTTTTTTAGAAATTCTGGTTTACGTTGGGTGTAGGGAGGATTGTAGCCAAGTTTCAGAGCATGGATATGATCAGACCTCACCATTAGCTGCAGAGCAAGAGAATGAATTTGGTATTTCTGTAAATGATTATTATGATCACA
Source organism: Pseudotriccus pelzelni (assembly GCA_035584735.1). Classification (NCBI taxonomy): domain Eukaryota; kingdom Metazoa; phylum Chordata; class Aves; order Passeriformes; family Tyrannidae; genus Pseudotriccus; species Pseudotriccus pelzelni. The sequence continues at coordinate 110,819,093 of JAWMRA010000113.1, forward strand.
GATGGGCTAAAGCAGTCAAATATGGCACACTACACAGAGTCATGGAACCCTAGAATGGTTTGGGTTGAAGGGATCATCTTGTTCCAAGCCCCCTGCCATGGGCAGGGGCACCTTCCACTACTCCAGGATGCCCCAAGCCCTGTCCAACCTGGCCTTGGACATTTCCAGGGATGGAGCAGGCACAGCTTCTCTGGGCAACTTGTGCCAGGGCCTCCACTCTCACAGGGAAGTATTTCTTCCTATCATTTAACCAAAATCTACCCTACATCATCAACACCTCTAGCTGAGCTGATCAGCTACACTGCCTTTTAGAGCAGTGGAGACAAAACTGTGATTCCTCAGCCTTTCCTATCCCTTAACTTATGCTTTTCTTTGTTTCCAGTTAGAGACGACTCTTAAATCCCTGCTAGTTACAACTAAAACCTGATTCTTCTAAATTCTAGCATTCATCTTACCCAATATGAGCTTTATGGAAGTTGAGCATTTAGTCAGCTAACCACAAATATGTTGATTTTCAGTGAAAAAAGAAGCATTTCCACAGGACTATGAAAAGCTGTTGCAAGATCAATGTGATGAATGCCCCCCTTGCAATCTTCAAGGTCTTTTCCAACCTTTATTATTCCATTATTCTCTCTTCTATAGAAAAACCACAGCCAGCTTCTTGGATTAGACTCCTACCTTCAGGTGGTTACATTTCGGTGAGATGAATTTTTCCTCTCTGTGATATCCACACGGCACCTCTGAAGATTTCATAGTCAGTTGAGGTGTGTTTACATGCCTGACTACTAGGTTGGAATATGCAGTGATTTACAAGAAATTTAAATAAAAAGCTTTACTAGCCCCCCACTGCAACATAAAAAAAGGAGAAAAATTTTATCTTCAGCTAAAAAAATAGGCCTACTTTTCACTGTCTCTTTTTACCTATATTGGTAAAGAGTATGCCTGAATATGGGTTGATCTGAGGTAAAGAAAACTTTCCTTTGTACATTTTCATGGACTTTGAGGGGGCCATAAAACAAATGTATTTGAAATAGGTCTATAATTTTATCCCCATTTTCAGCTTCCCTGAATTATCATACTTCTCCAGAAATCAAGAGAATTATGTGTTTCATCTGCTTAAAGATTTATCTCCTTTTTTTTTTTTTTCATTTTAGGGAATTTGGGAACTTTTCTCTTTTTAATTTTATTTTTTTGTTTTCAGTTCAATCTTTTCACCAGTGTGAACATCTGAGCTTAATAAAATATACACATGAGAAACAGACACATCAGTGAATGCTATGATGTTAAACTATAATGGTTTCAAGAAACACTCTATTTTTAGTTTCAAAATTGTTTATCTTCTTTTCCCCCCTTTGCAAACGTGGTCTTAACTAATAGTTATTGTGCACACTGTTCAACTTTTTTCTGTCTTTTCTTTGGGGAATACCCAGGGAAAAAGAAAAAAAAAAAAAAAAAAGCGGAGCTTAAAAGATGTTTCAACTTTTAGTAATTAAGCTCTGGTGAGCGTTGCAAGAATATTTAATGCTCTGCTGCTCTATCTGAAGAGGATCTGGAGACTTACAAGGAATTACAAGAACATGATTTACAAAACATAAAGCTCACGTTGTCAAAGCATCCTCTGAAATGCTTTCAGATGAGAAAGTTTTTTTTTCCTAGTGTTTCATTAGAAAGAGGCAGCGGGGAGAGTCTCACAGCATCGAGGCATTTTTGTTTAGTTCTGTTTTGTTTTTCACTCCCATACTTAGGAGTAACTTGTTGGCTTTTTTCCACCTCGTGCTCACTCTGGCAGACGAGCATTAGAGAGAATTTGGAGATGGAAGGCCTTTCTGTCTGCAGCCAGCAGGGTCAATTCAGTGTGGCAGCTGCGAGCGGGTGACATAGACTTATATTGACACAACCCACTTTCTGCTGCAGAATCACAAAGCGAAAGCACCCGGGGCTCTTCTGCCTTTTTCAATAAGATACGAATTTTTGTCTTCCTTGTATTAAGCAGAGATCTGTCATCTTGACTTGTACACTAAATGGTCCATTCTGACTGCCTTGTTTGTGTCCAATCCCAGCCAGGATCTAGAAACATGTGTTAACATTCGGCATGTTTGGGGGCGAGCGGGAAGGGCCTGAGGCTAGACTCCCTGATGTCTGCTGGAGGGTAGTCAATAATCATTAGCCCTTCAAGTGGTAGATGCCCAACATAAACTGTATTAATTTATTTAAAAAATCTTTACTTTAAGCCACAGGGAAAGGCATTTTAGAGAGCATGGCTCCCCTGAACTAACGGAGCGGTAATAAAGACGTAGTGCCACAGATGTGAAATTCTGGCTTATGGGGCGGGGGGGGGGGGGCTGTGGTTTTTCAGCACTGTGTCATCAGCCAGAGCAATGGGAAACTATTAAAAGTCATTAGCCCGTGCCTGTCTGTCACTTAAGTTTACCCCTGTGGTGATAAAGAAGTGTGATCCGCCCCAAGTCTTTTCTGATTGCAAACATCCCAGCACCGACCACAGAGCCAAACCTGCGGCCATGGGGGGAGTTCTGATGTTCATTACAGTCAAGGCGAGGTGCATGAAGCTGGGCTCCTTAATTTTAGTTTTGATGGAGCTCAAAGAAACCAAGTTTATGCTAATTAAATATTCAGAGAAACTGTGAAGCTTCTCATCTAACTGTGACTGTTTATGTGTGGATAGGTGTCAGTGGCAGGCCAAACATTGCTGTCATTTATATTTCCACCCATCTTGGCGTGAGTGGAGTGGAATGGTGTTGATGGAGAGACTTTTTTAGCATAGTTATTTCTATGTTTTCCTACTGCACATATGTATCAGATATATTAAAGTGCTAGAAAGAAAATTCCAATAAAAGGGAGTGAACCTGTAAGATAGCATTCAGTGCATCTAACATTTCAAGTCCAAAAGTGGGCAATTAGTCTTGCCCCTTGCAGATGATGTAAGAAACAGGTATGTCCAGAGGGTAACTCAATACAACCTGAAATAAATGGAATGAGGTATCTACTGATGTCCTTTGGCTAAATGGAAAGATCTGTGATCTCCAGCTGAGGTCAGTTATCCCATTTTCTTATAGCTGAAGCCCCGTGAGAAGAGTCCTAGTGGGAAAACTTTAATACTGGGAGGAATTTTTTAGGTCCAAAATTAATCTAGTTTTATCAGAAGCAAAATCAACTTATAACTGGTATCAATTGTTTCCAAGAAGAAGAGCTCCAGAAGTAGGAACTATGGATTCTTCTCTTTATATTATAACATTGTTAGCATTTATTACTGTTACATTGTTAACATTTAACCAGTGAAATACCTAAAAGGAACTAAGGGGTATTCCTCTAAGGTGCTGACATGCATCTACAGCTGAAGTGCATCTACACCAACGAACACAGCATGGGCAATGAAGAGGAGGAGATGCAAAGAACAAGAATGGCTTCTATAGGTGAGTCAGTCAGAAAAGAAAGGTAAAGCAAAACAGTCCCCCCTCCCCAGTGTGCAAGGCTGGCAAACTGGTAACAATGGACGAGGAGACTGCTGAGGAACTCAACAACTCTTTTGCCTCAGTTTTCACTACAGTGAAAACTCTCTTCTTACACCTCTCAAGTGGGTGGACTGCGAGAAGGGAACCAGAGGAGCAAAGACTCTCCCACTATAGGAGATCAGGTTTGTTTGACTGATCTAGTTGTCAAGCCACTCTCCATCATATTTGAAAAGTCATGGCAGTCAGGCGAACTGCCCAGTGACTGGAAAAAGGGAAACGTTGCACCCACCTTTAAAAAAGGTAGAAAGGAGGATCCTGGGAACTACTGACCGGTCTGCCTCACCTCTGTGCCTGGGAACATCTGGAACAGATCTTCCTGGAAGCTATGTTAAGGAATGTGGAGGACAGAGAGATTGTTGGAGACAGTCAGAAGGGCTTCACCAAGGGCAAGACCTACCTGGCCACCTTACTGCCCTTGTATGGTGGAATGACTACACCAGGGGTCAAGAGCTGTGGACACCATCTGTCTGAACTTCTCTAAGGCCTTTGACACGACCTCCCTCAATATCCTTCTCTCTAAATTGGATTTGATGGGTTGACTATTCCGTGGATAAGGAATTGGCTGAATCGTGGCATCCAGAGGGTAGAGGTCAAAGGCTCAGTGTCCAGATGGAAATCAGTGACAAGTGGTGTTTTCTCAGGAGTCTGTACTGGGACCACAACTGCCAGAGAGGTGGTGAGTGCCCCATCCCTGGGAGCATTCAGTGTCAGGTTAGATGGACTTATGAGAAAGCTGGTCTAATTGAAGATATCCCCGCTCATTGCAGGGTGTTTGACTAGATGACCTTCAAGGTTCCCTTCTAACCCAACTATTCCATGGTTCTACAATTATTGTATTTTCTAGCAATATTTAGACCTTTAAACTTGGAGTTGTCAAAACCAGTAATCTTTTCAAATTTTCTTAGAATTGTTTGTATGGCATCTGCAGTACAAATTCATAATTTTTTAAGGCTGTGTTGCAACAATTTTTTTATTTCAACAAGCCTGCCTGTAAGTGTGTCTCACTGAAGCCACAGGGACTATGAACATGCCTAGGTTATTTGCTGATCTGGGGCATTAATCTTTAATATTATTGCTATGGCTGTCCAGCTGGATGAACTGTCTGCAATTAGTTACCCTAAAATAACTGCATATGCACTGACAGATTCAATATCCCCTCTAATTAATTGGAAAGATAGGTCCTAGTTTGAGAGCTACCAAGGAGCCACTGGCAAAATGACCTAAGAAAGGAAGGCAAGGCCTATTTGACAGTAGGTTTCATGACATTCTCTCTTTAATGCCATAGTTCTTCTGAACAAATCTCACTTTTAACAAGACTTGGTGTGTAGTGTAGTAGTGTTTTCCTCGATGGCAGATAGGAATTGAAACATGTAGGAGACCTGTGCACATCCAGAACTGACACACCTCATTTAGCTTGTGGTTGCATTGGAAGGACCAACTTTTAATTTGTCCTAAATATTTCCCACCTTTCCATCTGATGCTTTAATGTACAAGCTACACAGACAAGTTATTGTTAAATGACCCATATTAATTCTTAAAAAAAAAATATTAAAGCCTTTGCCGTGACCTAATTAAAATGCCTTCCTTCAGCTGTCCTGTGTTAGAGTCTATCGTGACAGTGCCTTGAGCAAGTGATCTGAAAGAAATGCTTCTTTTCCTGTAGGATTTTCCACCTAAATAGCCAGTTCTTCAGACTGTGAGACAAGGCATGGGAAGAACAAGGGTATGACTCCACTGAAATCTGAAAGGGGTGAAAGATAAAACCACTTCTTGCTGTAACTCTGTAAATAAGTGCAGAAAACACCAGCTGTGGCTTACAGGACACAGGGCTGTGCTGGTTGCTCACACCTGGTGCTTTAAACCTCACTGACAAACACCTCTCTTCTCAGTCCTCAGAACTGCAAATGAAGACACATCACTGGATGTGTGACATTCAAGTACTGAAATTTCAATGTCCATTCCATGTTCATCACTAAGGAGAACTCCACAGCTAAACAGAGAAGTTACGCATTGTTGGAAGGTGACACCCCATATCCTATAAAGGTGTTTCATACAAATAAGAGAGATCCAGAAAATAAAATAGTCACTTTAGAATTACATTTTATGCCTCTATTTTTTTCTCATGGTCTTTTGATGGCTTAGCAATTTTTTGTTTGTTTGTTTAGTTGTTGTTTGGCTTTTGTGTTTTTTAAGAAATAGGTTAATATGAGTCTGACTTTTAAAAATATCAACAACTTCATTCCTTTCATTAAATAAACCTGTATTGTTACTATTTTGACCTAATCTTTCTCCCTCCTGTTCACAGGGAAAAAAAATCCATTCTTTTACAGATTTCTGACTGCAGCTGATCATGATTCTGCAGCATTCTTTCTCTCTCTCTCTTTCTCTCTCCTAATTTTTCATTGATCCAGAGTCTTACTAAATATTTACCATTACATTTCAAATTCATCTGGTTGTCTGATCGTACTTTATTATATCTGAATGCCTCCATCTCCCTCTTTCCTCACAAAGACCAATCCTTAGACTATGTCAGATGCAACATTGATTTCTCCAGGTTTTTTTGTTGGGTTTGTTTTATACTGGGCTGCTGGAATTCTTTCAGGAAAATCCACTTACACTGAAGATTATTCCACCATGTGATTTTTTTTCTCCCCGTCTTCTTGTTTTTGTTTAGAACCTGCTGTGTATTTTACCTACATCCAACTTCCATCTCACTTGAGAGGAAAGCAAACTCCTTACAGAGACACTTCTAGAGCAGAACTATCTTCTTACTCATGTGCTTTAAGACAGGATGAATCACGTCTGGAAGTTTCTTTTTCCATGGACTGTAGATGCAACCCAGAGAACTCTAGAATTTTTCTGGATTTTAGGTAAGGTCAATCTCATCTACATTTACTTCTTTTATCTGCTCTGCTGACAGTGGTCCATAAGAATAGCTGGAAAAGAAAGGCACAAATGTCCTTAGAAGCTGCACCTTTGGAGAATTTTTAAAATGGGCTTCAGCTACAAGGGACTTTGGATTTCTTTTCATGTGTGATTTAGATTTTTTTGTACGTTACTTTTTATTTATTCTCAATTAGCTGGGCCCTTTTCACCTGCCTGATGCAAAGCAGGAGACTTCGTTTACTGATTAAGCACTGAAAAATTGTTATTCTGAATTATTATTTTACTTTGTCAGAACATTTGAATAAATGCAGGGAAACTAATATTTTATTTAATTTCTATTTCTGTTGAGTAGTTTTTCCTTCAAGTGCTTAGGATTTGTATTTTGTGTATTTCCAGGGTGAAAGCAAAACTGGGCAAATGCTAATTTCCTCGGCACAGTGCAGCTCAGAGGTCTCAGTCAGAAGGAAGCAAGAGCTCTGCTAATCATCAGGTATTGCCAAGGTTTAAATAAGCTGATTTGCTACATCCCTTCAGTTTCCTGCCCAGAGAATCCCTTCTTGCTTTTCTATCCGTCTCCTTCTCCGAACCCCCGGAGCAGGAAGATTCTGCCTTAAAGCTATTGGGATTAATTATAACCACCTAATACAAACTTTCTATTTACCCACACTGCTTCACAAAGGTTTAGTGTACACCTGAAACAATCCCCAAATGTGAGCACATGTATTATTTAGGCAGTCTTCCTCAGATTACAATTTTAGTTCTTCTACTCACTGTAAAAATGTGTGCAAAAATAAAGGGTTGGGAGGTAAGCAGATGGGAGAAACATTCCAGAGGAAAAGTCCCACTGGCTCCAAGGCAGACAGAAAAAAAAATCTAATAGTGCTTATTTTAAATTTTTTGGACAAAGCAGTTTCTTATTTTTCTCAGTTTCATGGTGAGTTTTTTTTTTTAAATAAAAAATCCTAAACTCCTGAACTTGTTAATTCAGTGTGTTGAGTTTAAGTTTTATCAGAATAATAGTTTAGGAGAAAAAGGGAACTTTTCCTTACGGAAGGCCTTGTTTTTTCCTATACAAAACAATAAAAAAAGACCCTTGTCCTACCTTGTGCTTCCCCTTTCCTAATCAACTAATTTTCCATTTGACATTTTCTGGCTCTCTACCAGTTCCTATTTCTTAACCACACCTCCCAGGGTTGTTGTTATCTGCAACAACTGAAGGCATCCAATGGGACCTGGGCTGTCGGGAGATGTGGGCTGGGACTCGTTTCACTGAGAGTCATCTGGTGCCTGCCATCCATTTAAAGATAAAAGAGAGAAATAAGCATTTCCAAGTAGTAATTTATCAGTCCCAAAGCCTAAAACAGATCAAATGTATTGTTCAATTGAAGTCAGCTTCTCTGCTGATGATCAGGAGAGGTGAGAGTAGCTAACTCATTTATAGGTCCATTTAGGTGGCTAAATACAGGTGCTGGCTGGTGCCCAACTTCTCTGTGTGCTAAAGGATGACACGAGAAGGTGTGGGACCTCAGGGAATCACAGAATCATTAAGGTTGGAAAGCCCTTTAAGATCATCAAGGCCAACCATTAACCCAGCAGTGCCAAGTCCACCACTAAAACACGTCCCTAAGCACCACAGGTACGCATTTTTTGAAACTCCTTCATGACAAATTTAAGATTGCAATACTATATTTATACCTGTATCCATATAGCTGTGCCTTGAAAACATGGATTATTTTATCTGACGCCTTGGTTGCATCTAATTTATTTAAAAAGAACCAGAAAACATTGCACTTCTTTTATTTTGATTAGTGTCGATCAGACAATCTGATTACTTGATAATATAAGACAGACAAAGTAGCATCAGAGGCCATAATTCACCTCCTTTTATATCTTGAGTTTCTCTCTTAGAACAAGAGTAGAGTGTGAATTCAACCAGTGTCATTTTCCAGCTAAAGTGTAGCTGCACCCACAATATCACATGCTCTTTATACTCACATGCCCACAGCATTTCCATCCTCCTTCCTAAGTCCCTTTCTCTTGTACTTAAACAACTTAATAAGCCTGTGTTTCCAGCTGATTCTGCACTGCAACAAAGGCTCTACAGTCCTTCCAGTTGCTTTCTACTGCAAATGCATTCTTTCTCTTTATCTGTGCTATCTATTCATTAAATATGTATTTTTCTACTGGAGTTTTTAATCACCACGGGGATCTATTCCATTTCCATGTGAATGATTTGTTCTTTTTTTTTTTTTGGGCAAAGAGGAAAACACACTTTTAATGTAGAGAGTACACTACATGTTGTACGACTGATTACATCTTTCCCCTGCTTTCCCCCTCTTTGTACACAAATGTACTCACGTCACACATTTGAGCTGCTGAAAGGACAAAAAGTTCAAAATGGCCTGAAGAAGACATGCTGAACAGATGCTTTTCCAGTATCTCAACCCTTGCTTCCCTCTCTGCCACGGATTAAAATATTAATCATAGCAAGCTCTTTAAATCTGAGTGTCTGCATTTAAAAGGCAGTGAATTTAGCATACAAGAAGATAGGGCAGTCGCTGTTGGAACGCAAGTTGTGCATTTGTTATCTGCAGCCTGGGATAGAGCAGAGCACCCATGTGGTCCTGCCAGCGTGCACGTGCCTTGGGTGCTCCTACCCACCCCTTTTTGGGTCAGTTTGTCCCATGCTTAAGGACACCACCATACTCTCAGATGGTTAAATAGCGAGCTGGGCTGCTTTGGGCCACTTAGATAAAGATTGGGGCAAGTCTTGCCTGAGCTTAGCCATATAAAGATGCAATCTTGTCTCTCCAGAATGAGAGGAAATGGCTTTTCGTTGTGCCAGGGGAGATTTTGATTAGATATTAGGAAAAATTACTTCACTGAAAGGGTGGTCAGGCATTGGAATAGGCACCAGGACACCAGGGACTAGGAGCCAGTGAAGTGGCAGAGTCACCATCCCTGGAATTGTTCAAAAGCCATGTGGACGTGGCACTTGGAGACATGGTTTAGCAGTGCTGGGTTAAGATTTGGCCTTGGTGATCTTAAATGCCTTTTCCATCCTTAATGATTCCATGATTCTATATTACTTCTGTAGGCTCCTTTGGTAGAAATTGGTTAACTTAATTTCTCTATAGCTTCAATTAAATGGGATGAATCTGACCTTTGTGTTTACCCCAAGGCTCAGTGACCCTCACTAAGGGCAATAAGCACTCACAGCAGTGGACAGACCAGTGTTTATGCTGGAGTAAATCCTTGGTAGCCTGAAGCTCCAGTCACCTCAGAGTTCCTGGTTATCTATTCCCATGGCCTAAAATCAAAAAAGCACTGTCCTTTTTGGGATCAACAAACATGTCAGAGCAGAGTCTATGAAAAAATAAAACCTCTGCCTCCTCAGAGACTTGGGGAAATTTAAAATGTTTCTTGATGTGGTTTGATTGTGGGTCACAGCTTTCCTATGGGCCTGATCCAACAGTTAATTATGCTCCGTGGCTCTGAGGCTTTCCTAAACAAATAACTTACTGGGGGAAAGGAGAGGCTGCATGGAGATAAATGAGACAGGATATCAGTGGCATTTAGTCATTGGATAAAACTCATCCTCCAGGGAAGGGGTGTGAGGAAGAAAAAATTATTCCTTTAGGTATTTTAAGGCTTTTTTTTTTTTTTTTAATCTCTGCCTGAATGAAAAGACAAAGAGCAATGTCCTGATGCTGCCTCAGCTCCCTCCTCTTGTTTGCATCAGCACTGGAGACGTGATGTGACATCAACTGTACTAAATTTTAGCCTTCTGAAAGTCGTTTTTCTGACTTCAACTTGGCAACCAGTTTCTGTTTGAGCAGAGAAATTTTCAAAGGGTTAAACATCCCACCCCAAGCTTCTTCTCAGTTCTACAGTTTAGAGAAACTCACTTGAAAACTGGGAACATTTGGATTTTTGGAACAAATTCAGCCCCTAAGCTGCATGCAGTTTTCTAAGAGTGGGAAGAGTCGAACACCAGGACAAACTCAGGGGATGTAATTAATTTACTTCTTAAAATCAAATTAGATTTTTACCCTTGGAAAAAAAAAAAAGTTGAGAAATTAATTCATATTCCAGGATAAATTTCACTGCTCAAGTTAACAGCAGATGGGATGGCGTTGGTAGCCTCTTTTGGACACTCCATGGCGTTGCTTATGACAGTAAAGTTTTGCTCCTCATTCTCTCTCATTATGGGCTGTGGAGAGCACAAGAAGCTCAGCATTGTTACCAAGACACTCAAAACATTTCTTCAGTGTGGTGAGCACCACAAAAGTTGGTGTTTGTTCTGATTTGCAGTAGCTGTAATTGACTGAAGCACTCAACTTGTTTTTATTTAGGGACATTAATCAAAAGAATTCTTCTAGCTTTTAATCTGTAAAAGTCATAACCTACTGGCCTTAATTAGTAATTAAGACAATATTGCTACCCCTGGTGCTTTAGCACTGATAGATTAGTTGCTGGATAAAAAGAACTGAGAGGATGAAGTTACTTAAAGTTACATCTGAAAAAAAAGAAGCCTTAATTTACTGATTGCTTGATTTTGCTTTTATTTAACATTTGTTTGAGGGCTTGATTTAACCTTTTTCTATCTGGCATTATTTAACCTTTCACTTTTATGAACAATTAAAGGCCAATAAAAATAAGCCCTTCCAAAAATAGAAGAATCTGCCAAGGCCAAAAGGAACATTATCATTTTGCAAAAAGGAAAAAAAAATATTTACCTTTAGGCTACTTAAACACTCAATTTACCAAATTACCCCTGTTTAGTGTAATGGAATAAATGGCATGCATAGAGGATTGCTGTTGGCAGGAGATCATTAGAGCTAAAAAGGTAATGGGCCCTGAACAATGCCCCGAGGAGCCCTGGGTACTGCAAGCTGAAGCTGAGTGACCATCTATCAGAAGTTAGAGGGGAGAACAGACACACAGGAAAAGAAATCCAAAAGCTGAGCTCAAAAATTCTCTTGGTTTGCAGTGGAGATTCCATCCACAGCCTTCAGATTACCGTGATATTTTCCTGAATATTTAAACCAAGAGCAAACTCTGAGTAGCTGCAGTAGTGTGGGATTTAGTGTTACAGGATGCCATTATACCCAGGACAATGTGTTTAAATGGAATACTTTTCTTCAGCTGTAAATGTTTAGGGGTGAGCTAGTAGTCCTAGGCTGTCTGCAGTCAATGGGAAGAAACAAGCACGTCCCTAGTGCAATTGAGCCCATGTAGACACCTAAAATAGGCCAGATGATCACCCACCATCACCACCAAGTGCCTATTTTGTCACTGACCTGAAAGTTCAGTGAACAAATCCTATTTATTATGGAGTGGGAGATCTGAAAAAAGCCTTTAGACAGTGGAAGTCATTGTTGTGTGGATCTTGTCTTGGAATTGCATTTTTGCACTGAGACCATGAATAATGTCTGAATTGGCTGGGTGGGAATGATGATGGGACGGCCAAAAGAGGACTCCACCTTTCCTGCAGGACCTCCCTGACACCCCCCCATCTCAATTTCATTGAAGATATCGTATTTTAAGCAAAAACATATACAATTTCATGAACTGTTTCATCTGATGTAAAATATAATTTCAGGAAAAAAATAGTAATAAACAAGTCTAATTCACAACAATGCTGTAGAAGTAGACCATCCTTTTCTACTGAACAAGCAAGAAGCACTTCAGATGTGAAAATTCATTCAAGCTCCTCCCTTTCACACACAGCAGTTTGATGTTTTAGCTTTCATTTGGTAAGAGAGTGTCTTCATTATCAGTGTGGAACAGACCCTGGGGTAAACTGCTTTCAATCATTCCTGTTTGTGCTATTTCTCTTGGCATAAATAAGAAACACGCACTGGAGCAGCGACTGAAATGCAGCTGCCCCACCCGCCAAGTGATTGTCCAAACACTGTGACAGAGAGTCCTGCATGTTTAAATATTTTTAAACAAAGTGCAATCACTTTGGAGGGCTTATAAAAAAGAGGGAGAGCAGCTTTTGACAGTCATGGGAATGGTTTTAATTTTTTTTTTTTGTTAACAGCTTTTACAGGGAAAAGTTTTACAGTAAAAGAGAAGAGATTTAGATTAGATGTTAAGAGGAAATTCTTTACCCAGAGGTCTGTGAGACACTGGCCCAGGTTGCCCAGAGAAGCTGTGGCTGCCCCATCCCTCGAAGTGTTCAAGGCCGGATTGGACAGAGCTTGGAGCAGCCTGGGATAGTGGAAGGTGTCTCTGCCTATGGCAGGGGGTCCTTCCAAACCAAACCATTCTATGACTCCATTAAGAAAGTATGAGGAGTGGTTACCCCAGAATACTATAGGATGTTGGGATAAGTAGAGGTTCTTATACACACAGCACTATCAACAGATGATCTTTGTCCTAATTGTTGCTATATCCTATAACAGAGAGTACAAAGCCCTGCTACTGTTTTCTGTCTGGCATTCTTTTTAGCCACAATTGTTCGTGATAGTTTTGTGATAGACAAAGTTACTCCACTTTCTGAAAGGACTTAAATACGTAATTTGGCATATTTAAGCATTAAGTCAAAATAATAATATTCCAGTATATTTGTTATCCCATCTTATCTTATTTTTTTCTTAATATTTACAGTCTCTCAGTACTATAAGATAAATATACTTTGGCTGTGAATTAATTTTATCCCTTTTGTACACTCTCAGAATTAAACTCTAGATTTTAAACTCATCTCTAGATTTTGGGTGAAAGAGGAATTTTCCTTAGTTAACCTTCCTTTGTGCTCTGGAAAATTGCACTCATTTTGCACTACTGATCAAAAATATTTCTCATTGTCAGAGACATATGGGACAAATCCTTGGATTTCTCTTTCCCAGGATCCTGATATGGCTTTAAGTGTTTTATTTTTCCCATCTTACATTTGCTATAAGGAGCCAGAGCATCTTCACAGAAGCACAGCATCACAGAATATGCTGAGCTGGAAGGGACCCACAAGGGATCATCGAGTCCAACCCTTAACCCAGTATAGGACCATCCCCCAGAGTCACACCCTGTGCCTAAGAGTATTGTCCAAATGCTTCCTGAGCTCTGGCAGCGTTGGTGCTGTGGCCACTGCCCTGCAGAACTTGTTCAGTGCCCAACCAACCTCTGGGGGAAGAACCTTTTCCTAATATCCAACTTAAATCTCCCCTGACACAACTTCAGGCCATTCCCTCGGATTCTGTCACTGGTCACCACAGAGAAGAGATCAGTGTCTACCTCCACAATGAATTTTGTGATTTGTGATATTGGTTTTTTTCTGAGAAGAGGTTCTGTGGACTTTAGGGGCATGGAATCGCATTTTTCCCAAGTTCTATGTTCTTACAATCATCTAAGGGACACAGTTTGCAGCTGGCTGAGTTTAAAGGTCACCCTGCTAAACACCTCAGCAAAGGGCCATGCAAACACAGAGCAAACACCACGACAAGGCACACAAATCCTGGCTCCATCACTGTGTCCATCCTCAGCTGACAGAAAGGAAGATGGGCCAGGAGTGTGGAAGGGAGAGAAAGAGTCAGTCCAAGGCCAGAAATGGGGCACTGTCAGAGCTCATTAATGTCACACCAACCAGGAGGAGCAATACCTTATTTAGACAAGCCCCGGGGCCATCCTAATTGACAGCACTGAGCTCAAAGCCACCTTTACTCCCTGTCCAGTGGTGTTCAGCATCTTTATAAAATTTATCTCTCTTGATATACCCCTGTGAGGAAGGGACTGGCTACCCCATTTTAAAAACAGGTATTGAAACAGCAAACCATTTGATTTATGACATCCAGGACATCTATATCCAAGCCACAACTGAACCCAGATCCCTCAGTCTGCAGTATTTACACCCAAGACCACATTCTCCATATATTAGACATGTTTTAGAAATATTAAGCAAATTAATATTACATGGGTTAGCAACAGATTAACAGAATGATAAAAAATCAAAAAGCAATCCTGGAGTCTTCACATTCACATTGAGCCTACTGTAAAAAATGCTTTGATGATCATCTCTGAACATAAAAAGAGTTCAGCTTGCATCCTAAACACAGACATGCAAAATCTACCCCCCTTTCTCTCTTTCTTGCTTAACATTAGTAGGTTCTGTTTTTTAAACAGAAATTACTGATTTCATATTCTGACTAAGTTGTCTTCTTTCTAGAGATGTCCCAGATTTCAGATGGAGGGAGCAACAAAAAAGATAAAATTAAAAATCTTAGTCAGGAAGGGGAAAAAGACTCATATCACCTTGCAAAAGGGTCACAGCTAGGTGACATGTAGGATATACACCATTCATTGCCCCTTTAATTGCAATCTAAACACTCCCAAAGGCACAATTTAAACTTAAAAAAATTTCATCGTTGCATGTTGTTTTTCATTATCTGTTTTAAAGCACACAATGATGTACCTCAGAGGGTTTTTTTTCTAAAAGAAAAAGCCAAATCTCATCTAGTCTTTTCCCATCAGTAGCTCACAATGTAGCATTGTGATGCTGATCCAGTAGCACTGAATGCTGATCCAGCCAAAAAGGACAGTTTAGTAAGAGAAAATCTGAGTTTGTGTATATTAAAAGTGAAAGAAAACAAGATCCTAACCTAAAAACATTCAAATTTTCAGTCAGTAAGTCATGAAGAATTAAAACAAAGCCACTTCTATAGTTTAAGATTATGTAAATCAGTTTAAGTGTTTTGATGGATTTTAAAAGCTGAGTTGTGAAGACAGTCAATGCTAGAAATCAAAGCATGGAAAGAAAAAGAATAATTAAGATCTGAGTTTATTTTGGGCTTCCTTAAGGTTAAAAATGCAAGGCTTCTTTAAGTACAGGTAAAATATATTTGGCAATCTGTAAAGGAGATCACAGTGATGCTACAAGTGATGAAGTAGGTACAGACAACAAACAGTGTCTGATGGAAAACACAGAAAAAATTATAAAAGTCGCTTTTGATGTGAAATCATCATGAAGTGGCACAAAGGCTGGCCCTGAAAAAAAAGAAATAAAATAAATAATGAGCCTTTTGTAAAGCAAATGTGCTGTACAAATATGAGCATGCATAATACTCCTGTGTTATGGAAAGGAATGGATTTAAGGAAGGTGAACTGAGGAAATAAACATAGATGCACATGTTCTTACACATGGGCTAAGTAACTGAATGGTGAAAAGGCAAATTAGATCAGTCTATGTGGATTTCCATCCATTTATCTCTCTACCTGTCATATTTCACAGCTTCTATTATTACCAATAAAGGAAACATTTGTCCCATCTCTGAAGAACTTCAGAATCATTGAGATCTTTCCATCCCACACTGAGAAAAAGCCTATCTTTTTATATTACAATTTGAGAGATCTGACCAGAACACTGGGCAAACATTAAATATTTTTGAGCTCTCATTTTGATTTTAGCTTTTTCATATTTATTTTTGTACATTTCAAAGAAAATACCTGCTTTGCACCAAAAAATCATGAAGTCTTCCTTTCAGACATGTTAGAATGGACCATTGGGACATTTCAGAACTGTCTTTCAAAAATTAGGAACAGGAAATTAATCAAAATCAAGCCTTTATTATAAAGCAGAATTAATTTGATGACCTACATGCCTTTAAAATTTTTAATTAGAAGAAAATATCCTTTCAGACCCCCCAAGTGTCTTAGAGAATTTGAGCTAAGAATGGTATCTGAGGTCCTGAAATGGTTCTCAGCATCCCTGTCTTGCTCACAGCTTGTTAAGAAGAATCTCAAGACTGAAATCCCACCACCTTTAAATCCATGCTGACTTTTCCCTTTACAGCAACCAGTTTGGGAAAATGTCTTATTTTAAGGTAACATTAATGGAACCCAGCAAAACCCATCTTAAAACTACTGCCAGCCAGAAGAATGAAGTGTCCTTCCAGCCAGTATCTCCTTGGCGAGGTCCCACACCAGCACACTGGAATCTGCTCAAATCCTTTCCGTGTCTATTTGGTTATGGGTGTTTGAGACACACATTAACCCTCTTATCTTCTAGGCTTCTACATCTGGATCTAAATCAAGTGTCAGACTTGAGCTCAGGAATGCCTTTATCACAGAATCATAGAATCACAGAACCATTAGGATTGGAAAGTACCTCTGGGATCATCCAACCACGGTGGGCAAGAGGTAAGTGGGAACACTGTGGGGCAGTCAAGCACGCTTCTCCCAAGGGAGAAAAAAAGCATCTTGGGTTTATGATGTCTCCTTGTGTCATGTTGAAAGACTTGTTTTATGGCAGTTGCAGAGAGAATTTAGCTCTTCTGATTTCTAGCTCAGCATCACGACCACAGTTTCACTGCTGATATGTGTTAACAAGGTCCCTGAAACTACACAGCAGCTATTGAACTTCCCCCTGAAGGTGTAGTTGTCTTTCAGGTAGTTAAGGTAATTAATATGTCTTTTAATGGTATTTTCTTTGGCTTGGTTCCTTGATCTACCATCACTCAGAGATGGAAGAAGTTATTGCCTACAGATAATGAACTATAACAAATACTGAATATTCTTCTGTGGATATTAATTTGAAAATTGCTCTTCAGGTTATTCTTGCTCATTGTACCAGTAAGACAAAGCTAAAAAATGGACAAGAGGTTCGGCTGTGCAACACGTTGAACTTTGAATTCCAATCTTGAGGAGACTAAAAACTTGATCACCACCTGCCACAACTCATATTGCCATTCCTTGGAGACTGGAAAACAAGGCAGAGTTTTGATCTGTGTATATCACCCACTTCTGAAATAGCTGGAGTAGTGGGCTGTGTTGACAACCAGAGCTCTCCCGATGAACCTCTATCTTGAACACCTACAGATGGAACAAACACCCCTTCAGAGACCCGGGGAAGAAAAAAAAACCACACTCTACATTGACAGACAGGTGGTTGTATGGGGATACAGACCTCAGTTTAAGCAGCATTGGTGCTGTGGGTTCACTTTTGGGAAGGCTGGGTAGCCAAAATGCCCCATCTACCCTCTGGCACAGAAGCCACCCTGTGTTCAAGAGGTGTTTGTGGTTCCATTTTCTGCTGCTCAGCGCAGCTCTTTGTGAGCTCGCTACCGTTTAGTAAGAGCTAACAGATTAAGCCAAGTGCAGGGATAATGAAATATAAATTAGTAGGTTTGCCAGCCTTTATCCACAGCACTGTCAGAGTGTATTATCTGGTATATCTAGTTCAGAGCAGTCAGTTAAATTTCCCCTTATCAGAAACTGAGTGTGAAGTGTGGTAATGTTGCTAAGTGCAGAACAAAAATCTCTCTTTTTTTGCATCCCATGACTGCTCCAGGCAACATTCTTGGAAACCTCTGAGTAGGAAGGAAAAGAAGACCCTGAGATATATACACTGTGACAAGCCAGGAGGCTAAGCTCCACCGGTAAACCGTCCTGTGAGCGGCAGTCGCCTGTGGCTGTGACATTACCACACTTTGCTCAGCTTCAGAAAGGGAAATTTAACTGACGACTGCTATGAACTGAAGCCACAGCCTAAACCAGATAATACACCCTGACAATACTGTCAGGCAAAAAAGGCTGTGTTCCCATTGATTTCATCGCATTGGAGACATATTACCCAGGGCTGTGTGTGTTTGAGGGTATATGTGAACACTGTGGGAATATCAAAGGGAAAGACACACTGATTTGGGCAGAAACAGGCCTCGCAGAGATAAATCCCCAAAGTGCACTGACTGAAATATATATTATTTGGAGAAGCGGGCATGGCAAAGATATTGATTGTAATTATAGCTTAATCCTCAACCTACATATGATATACCCTGCTGGGTTTGTTTAAAGGAGTGCAAGGCAGGGAAAATCATGTTTCTTGCATCTCTGGGTTGTTTCTGGAGGATTGGAGGTCCAGTTTGCTGGCATTTCCAGCAGGATACAAACATCAGTGACAGACAGAACTCGAAGGGTTCAGAGCTTGAGTTCAGCTCAGAGAAGATCCATGCTTCCCTAATCTCCTGGGCTCCGGGCTACAGTTCCTGAATAAACATATTTTGTGAACAAATGACAAAGGCAAATATCTAGTGTCACATATATATTCTAAAATAATTAAGAAGTGTTTTGAAACAAAAAGGATTCTCATACTTTGGAACATAGGCCAGCCCAGAATGAGACCAACATCTCATTATTTGGCTTGCAACAAAACCTCTGTGAAGCTGGAAAGAAAAGTTTGTGTTTAACTCCCTTGTTTACGTAACATTTGTTAACCTTTATGTAGATATTTACATTACTTCAATTACCTCCACATTTTGGCTTAAGAAGCAAGAGAAAATTTCTCATAATCCCTTTTCTCTCTACTTCTTGCTCTGACCAAAGCTTTGGAGTATAAGTGCAGAAGGAAAGCTAAAATATGTGGTCAAAAATCTCAAATAAACTGTTCTGTCATAAAAGTATCAAGGCTTCCAGGCGATCAAGACTTATTATTTCATGGAAACTTGATCTACAGGTCTGTTGGACTGATGGAGTCAAATTTTCCTCCAGGATGTGGTTAGGAACTTTTGGGTGGCAGGCTAAGAAGCTTTCTTTGTTTACAACAATAAGCACATTCATAACCCATCCTTCTGCAATGAAATGTATTGCAAAATTAGAGTGTGCTTGTTGTGAACAACTGAGTTGCTCTTTGGACTATCAGAAGAAGGTGACCAAGTCTCATGGCTTTTATTTTCTGCTTACCAGTGTCAGGTATCCTTTGGAAAAGGGAGAGAAGCAGGTAAATACATTGATAAAATGAATTATTATTTATTGCACCTTTTATAATGGAAGTGTTAACCGAAACAGTAAAGCAGAAAATTACAGACCTAGTCTTCATGTAAAATATATATTTGGATTATTTGCAATTAACTTACTCTTCATTTCACTGCTGTGCTCTCCAGCTGCATAGACTGTCTTTTTTTCATTCTTAAGAACTCAACAGCTTCAACTCCAGCACTCTGCAAAAGCCATAAATTAGGACCCAAGATGAACTGATGTTTCATTTGAAACATTTCATGCTGGTTTGCAGCTTCCAAATTAGCATGAAACAGCACCAGAGGAAACAGAGGGATTCTCCTGCATTGCACAAAGAGCCATGTGAACTTTTGAAATGCCTGAGATCTCATTACTGACAACATTTTGACCTCAGAGTTTTCATGTGCTGACCTGGAGGCTGCCTTTGGAAGTTGAAATGCAGATTCCCCATCCAGCATGACTGCCTGGGCTTATCAAGCCTGATGATTTTTTTTTTTTTCAAATGCAAAGCAACAGTATGTGGCTTCCAAAAATGAGGAAAAGTAATTAAAAATTATAGATATGAGAGCAGGATGAATGAAAGATCAGCCAGGAAAAAGGCAGACAGAATGCAGTCCTTTCTGGGGTGCTTTTGGTAAGCTTTTATGTTTTGTTGCTAAGCCTGTTGAATCCTATCCAGAGATCTGGGATTAAAAGCTCTACACAGGCTTAAGATACCAAACAGAAAGCAGGGAAAGAGCAAGAGCTACTCGTCTTCTGAAGCTCCCTCTTGTTCCTCCTGTGACCCAGTTTTATTGGGAATGCTACTCAGCAGCAAAAAGAAAAAAAAATATCTGAGATAAGGTAATAGAACAAATACTAAGGAAACATTTTCTCTTTAGTTGGAAAAGAAACCATGCAAAACATTCTGGTCCCACAGAAGCCAAGAAGAGTTAATGCCAACAGATCCAGACCTTCACCAGAACACAAAACCTTCCGAAAATTTGGAGTAATTACTTTCAAAGAGATTCTCATTCAAAACTTGGGGAAGAGCACTGAATTCCTGTTTTATGGGTTGCAGAAAAGAGGACCTAAGGGGTGTCCCTGCCCATGGCAGGGGGGTAGAACTAAATGATCTTTAAGGTCCCTTCTAAACCAAACCATTCTATGATTCTGTGAATGACTAAGTAACATTCAAAATTTCTCAGGGTCCAGAAAATTACATTTCTTTCAAAAGAAAGTCTGGAGACTTTTTTTGTTGTGTTCCACTATTTAAGAGCAGAGAAGGTACCAGCTAAAAAGCTGGCCTACTGGTCACATTTTTCACCCAATCTCTCTCCATTCAGTTGAAATGTCATGGAATAAATACAGGAATTCTGCAGGGGTTGAATGAGTGTAGAAATCCTCAGATAAAGGGAGCAGCAAATAAGTTTCTTTGCAGAGCAAGGATGGAATCACTGTCAGCCCAGTAACAAGTCACTTTAGACCTGGGATTCAACGCAGATTTTTCTCTGCTTTGCACTATGTATAAGACTCGTGAGCTCAACACTTATCACTGATCCCCTTGTTCCTTTGTGGGATTGTTGTATTCTATTGCAACAAAATAATGCTGCAAGCAATTTCTTCTCTCAGTGTCATTTTCATTCCAGATTGCTCCACGCTGGAAATTAGCTGGATGGTGTTGTTTAAACTGTTTTTAAAATACACAGTGTAAAAACCTCACCTCCAGACTCCGCAAGACTTCCCTAACTGACTGTGACTGAATGGAAAATTCTGCTGCTCTGATTAAACTTATATGTAGAGGTGAATAAAATATAAAAGAGGTCTTGAGCATCATCTTTTATTTAGTGTCTTGTCCGATAAGTATGATCATACTTTTAAGGATCACAGTATATTTTTAGACACCTTGTAAAGCACTCAAGCTTTTGCTTAGAGTACTAAGAGTGTATGGTTTAATAAGCCAGTTGACAGAACATTAGTGACATCAAAGCAACGGAAAAAACTCTGTTTGCTTGCTCTTCCTTTCATCTGACTTTAAAATACAGTGCAATCGACAGGATTAGGAGAGAAAAACATACATACACATGCAAACCAAGTGCATTTGATGAATTCTGTGTGATGAACAGTTTGAAAATAATTATTATTTTCAGGAAACCAAGATATTCTTCTCCTTCTAAATGCACAACAGATTTTATGCAAGCCCACTGTTTCAATCTGTTGTATGTTGCAGTTTATGAAGGGGTTTCTTGGGGATACCAGATTGATGCCATCTGGGTATTGTGTAGACAGGAAAAGTACATGATGCTTCTCCTCCTTTCTGCTGTTAACCCTCAGTTTGTCAGGTTTGCTCTTGAAGACAGAGAATATTCACGTTTCTATGTCTAATGTCAGGCTATGGCCCCAGGAGAGGTGGTAGGTGGTTATATCCATCAGGTCACATCTGACATAGACACCATACGTGGGACACAACCTAAAATGTCTGCAGAGCTGGTCTCCTGCAGTTCTCAGCAAAGCCAGCACAGAGGAAGGGGCACTTTTAGCAAATAATTCTTCTGCCCTTCTGAGGTATTTATTTCAAATGATTTGCACTGATTCCTAAAAGTGCTTCTTTTTTTCCCTCTTCATTTTTTTCTTTCTCTTATCTTTCTGCCAGGGGTTACAATATGGGATTGCAGGTATCTGCCATGTACACAAGGAAAGGTAGATTAGATAAATTTGGTTGCGTTTCTACATATGACCCTTGAAGTCTCAAAACTCTCCATAGATCTGATTGTCCCAGAACCACCTTGTGTCAGATGACATGATGATACTGTTCTGGTTAGACTTTTCCCTGATCAGAGAAGATCCCAAGTTAATCGCAAGAAACAGCAAGGCCCAAACTACACCTGGGTGTAGAGATGTTGAAAAACCATCCACTTTGCACACTACCACCTCCAACTGGCTGTCTAAAATGATGGATTAGAGGAAGGTTTGCTCTCAGATCATCAGTAGAAATACGAATTTAGCAAAAATATCACCTGTTGGTTAATTTTGTTAGTCACTTCAGTGACAATCCAGTTATACAAAACCTTTCAGAGGCCGCAATTTTCTACCTTTGCCCTTTGGTTCTGCAAAGGATGGGGAGAGTAATTTTCTCTTTTACATCATGGAGATTAATGCATTTTTATAAGAAGGTACAGCACAGGAAGAATACAATATCATCCTCATAAACACTTAAATTCCAGGCACATCCGTTTCCAGATATCAACCATTAGTATTACTCCTCTCAACAGCAGTAGCATTTCCATCATTTGACTTCACCTTGGACTGGTAAAAATTTGATTCAAAGTGTCATAATTTGAATTATTTATAAAATATTACCTGATCAGACAAGTTACATGGTCAGAGGAATTGTGGATGCCCCTCCCTGGAAATATTCAAGGCCAGGTTGGATCGGGCTTTGAGTAACCTGGCCTAGTGGAAGGTGTCCCTGAACATGGCAGAGCATCAGAATTAGGTGGTCTTTAAGGTCCCTTCCAACCCAAACCATTCTGTGATCTTTAGGGCTTCATCTGAAAGTCTTGAGGCCTGTTGCTAATGGGACAACAGTGTCTTTGACCAGTAGGGCCTTTCCAGTTTACACATTGTGTATCTTCTCTGTCTTTCCAATGCTTTGCACAAGGTGGTAGAACAGTAGGATTTCCTAATTCACTGGTAAGCCAAGTGCTCATATCTATGTTACTTTCCATATAAAACACTTAGAATACACTCAGCTGTGAATGTAAAGCCAAAGCTGAATAGTGAATTCTCCTTAAGGCCTGATTTTCCAGGCAGTTTTTTGCCTATGGAGATGTTTCAGCATTAATTTTGATCATATTCTCTTTCACACCCTCTATCTAAGGTACTAAAAAGGGAATTCACAGGAATTCGTAAGGTGCCATAAGCAATGTTCTCAGAAGTGTAAAAGAAATGAATACGATAATAGCTTTCAAACTAAGTTCTCCTCAATGTGTTTAGTTCACTGGGTGTTAAAGAACATTTAGTAACAGTTTAAATGAGTCAAATGAGGATGCAATCAGAATTCATCAGGTGAGGCACAACCCAAACTGAATGTTATACCCCCTTTGTGTGTGCTCTAAAGGTTCTCTCCTTTCTTGACCTGTTCAGATGAAAGCTGACTGGCTTCTTTAAAACACGTTATTCAGGGACATTTATCAGAGAGCTGAAAAAGATGGGATTGATGCTTTTTCTTTCTTTTTTTTTTGCTTTTCTTTATTTCTTTTTAAGCCTAGTGTTTAATATCTCAGCCCACTCTGCATAAAGGGAGCTGTCAGGCTTCTACTGGAAGTTTTTTGCTTAGCCAGAGCTGCACATTGGGCATGTCCACTCCTGGAAGTAAATCCTATTCTTTCCAGTATTAAGGGGTTTGTGCCACTGAGAGGTGTATTACAGCACAGGCTGTGCATCCCCTTAGTTCTGGGTGTTCTGGGTGTGTGAGGTCAGGGGCTGTAGGATATGCCATGAGCTGGCTGCAAGGTTTTCACTTGTTTCATCACTCATCCTGGATATATATTGTATAGATTTAGAACAGATACCGAGATAAAATTTTTCCAGGTGGTGAGGCCGTGGCCCAGGTTGCCCAGAGAAGCTGTGGGTGTCCCATCAAGGACGAGGCTTGGAGCAACCTGGTGTAATAGAAGGTGTCCCTGACCATGGCAAAGGGGTTAGAAGTGGATGAGCTTTAAAGTCCCTTCCAATTCAAACCATGTAATGACTCTATGATTCCGTGGTATAAACTCCTTATGGAAATTCCCATAGAATTTAATTGGGAGGGGAAAAAAGTGCTTCAAATTGAACAATGAGTTTCGTTTCCTCCATGGGATTGAATATAATCCTCCACAGGAGATTGGTTATTCTCTGTGCTGATCCATATGTTTTCAGCATGACTTCTATTAAATTCCCAGATGGAACATTTCCAGGTGTTGATTTTTGGTTTTTGTTTCACACCTACTTAATGACTCAAGACTGATGCAGACAGAAACAGCAAGTGCCTGGCCTGTGTTAAAAAGGTGTAGGTGTCTGAAGAGCCTTTTAATCTAAGGTTAGAGACACTATTGTATATAACACCTTATTGACAAGTACTTCCCTTCAATAAAAGCAAACAGGACAGATTTACTGATCAGTCTAATTTACTTGAATACGTTCCATGAACACATTTTATAAACATATTTATTTGACTATGTTGCCCACACACATGGCATGAAAGGAAACAGAAGGATGGCAAAATGTGGGATAAGTAACTGGAATTTGTGAGTAGAATGAATGGATGATTCTGCAAGTTCTTTCTTTCTTCCATCACATGGAGACATCACAGCTTCAAGTCACATGCTGGAGATCTCACCTGGCACATCTGCTCAGAAAGGGCACTCCTTGGCCCAAGAGTCCTCTGGAGGTGACAGAGCTGCCCAGTCTGACCAACGATCTGCAGCCAAGGTTCACAGGACATAGCAGGTCAGAGCACAGTGGCTTTTGAGTCCCTGTGTCACTGCTGTATGAGACACTGAACAAGATCAGGTGGAACACAAGTTGAGAAATTCATTTGGGACCCTCTTATTCCAGGAATACATTTCAGGAATGAGACTTAGCACATAAAGAGTCATCAAATTGTTTAGGTTGGAAAAGACCTCTAAGATCATCAAGTCCAACCACTAACCCAGCATTGCCAACTCCACCACTGAACCATGTCCCTTGGTGCCACATCTACTCATCTGTTAAATACCTGCAGGGATGGTGACTCCACCACTGCCCTTGGCAGCCTATTCCAACGCTTGGCAATCCTAATTGTTCCTAATATCCAACCTAAACCTCCCCTGGCATGACTTCAGGCCATTTCCTCTTGTCCCTTCTCTTGTTATTTGGGAGCAGAGCCCGACCCCCACCTGGCTACAACCTTCTGTCAGGGAGCTGTAGAGAGCCAGAAGGTCCCCTCTGAGCCTTCTTTTCTCCAGGCTGAGCTCCCCCAGCTTCCTCAGTTGCCCCTCATCAGAGTTGTTCCCCAGGCTCTTTCCCAGCTCCATTGCCCTTCTCTGGACACACTTCAGCACCTCCATGTCAATGAAATTCAAAAATATCTCAACCTGGTGGGATGCACAGAAGCTCATTATCACTCCAGGAAAACTGACAAGCAATAAATAAAACTGTCAGATGACATTTGTTTTGATTATTTAAGGTAAGCAATAAAATTGAAGTTCAAGAAGGTTCCTGACATGGGTAGGTGGCATTAATTCTTGACACAGGCAGCCTTAGAAGAAACAATTTGAAATATTCATGTAATATATTAGCTACCAAGTCAGTTGTGAAGGGAACACGCCTGCACACTGCAGGATAAAAAATGATGCAAATCTGCACTGTGTAAAAGCCAGAAAG
This sequence comes from Pseudotriccus pelzelni, assembly GCA_035584735.1. NCBI lineage: Eukaryota > Metazoa > Chordata > Aves > Passeriformes > Tyrannidae > Pseudotriccus > Pseudotriccus pelzelni. The sequence continues at coordinate 110,844,622 of JAWMRA010000113.1, forward strand.
CACAAGGAATAAGGCAGTAAATATGGGGAAAAATGTGATGCCATCACTGAGGAAAATGTTCTCAGAACTGACCATTTCAGTTGTCAGTCACAGTGTTTTGCTGGTTTGGGCAGCCACAATATACCAGCGATGTGTCAGAGTATAAACTGATCAAATTTCATCTTAAAATCTCGGTGTCAATGGGCTTCTGGGACCATAATTCTTGAGTTACAACAGTTGAAAGTAAACTGAGTAGCTGAAAGACTCCCTCTGGTTCTAAAATCATCTGTCACAGTCTGGCCTCATTCATGTCATGAAAATCTCTTCCTTCCCCACTTAGGTTGTTCATAGACAAACTGTCTGTGTACGAACCAGATTGGCTCTGTGAACAGAAACTCCATGGGACAGTGCTGACCCAAGAAGTGCATTCTTCAAAAAATATTTCAAATTCCATGTGCTCCTCTCCTGACACAGATAACTTTGTATTGTTGTAGGCCTGATTTCCTGCCTGATCATCTTTTACTTAACAGCTTAATGATTAAACCATTAATATAAATCGATCTTTTTTTCAAGAACCTCCACTGTTTTTCTGACTGTCAAGTTATTATGAATAACTGATCAATATCAGCTCCTCTGGTCCTTCATAGATGTGTCCAAATAGAGACTGTGGGGATTTGTGGGGGGTGAAGGTACCTGAGATCCAAGTCCAAACCAGGACAAATATATGTCAGTATAAAAACTTTGCCCAACTTCCACCTCTGTAGCCTTTGAGATTTCATCATCCTTTTCCACAAGCTTACAGGTGTTTATTAAATAAAAGGAACTTATGTCTTAACCTGGACAGGTTTAATTACTGACCTCAATATTTTGGCTGTGAATTTTCCTAAGATATATTGTGGATATCAGTGCAAGATTTAGAAAGAACTGGTGAAGTGTAATACTAAAATGTGAACAGAACAACCCATATTTTTGCTCTTCTGAATTTCAGTGTCATCTAACTAAGCAAATACCAGACCCACCAACGACACATTTACTCTTCACTTAGGAAGGACAAACCGAAGAAGCCTCAAAGACTTTCCTGGAATTGTTAGTCAGACAGCAAACACATATGACCATACACCAAATACCTTCACGTTGTCTGGGTTTGAAAACAACACAAACACCTTTGAAATATGTACCAGTTAGTTTAGGGATACAGACGGATAAATACTAAGGCATATCTTGGTAATCTTACAGGTCTTCAGGCTTTCTGCATTCCCTTTGCAACCTATTAGTGATCTGTCTACTAATATTAAATAAGCTCCTTTAAAGAATTTTCCCTGGATTGATTTGAATGAGAAACTCTGACATTAGAGTTAAAATAAAATAGTGCTTCTGCTGAAAATTCAGCTCAAGGAAATTGCCTATCTGTTTCTAAACTGCAGGTAGGCTGGGCAGTCTGGTGCCATCATTCCACATGGAGTTGTTGATCCAGGACAAAATAGGTTTAATATGGAAGAGGCCATAGATGGCTACTCAACTGTTGGGCAAATAGTAACAATTTTGGACAGCATTTTAATCACTCTTAATGCCCACAGGTATTTTCCTCTTGGAGGAAAAATGCAGGACATTTCTGGTGTTATCCTGTGGACAATTGTGTTGAACTCAAACGAAAACAAACCATGTGTTTTGGTAAATTAAAACTGTAGAGGTTTGGAATATATAACTGTGCTTTAAAATTTCTATTTTAACAATGATTTAAACATGCAAGAGAAACTCCTCATTTTGAATGCTCTTCTCACAGTACTCTGGTTTTCCAAAGAAAAGAATTCTGGTTTCATTGGTTAGGCTTGGATACCAGAACACAGAATTTAAAGTATTTTTTGGTACTTTCTGGAAACCCATGGAAAATACTAAAATTTTATTCATTTATTTAAATAGACATATAGCTTTGCATAGATATATTCAGCTTTTTAACTACTTTGGAGAAGGATAAATGAAGTCTTACTTCCTTACTAGATAGTGACTGACATTTGACTCCCAACTTGTATTAAGTGTGTTTGTGTGAATATGGGGACTCAGATGAAAATACACAATATCAACAGCACAGAATTGCTCCTCTTAGATAAACATCTTCCTCTCTTGCTCCTGCTTCCAGCTGTTTAAATCAACACTGGAAACCGCTCTTGGAAAAATGCCAGATACCTCTGATGAATAAACTGCAGAATTAAAATGAAAATTATTTCCTATAAGCTGAAAGAAGAGGTAATTAAACAAGAAGCTTTAAAAAAAAAAAAAAAACCACAGAAAGGAAAAATACTTACTTTTGGCAAGCTAATTAGCAATTCTACGTATGCAGTTTTCAAGTCTACAATTTTTTTAAATCCTGACCAAAAAAATATTCATGTTCTCGTTCAGCTTCAGTTATTTTGACAGTAAAGACAAAGGTGTGTGTGTTCTTATTTTCTCTAGCAGAGTCACTATAATGGGAATACAGTAGATAATCTGCTGAGCTATACCTGATAAGGTGTGATTTAAAATATTTTACTTCAAAAATGTTTTAACAATTCCTTTCTCTGTTCCTGCCTATGTAACAAGACTGACTCGCTAGCTCAAATTTATGAGAGGATTAATTTGACTCTGCATATTATTTTAATTTACTGAAATTGTATAATTGTATAATGACAAATGGTGCCCCTAAAATATTTTTTCTTAATCCCAGTGTAGTCTTAAGCAAGAGCTAAATCAGTTTTTATAAATAATGTATTTAAAGTGAAATTATCATTCTCAGCTTTTAAATTACCACAGCACAAACAGATGTTTGTTCCAAGTGTTTTTAATTTCTTTCACAGAATGAGATACAACAGTGGATGCATTACAAAAACTGCTGGCGGGGGTGTGTATTTTTGTTTTGTTCACTTTCAGAACTGCACTTGATTTTGAGAGGCTGTGATATTTTAGTACCTGTCTTTTTTTCTGAGGCTGAACTGCATGCCCGGGCAGGAGTGGGATCAAGGAGTGCTCTGAAAAACTCTGAGCTCATTTCAGCAGCTCCTGGGACTCAGCAAGATGCACTGTGGGATCTCTTATGGGATATGGATGACTTGTGTTCCCTTTCCAGGACAAAGCTGTCCTTTCTCCACTATTCCTTCTCCTTCTTTCTCTCTGTTTTAACTCACTCCCCCTTTTTTGTTCCTTGTGGAGACTCTCTTTTCCAGTTGTCAGGATGCTGATGCTCTGTGGCTAAGTGATGATAAACAGAAAATAACCAAGTCACACCCCACTCTGCACATATGGACACTGCAGACAGGTATCATAAATCAGTCTGACTGATTTATTTATATAGGGACTATCGATTTTCTCCTTCTCTCCATGAACCAGAAGGTGGCATCTGATTACTGGCTTGTAAATTTGCATCTCTTCTATCTTCACTGCAGCGGTCAACTTCAGTGAATCCTTTTCCTTATATATCTGTCCATGTGAACACACAAAATTAATGCCCACCTGTCTGTATTCTTCAGTCAAGCACATATATATCTCTGTATATCTATTTACATCTATATATCTCAATCATTGTCAACGAGTTTCATTTATTATAGCAATATTTAACCTCGCACTGAACTGTTTAAGGGTCTGAACTGCATTTATTGACAGGTCCAGCAACACAATCCAGAACTCAGTGTTATTATTCCCATTCTCCAAACTGAAAAATGAAAGCAAAAAGAGACCCAAAGGTCTCCTTCAGAGGCAGATAGAAATGTTGTGAACAAAGCATGAAATATTCAAACTTCCTTGCTCTCACTCACGGACCTTCAGCTAAAAGATCAGTCGAACCAGGTGCTCTGTTTTACAAAATCATGACATTTGTAAACTCCTCAGGTATCTGACATTAGTTTCTATGAATGCAGACCTTGGTGAGCAGTTAGGGTGTTTTGGTCTCAATTAATTCTGATAAAGATGAGTAAATGTCCTGTGTCCCCAGCACAGTTAATCCAAAAATTAGATGAGTTGCTCCTGTCAACTTCTAAATATTTGGATCTTTTTAACCAAGCAGGTGATGCCTTTAAACCCAAAAGTTTCAGTCCCTTTTGCCCTGAGTAAAGGATAGTTTTTACACATGATTTCTATAATACAAGAGGGGATTTTTGTGAGAGCAAAACTAAAAATAATTGGCTTTTCTTGTGCGAAACAGCTGGGCAGAGGTGCAAAGACTGCTCTCAGGGGAGCCTGTTGGGTTCAGAGTGTAATGATTGTCAAGACCAACATTTTAAATAGTTTTGGAGGAGTTGGATCATGTTAATTGCTAAATGTCAGGATTCAGATGTTTGGAAGTTTCTGGCCTCAATCATCAGAGGTTCTTTGCTGTTGACTGCTCCTTTCCCTGTCAGAAAGTGCTGCTGTAGATTTTACAGACCACAGACAAGATCTGCTTGCCCAGTGTAAGAGAACAAACTGTGCTCTGGACAGCTGGAAATACTAATACATCACACACACACACACACACTCATTTCTCCTTAATCCTGTAAGCAGAGAGCTTGAGCTGTGAAAGATCATATAGAGAAATGCATGGAAAGCTGGACAAGGACACAAGGATTTCTGAGCTTCATGGCAAAACCTCCACCCCCAGGGAAGGAGCAGGAATTACTGGTGCAGGTTGTGCTTGTGAGTATTGCAAGGTGACAGGAACATGGTGAAACAGCAGTCAGGACTGTGAGATGGGAACTGACAGGAGTGAGCTGTTCAAAATCAAAAAGAATATAGTTAAGGGCGATGGGATGCTGATTTATTTAATGCAACAGTGAAGAAACAAGAAGGAATAGCTGGGGTGAAAGGGAAGCTGTCTGGGTCAAAGTCACACAGGGGAAGAAAGATAAAAGAGTTATCGGTGCCGTAATTCTTGAAGTCCCTTATAGATTGTCAAGAGAAGCCACGTGAATACAAAAAGAGATTTTTGTGATGCTTTCATACATACACTGTTTTATATAAACATATATGGGCATATAGTTTTAGACATAAATAATGTGGTTATAAATCATACACTCCATACATTTCCAAGATAAAAATATTATTAATAACTAAATCATTAACATGTTCCACCTCTCAGATGGAAGTTAAAGAAAAACAACAAAAAAAAATTACCAGTTAGATTCAGTTACTCCTTTTAGAGCTGGCAGCTTTCTGTGACAAATTCAACAAGCAAACCTGTGGCAGATCAGGCTGGGATTAGGTTTGGCCAAATCACAAGGATCCTCTAGAAAGCAGATCCACTGGGAAGGTTCTGTACATCTGAGCAAGGAGGACTCACTGAACCTGGGTGGTGACTCGGGTGAACAATATGTTCCCCTTCTTGCCTTTGTCTTCAACCCGCCTTCTCAACTTACTCCACTTTTTTCTCTTAACTTCATATTAATCTTTTTGCACTGCTTTAATTTCTTTTCTAATTCTCTCGCAGTTTGATTGTACAGTTCTGCTTTTATTTTCTATCAGGCATCCTTTTACATTGCTAAACAGCTTTTAATCAATTTATATTTCTGATCTTGTCTCTGATTCTGATGAAAACTTGAGAATTGGGGAGAAATAAATGAAATAAACCATGAAATTTAAGATAAAACGCCTTTTACAGGCAAAGAAAATTCAGTGGATAGAAAGGTTCCATTATAAATTTAGGAAAATAGAAGAGTTTTAGTCATCAAAACAGTGCAGAAGAGCTTTCAGATAGAAGAATTAGGAGAAGAAATTGGTGTTAGCTCTCAGGATGAAGTTCATTCTGCTCACAAAAATTATTTTCTAATATCAGGATTTACAGTAATAAAAAAGTAGTAATTCAGAACAACTTTTCTGTCCTGAATTTTGGAAAAAAAAAAAAAGGAGTAGAAAGAATAAGATTCATCTTACATCACATTAAACATCAACAGAACAAACACCTGCAGATAAAACCATACCAAATTCCTTCCCAATCAATAGGGAGAAAATTGGCCATTTGGGGTTTGATGCCATCCCTCCCTTAGAAACTTAATTTTAGAAGAAAGTGACTATTTAAGAAGGGAAGCTCTACAGTTGCTTTACACACAGGTGTCCCTGTTTGGTTTTTGTACCCAAAGACACCACACCAAAAACTGCAGGAATGGGTCTGCTTGTGGATTACACCACTGTGCAGGTGAAAGAGGCAAGTGCATTCGTGTTTGTGTGCATAGATAAGTGTGTGGCTTCCACAAATGAATCCAAAGGGGAAAATTATATATGAGCACGTAATTAATTTCTAACATCCCTTCTTCCACCTTCTGCTGCCACAGTGTTACACAAAGCTGTTATTTAGAAAAGGTTGTAATTTTGTTCTAACATGCAGAACACCTGGCTCCCCAGAATATCATTATGGAGAAGGAATGCTTTTATTGTTTTATGATGGTTGCTATCAAAAAAGCAATAAGAGGAGTAGATGTGTTAACTGATATCTAATTGTCTTTCTATGGCTGGTTTGACAGAATAAAACACCAGAACCTTCTGGAAGCAATTACAGGTATTAGTAAAATGGATTTGCTGTGTGCATTTATTGCTGATCATTGCACAGAAGACATCAGCACACAGCACATACGAAAATTAACCTGCATTAAGTACTCTCACATTTCACCTGGACTTCCCTAAAAATGAAATGTGATTACAATTATCATTTAAAAAATGAGAACTTTTGCTTATTCCTTGTTACTGTGGATATCCATCTGCCGAACAATATCAAACAGTTAATAACAAGGCCAAAGGTGAAAGTTCAGACCTCAGATTCCGCACTTATATCAGGGGTAAGTTTGGCCCAAGGTTTGCAAACCACTGAGAAAAGACAGTCCAGTGTTTTTGTTCTTTATTCATTTATGTGACTAAACCAGTTTGTCCATTTTCTCTCTGGTTTTGTTTCCCAGGTCACAACAGCAAACAGTGAAGATTAACAAGTTTCCTGAATTGTCTGAAACACTGAAATGCACTTACTGGAACAGACATACAAACTCCTGCAGTTCTTAACCTTTGCCATCCACCTCTGACAGGGGAGCTCCTGCTTAGAGATTTTCTCAGAGTAGGTAAGCGTGTGTGTTTGGATGTGCACAGCAGTGCACAGGTTGAAGAAAGAGGGCAAAATTTCTATCCAGAAAAAAAAAAAATCCAGCCTAATTGTGGAAGTTAAGCCTACCTTTTTAAAACATTTCCATACTGTGAGCCTTTTACAGCTGCAAATAGATTAAAGGGGTGTTTAAAGGTATAGCATTAAATGAGTACAAATAACTGTTTTACGTAAGTTGCCTGGGGTACATCAGTAGCCTTCTAAATGATCAAAAGGTATAGCTGGAGGCAAGGTCCAAAACCACCTGCTTATATAAAAGCCTTTCATATGAGGTAGCTGATATCATACATTTACATTGATCTTCCTTTAAACACTGTAATGAAATCGGCATCAAAATTATGTTAAAGTACTGTTATGAGTACCTTGAAGAGATGGAGCAGGAGAAGTAAAGCTCCATCCTTGGATTGCCCCATGTGCCACTGCACTGGGATCACCTGTACCTGTCTGAGAGTCGGCAGGGCTAAGCCACCTTCAGCTTTTTTAGACTGATTTTGAGACTGAGTCAGCAAACCCTGAGGAAAGAACTTCACTTGAAGCATGTGAGCAGTTCCACCCAGCTCCACCAAGGACCTCAGCCTTTGCTGAACTGGTTTAATCCAGGTTTGAGCATGGCTGAGCGTCTGAGTAAGGCCCAGACTGGATGGAGATGTTTATCCATTACTGCTTTGCTGGGCTGGAGTGTTTTCAAGCAGAATTAAGAGTAAAAGTTTATTTAGAAACAACTGACATTTTTTCTTCTAAGTGCTGCACTTTCAAAAATTTCACACGTCATCATATGAAGTATTTCACAGTTCTGCATATCCAAACAGAGCAGGAAGCTTCCCTTTTCTAAGGAAAGATCACCATCAACCTCTGCAGTATTATTATTACTATTATTATTCTCTGTGCATTGGTCATATTATTTTCTCAAGCTTTACCTTTTGAGTCAGTTCAGTATATTTTGATAATAGCAATGTGCCTGCTCCTAAGCAAAGGTGGTCCTTTAAACAATAGCATTTATGCAATCAATACCATAAAATACTTCTTTTTCTGCTGTTTGTTTACCAAGAGAAGTTTTAAACTGGCAACTGACTGAAAGTGCTTATGTTATGGCTTCTCTACTTTAATAAAACTGCAGTCTTGGCTCACAGTTTGCAAGTCAGTATTGGGGGGTGAGTTATCTGTGCTTGTAAAACAAGTAACAGATTTTTTTTTTAATTATAATATTGCTGAGATTTTTCTTACCTATGGAAAGTACAAGACAAAAACTTGAATCCAGACCTGGACCGGATTAATTTTGCTTGCTAAAATATGGCAACGTAAGCGATGTTTTATTTCCTCCTTTGAAAATAAAATACTTAGCTCACTTTTAACAAGGGGAAAAAAAAAAAAAAAAGAACCCAAGGAAAGGTCCTAAAAAGAAACCTGCAAACCTGAAAGGACATTGATCAGCTCCTTCTCCCCCATGAACACATGTACAGTAGAAAGCTTTTAAAGTGCCCTTATTGTCAGGATACTGACCTTGTTTAAGAAAGAAAATGACATCTTTGTGTTCTGCATTTATTCCCTAACTGGGTAACTTCCATCCAAAAACAGAGGAAAGAAAAAAGATACAAATAGAAAGCTTTGTTTTTTCTTAGAATTGTAATACTTAGACCATATTGCTTATAAAAAGATGGAAGATCCCACAATTATGTGCATTACTTTTCCAGAGAAAAGTGTTTACAAAGTCTAGGGAAAAGAAAAAAAAAAACCTTCAGCCAACCTCAGGGTTTAAAAGCCTTTTTCAAGATATCCTTTTTCTCTCCAAGGTGCTGAGCTGGCGTCGATAAAAGACCTCTCTTTGAGAATAAAATGCAAAAAGTCAAAACAGTTTTCCATTTTAGAGGAAGCCTTTCAGTGTGTTTGCCTCTATTTCAATGAGTTCTTCCCCTCTCTGGATAGTCGATACAGGAACGTTACCCATATTGTAAAAAAAGATAAAAAAACAGCAACAAAAAATAGTGTTATTTGGGCTAGTGCTTAAAGATGACACAGTTCTTGATAAAGTTTGTTTAAAGCGCAATGCCTCACACACCCTGAAGAGAAAAGGGCCCAAACAGGTCATTTTGCTAATGGAATTATAAGGGGAAACCATCCAGCCCAGGTTCAAACCTTTTTTGAGCATCAGCTCATCTAATTGGACTGAACTATCATTTTAGGCCCCTTCCAGGTGAACTATTGTATTCCACTGGAATCAGTGTGGAATATGCAGGACACGGCATATGAAAGGCAGGCAGAAAAATAAAAAGATCAGTCATTGAGATGAATTCATGCTCTCAGATATAATTAATTTAATTTAATTTAATTTAATAAAGGTACACAAGTATATATCTATCCCCAATGGCCCTTTCCTAGACACTGGCAAAGAGATTCTTCCTAAGCATCTTGTAGTTTTTAGGAAATGTCTGCGAGGGATGCAGCTGTTTCTAATTCACCATGAGATTTCAATAAAAATGACTACGATGAAAATAAGAGTGCAAATCATTAAAACTCGGGCTAAATTAAAGGAGGCTGAATGAAAAGCTTCCTTATAGCACAACACAACGAACCAGGGAATGCAGTGTTTCCTTGAGGTGTGGATGTTGGTGGGCAAACCACTCTGCATAGGACAGGGAATTTCCAAGTCCTTAGCAAGAAGCACATGAACTGGAATAACAGCTGTTGGAGATGGTCACATGAAGAATGTTGAGCCAGCAAATGTCATCTATCATCTTTCTGCCAACGAATGCTGAATTCACCACCTCCCTTTGTGATATAGGGTAGAGGAGACCAAAGTAAATACCTGTTGTCAACACCTGGAACTAAAAAGACCACCTGCCAGGATTGATTGGCATGACTCGCCTTTAACAAAAGCTGCCTCAAAAAGACTACAGGACAGAGACAGGCAGGCAGAGTTCAGAGGGAACTTAAATAGCACCACATGCTCCCCACAACGGCTTTATCTGAATCCTGCTCAAAGCCACCTCCCCTTGATTTTTAATTCACAAGTTACTGATGTCTTCAGAAGTGGAAAAAGAAAGGAGGAGAAGAAAGGAAATAGCTCTCGCTCTGCTTTCTCCAAGAATAACACACTGTTTGGCTTTGGTTATGGGTAATTATAGCTGTAATTTCAGATTGATGATTTAGTCCTATTGTCTGGCCAAACTTTGTTAGATATTTCACACAAACATGGGCTTGGGTTTAGGACTACAGTGTCTAGCAAAATCTGTTGTATTTAGTAGTCTGGCAGTCTTAAAGAGGTCGTGTCCACGACCGGAGTTTTTACCCAAACTTGAAGATATTTCTGGCAAAAGAAACACACCAGGAGATCCTGCCTTTCAACAGGAGATTGGCTGCCAGTTCCCTTGTCCTGCTTTTTGTTGTCTGCATGACAGCAAGGTAACAAGGGAGCTTGGCAGCCTGATATCACCTGCCTCCCACTGAGGTGTGTCCCTGAGTACCACAGCTCCCAGCTCCTGACTTTGCTGCATGCCATTGGATATCTGCTCACCACAGTCTTTGACACTCATGCCACAGCTTGCTCAGCCCTGAAATATCATTAAATCCATGTGCATCAAGGGCATCATATTCAATTTCCTCCTGGCTGCAACCTGGCATTGCCTGTATTTCTGAAAATTGCTGCCGTGTGGCAGCAGCTGCTATTTTTGCATTGTTAGACTTGGTGCAAGTACTGAAGAAAAAGGAATGATGTGTCTGTGCTGGGACTGCTGAAGCTGAAAAGAATGGAAGGTCAAGCTGTTTGATAAACAACGTGGAAAGACACATCTGCAGATGACCATCATATTGTCCTCAGGCTGCCAAAAACCATAATGATGAGGTACTTGAGTCTATCCAACTGTGACAAAATAAACATGGGAGTCTCAGTAAACAACTCCAGGAAGTAACAAGCAGATATTGGAGCTTTAGAACTTCTTCTTGATTGTGTCATAAGAGCGTACAGCTACCAGACATCGTAAAGTGTCTAATGCCCATCTTTTCTTGAGTGGAAAGGGAAATGAGAACAGTGGAGAAGGAAACAGAATTGCAGGAAAAAGGACAAGGAGATCTTTTTGGGCAGAACTGTGGTGTTGTCTTGTGTTTCGTTTGTTAAGATTAGAAGAGTTATAAAGGGATCTGTAAAATGCTGGGCCTGTATTTGTTAGTTTAAAATGAGTCATGGGGTGGCACCTCATGAAATGTAATAAATGAAAACTGTGCAGAAGTACGGCTGAGGAAACACTACTATTCAAGCTATACTTCAGAGAAGACATACCTCAGTTTCCTTAATTTACTGAGTCAATGCTTCTTTCCATGTTCACCCTACCGAGATCTTATAACAGACTTCTACAGAACATTTCTCAGAGCTCACAGATGTCAATGAAAGAAGCAGGACTGCACTATATTTCTCTTGATAAATACTCTGCATAGGAAGATGACCACTCTATAATTATGTTGGTTCAGCTGGATTGCAGGTGGGTGCTGAAAAAGTCTGGACACATACACTGGTTGGAGAGAAACAATTCTGCAGTGAACACTGGTGTCCTCCACCGAGATGCAGATACGTACTAACCATTGTGACAACTATTACCTGGTTTTTATGTTATCTGGAGCATGTCATGGGATCTTATGTGTCACTGAAATGAAATTAAGGCCTTTCTTCAGAGGTGTGGCCTAAGGAAAGGTTCTATTGGCACTTACATTTCACATAACAAGTTTCAGTGCATAATCAGGTGTTTCTGTGGGAAGCGCCTGGTAGGGCCTTGGCTTTGCTGAACTGGGCCTGCCCACCTAGACTCATTTTCAAAAAAAGGCTCAGGTTCAAGGTGAAGAAACTCATTCCACTCAGCTACCTGAGAGATCTACATCGGTGAGCTTGCTCAGAATCAAGCCTCTTACTAAGATTGCAATGAATTCAATTGTTTTTAAAAAGTTACAGGGTAAGAATGTTTGGCGTAACAGCCCAATGGTTAGATCAGTCACGGGGAAGGTAGAAGAATCATAGAATCAAAAAAACATTGAATGTCTAAGGTTGGAATGGACCTTAAAGATCATCTCGTTCCAACCCCCCCCTGCCATGGGCAGGAACACCTTCCACTATCCCAGGTTGCTTCAATCCCCATCCGACCTGTCCTTGGACACTTCCAGGGATGGGGCAGCCACAGCTTCTCTGGGCAGCCTGTGGCAGTGGATCTTGTCTGTAGGGTTTCCTGGGCTGTGGGGTGGTTATGACAACAGTTTCAACACCCAAACAGAATTCTCTCACAACTGTAATATTCCATAGACAGATCACTACATGTTTTCTACAGCACCACTGCTCAAGACCGGCAAGATCGACGGGCCCATAAGGAGAGAATGTGCAGTTCAGGCGTTTGGCTGGAAGTAGGAGGTTATGGTGTCTTCTTTTTGCAATGTTTATAGTTTGTAGATAATAACTATCTAATGCTAAAGAAACATATTTTTTTCTAATATTGTCCATCTGACATGGAAATCTTACAGCATAATATGGACATTTAATGCTGCCTCCTCTTGCCTGACTGATTGAGAAAGAAACAAAACAGGAGTTTAGCAGCTCACTTCAACACCCTAATCCCTGTGTCGAACACCTTAATTCACGAGTGAAAAACTAGGGATGAATTTCCTTCCCTGAAGCCTTTGAATCCCAAATCTGTTTGGCTAAAAATTTTTTGGGAACAGATATTTTTGTGTTAGGTGCTTCTAGAGCCAAATACATGCAGTATGTAAATGGACTGCAATAGTCTGGGGGAAATGTTTTTAATATAACCAGGAGAGGTTACTGATATCCCTATAAGCTACTATTTATTTTAAAGAGAAATTTCAGTCTCTTTTTCATGACCTATATGGCTTTTTCTATTCTTTAAAAAAATTTGGATTTCCAAGTAAATATATTCAGTGTTTCTGAGCAGAGGAACTCTTTTTTATCAAATCCTAAGATTATATTGGCAAGCTTATAGTATCTAGCAACTATTTTCATTATTTTTCTTCTTTTCTTTACTTACACCCAGACTGAGAAATACACTGAACACCAATGGGTATGTTTTATGGATCTCCACACACACAAAAAAAGAAACAAAAAAAAAGGAAAAAAAAAAAAAGGCATAAGATAGAGCCACAGCAAAAGCAATGAAAACATTTTCCTTTCAAAGCTTCCCTTTGCTTGCTAGGAAAATATTTATGAAATGCAGTTTAATGCATTTGCTGAAAATTAACACAGAGATGCATTTGCAGCTAATTAACCTATTCTCAAAGAAAGCAATTGGGAAATGCTTGATTAATGTTTAAGGCGTAAGATACACACAAAAAATGTAGGCAAAACTTCATCGTGGCACCCAGGAGATCGCTGTGTGACACAATCTAGAGTCTGTGTGTAGCTCACTCTCCACAGGAACTAATTTTGAAGCGCCAGAATGCTGTGAATTGTCTGTAAAACACTGTAGAAGAAGCTCAGCGTAGAACAGAAGGCATGCTTTCCCTAGGAAGAATGCTGATAAAATTTTAATGAAGTAACACGTTGTCATGGGGATTTGTTGCTATTCATTAATTCATTGTGCTTTTCCCCTATAGTTTTGCTGAAGTTGAGTGACAAATTGTCAAGTAGCAGTCTTGGAGGTTTAAAGTTTCTCATTGATAATCTAACTTTACCACAGATAGTTTTAAAGTATCCACTGTTTATGGAACCAGCTTTCCGAGGTATGAGATTCAGACTCACCTGTGTGGGGAGAGTCAGGGGATGGACTGTGTTTACCTCGACCACCTCACTAGCAGCAACTGAAAATTCCAGCTCCTAGGCACGAGTCCTAACATGTCTGGATATTTCCACACATGTTCATATTATCAGAATGCCCATCTTTTTTTTTTAAAAAAAAAAAAACAGAACAATTTCCCTGGAAAATGTGTGCCCTTTCCCACTAAGGGTGGGATGAAGAGACTGGCCTGGAGTCTGGGACTGAGCGTGTTCAGAGAAGGGCAATGGAAGTGGGAAGACCCTGGAGCACAACTCTGATGAGGGGCAGCTGAGGGAGCTAGAGAGGCTCAGCCTGGAGAAAAGGAGGCTCGGGGGGGACCTTGTCAAGCCCTGCAACTCCCTGACAGGAGGGTGGAGCCAGGTGGGAGTCGGTCTCTTTTCCATGTAACAAGCAATGGGATGAGAGGAAATGGCCTCAAATTGCAGCAGGAGAGGTTTAGATTGGATATTAGCAGCAATTTCTTCACTATAAGGTTAGTCAGGCATTAAAACAGGCTGCCCAGGGAAGTGGTGGAGTAACCATCCCTGGAGGTGTTCAAAGAACACATGGATATGGCACTTGAGGATACGGTTTAGGGGTGGACTTTGCAGTGTTAGGTTAAGAGTTGGCCTCAATAATCTTAGAGGTTTTTTCCAAGCTAGATGACTTGTGACTTTGATAATGCTGTGATAATGCTGCTCCCCAAGTCCCTGGTATAATGTAAGTGTATCCTGGTTCTGCTGCAGTGTGTTTGCACAGGGCACTTTTCAAAATGACTCCCATGGGGTTAGGGAGTGTCTGTGGAATCCACATTTACAAGAAGGAAAGTACATCAGCCAGTCAAAAATAAAGTTTCCTTGGCTGACATTTCAACAGCAAGAGGGAACATATTTAAATCATAATATGGTAGGATACATGGAGAAAAAAATTTAGTGGCCTTCATTTGGGAAGGCATATCAAGTCATTCATGCCTTCGGCTCTCAGGAGCTGTTATTTCCTTATGCAATGTGTGTTTATGCATCAGAGCATGATTTTTGTCTTAAGCTTTCCAAATATCCACCCCCAGCACAAACTTTTGTAATGTTTGATGGCAATATAATTTTTCTATATCTAGGAAGTTACCCTAAATTACCTTGTCATTAGGCAGACAAGAGCCAGCTGGTTTCAGTTGGATCAGTTGTTTCTCATTTGGGCTATTCCAACAGTTTGGGGTTTTCGTTCTGTGCAGGGCAAATACTTTTAAGATTTTCAGGAAGAAGATGGTTTAAATTTTGCACAATGAGGTGATATTTACATAGCAACACTTTGCTAAAATACAATATTTTCCTGGACAGGCTTCCAGCTGTTTTCCAGATTTGCTGACAGTGTTGCAATGGAAAAGTAGAGTCCAATATCAGATGTGATCATGAAAACTCCTGGTTCTCCACATTTTAATTCCCAACTAATATAGCTGAGAATGAAGGTGGTGAATTGAAACAGACATTTTGAGCCATCTCTGTTTACCCAGACTTCCTGAAATCTCAGCAGTGCGTGTGCATATTTCACTCAGTGAGGGAGATCTAGGAGGCAAAATCATTGGGTGAGCAGCATGATCTACAGTCAGTTATTCTAATGGTTGCACATCTGATTTTGAAACAACATCTGCAACTGGAAGAACTTTTCCTTCAGAGGATCACCATAAAATTTCGCCACAAACTGGACATATAAATTCTTCAGTCTACTAGAAACAGTCTTAAAACAGTCCCTTAAAACATTAAATTTCATATCAGCTGTGTTTTATCAGAGTTCACCCCAATGCTCTCTTGTCTGGAGGGGGACCTTTTACGAGGACCATGATAGAGCAAGGGGAAATGGCTTTAAATTGAAAGAGAGCAGGGTTAGATTGGTTATTAGGAAGAAGCTATTATTGGTACCCATTCCATCATCTGGTCTTTCTGTTTGTGCTGTGGCTTACTTGAAAACAGGATCACTCTAGAGATTGAATTTGTCTCTGTTGTCTTATTTCTTCAGACATATTTTCTCAATGGTTAGAAAAACCTGTGGCTTAGAAACCATAGGAAAAAACCTAGACTCAAAAAGATGGGGGGAAAAAAGAGATTATAGGTCTAATTATGAGGACTTGCAGAGCCAAAAATTTGGACTCTGAGTTGGTTTAATCAGTGCAATCTTAGATCAGTGTAACTTTACACCAAGTGAGAATCCAGGGCAGGGCCTGCTTTGTTAGCATTAAGTGGGGAGTTAAGCCAAATTATCCTGTTACACACTGGATCAGAATCAAGCCTCTTGTGATCCTCCACCTAGCTTTTCTTTGCCGTCTAACCTTCTGCATCTAAATCCCCTTTTAAACACACTTGCCTTTCATTCCAGTAGGACCTTAGCATAATTTGCACTTTAATACTACCTTTTGCTAAATGATCTTAATGTCCTTTACAGGCATTAATTGATTAAGGCTCTGCCTGCTCTTAAGAGTGCACGCTTTTATCCTCAGTTTATCCGGGGGGATATTGAAACATATCCAAGTCAAGTAACAAGCTCAAGGTCACCGGGGGGGGAGTGAACGGAACTGGGAATCGAACCTCCACGCCTGGATCTGCCTCACTGCAATCCCTGCACTCAGTCCTGCTCATCATCCTGGGTGTTCAGGCAGGTCTGGATCAGGCAAGTTTTAGCGAAGCCTTGCAGTGAGATGTAATTAATTTGTTACGAATACCTATAAATAAAATAAACGCTGAAATGATCCACACTTCTCTGTTGTCAAAAGCATCCCCATCTCTCGCGATCCCCACTCACTGGCTGCTGACATTATTTCTTGGTTACTGGATGACAGTTCAGTGCCTTGAGTGTTCCTCTCGCTGTAGGGTTAGTAGGATAATTGACAAACCACAGGGACCAGATCCCTGGATTAGGATGACCGGACTGTCAAAACAGCCGTGACAAACTCTCACATCAACTTCTACTGCAAGTCAAGTCTATGAGGGAAAAATGCACCTTGGCAGAGCCAGAAGGGAAGTCTTTAGTTTAAATCTTTTCCCACTGCACAACAAGCTACAGCAAGGGGGAGGAGAGAGCATGGATCTTTTTGTTTAATTCATAGAAAACTCTGTTCCAGCAAGTCACAATTAATTAGAGTACTTGAGTAAACATTTTGGGGTCCTATTGTGTTTGCTTAATGTGTTTACTGGAATGCATGACAGATGTCACTTCTGTTTCTTATTAGAGACTGACAAATGACTCTATGTGTGTGTAGCCCTCAAGAACACACACGAACACAAACAAATCAATTTATTTTTGCAAGGTGAATATTAGCAGCTAAAAGTTGTGGGTATTACTTGAATTAATTACTGGTTACTTAGGAACTTTAGAAATTTAAAGCATTATAGAAATACCATTATTAGTATTACTGAGTAATATCTTCAGGGCTTTTTATTTTTTTTTGCATTTAAATTTTAGAAAAGAACACTTGAAACAATAGTCGAATCATTTGCTTTACTTCATGTCACTTTTAACATGTCTCTTAGACTTTCAGAAATTCAGTCACACATCTTTGAAATGACAGCTAGAGTGGCATCTGTTTATAAAGAAAGAGAAGTGTTCTATGTATGAAAATCTATATTGCAAAATGTTAAAAGAAAATTAAAATGCAAATGCGGAAGAAGGTTATTTACTTCATTCGGAAACTAACACATGGGATCAGGACACCTAGGATTAGAAATATTCAATTGTTTTTAAAATATAAAACTTGAAAATTGTTCTTCATGCACCACTTGGGCTTTGGCGTGTGATCAAATGGCTTTAGAATAGTTAATCAGTTTTTGGGGGGTTTTGTTTTATTGAGAGTCAGAAAGAAAAGTGAAATTAGAAAAGAAGATTTCACAAACGCTGTTTTACTTACTGTCACAGAATGCAAAAGAAGAGCTATAGTATAGAGGATGAGAAATCAAAGATAGGAGGGAACCAATGCAGGAAGACATGACATTTTCTGCATGAAAACTAAAATGACAATTTTGGTTTGCATTTTTCAGAATTTTGTGGTGTACTTTGTGCTTTTTTTTTTCTAGTAGGGGAAAAGAATTACCTCCTGAGGCTAATAGTTGTGATTTAGATGTGAAATGCTCTCAGATTTCTGGAGACACGTATTTTGAATAAAAGACTCTTCTATATTTTTTTAATTTTTTTTTTTTTTTACTGGCAGAGTCCAGTCCAGTTATGGGACTCTTTAAAGATGGTTTCTGTTCTATCCTTTGCTTAAAGAAGCCACGTGGGCATGTGCATCATCAGGTTTATTCATGTAGTTACAGAAAAATCTGCAGAGAAGAAATAGAGCTGGAATTAATTTTTTTTCCTCCCAGTGCATGTAGTAAATGTTACATACATAGAAACATTTTTTAAAACTTTCTGATTTATGGCCAAATGACTCTTTCGCTGCTGATTGGAGAGAAAACCAACATGAGGAGCCCGAGTTATACCATCATCTAGAATCCCTTTTACTAGTCCTGAGCTGAATGAAATTAGCTCCAGGGAAAGTTTGCTGAAATTCTGTGTTGGAGGAGTAGATTCTCCTTTGCTGAGAGTGCCAAATAAAAAGTTTATTTTTGGCCTTAGGCCAGTCCTGCTCAGTACCTGTGAAACTTGGTATCAGTGGGAGGTTTGAACAAAATCTTTTTTGACCAACCAGCTGGTTCCTTCACTCACATTGTTCTTCTCCATGTGGTCAAGCAGATTTGGCAGTAGGGGAGAAGAGTCAGCAGTCTGTCATTGTGGTTTTATTATTATGCCACCTGGGTCTTTGCTTACAGCAAGCATAGAGAAGTTTTCATAACTTGTCTTGATCACAGAATCAAAGAGCGGTTTGGGTTGGAAGGAATCTTAAAGCTCATCCAGTTCCAACCCCCTGTGCCATGGACAGGGACACCTTCCACTATCCCAGGTTGCTCCAAGCCCTGTCCAACCTGGCCTTGGACACTTCCAGGGATCCAGGGG
>JAWMRA010000113.1:110864200-110878575 GCA_035584735.1 Pseudotriccus pelzelni
GGGATCCAGGGGCAGCCACAGCTTCTCTGGGCAACCTGTGCCAGGGCCTCACCACCCTCACAGGGAAGGATTTCTTCTTTATATGGCAGAAGGTCTTGAAATTTTTTAAGAGACTCTGTTCTTATTACATTTCAGACATGATTGCAGAGAAGTACAAACAGAAGCATTTTCTTCCTCCAACAAAATCATGGCTATTTTGGTTACTCAATACCTTAAAAATCCACTGTATCAAAATTTAGAAGTTAAGAAATTTTTTTTTAAAAAGCCATTCCAAGTGAAAAATCCGAAAGTTTCCTTTTGAAGATGATGAATTAGAAATGTATCATTATTTTTCTAAACACTAATTTTATTTTTTTTTTACTTTCTGCACAAAATAAAGCTGTGAAACTGAATTAAATGCCTAAGACCATTTGGTAACACCAACTGCACTTCTCACAGCTCCACTCTAGTATGTGATACTCAAAAAAATATTTACAGCAGGAAACTTAAAACATCAGCAAGCATGTTCCAAGAGGATAATTTGAGCTTTGTAGTCAACTTTTATACTCTGATTCAACATTTCTGATTTAGATAAATGTATGCAATTGGAAAAATGATAGTGGTGCCAAATTCGTGTGGGATACAAGCACATTTGCCACATAAAAGAATGACACTACTCAGTGTGGCAGAAACTGCAGTACTAGAGTTTGAGTAAGTTTTCTATAAAATGCTACAAGCTTGTTTCGATTAACTCTTCCCCCAAAATAGTAGAATTGAAAATATCATTCTAGAAGCAATTTTTCCCTCTGTTTTTCTTTTTTTGCAGCAGAGTTCTTCACTGCAGTGTTCCTGGTATGACCTCCCGTTAACAACTGAATTACAGCTGTCCATGTTGGGCTTGACACGAGGATGTCACATATTCCTGACCCTTCTTGTGTTTTATGCAGTTACCAGCACATTTAGAGACTTAGCCGGCAGCTGGCAAGGAACACCAAGCTGGTGGACTTGCAGACATCCTTATTTCAGGAATTGAACAGGCAGCAGTGCCAACCCACCTCAGCATTAGCTCATTTCCCAGTCTGGTACACTGGCTCAGCAAAGACCTTCTAATGCCTCCAGCATAGAAAAGAGATGACTTTTCTCAACTTTTTGGTAAGATAAAATGACTTGGTAAATGACCAAGACCTCTGAAAGCAGAAGTGAAGTCAGCGCAGTGCTGAGACAACTGGAGTTTAATCGCTATAATAATCCAATGAACAAGGCCTAACTAAGAATAAATGTTTAATATGGTAAAAGCAAAAACACACCAGAAGAGAACAAAGTCCCTTAACCATTTGCATGAAAGAAACCCACATGACCTTAACAAGAAACAGGCCTGAGTGCTTATATGGTATAAATCAGAACAGTATTATTTAATGTTGTGCTTCTGGAAAGAACAAAAGAAAGAAAGAAAGAAAGAAGGAAGAAACATTAAGTGTGTCTGCTACCTGGTTGCATTTATTTGGTGTATCAACCATGCTTTTCCTGGATCATTTGTGATTCTTGCACTCAGTACACGGCTGATACAGATCAAACCTTGTGTGACACCGAGAGGAGGGTTATAAATGTGTGGAGGTTTTTTCATGCTTATGTTTGTGCTGTGCCAGTCACGCTCATTCTGGTGTTTTCCATCCTTTACTGAGCTTGGTAATAAGTCAGACTAAAAGAGTGGCCAGCTTTTTCACAGAATCACAGGTGAACAGAATGGTTGGGGTTAGAAGGCACCTTAAAGACCACTTAGCTCCAACACCCTGCCATAGGCAAGGACACTCTCCATTAGACCAAGTGGCTCAGCCAGCCTGACAGCCTGGCCTGGAGTATGCACACAGGGAGGCTACAATTTCTCCTCCCTCAGAAGAGCTCAACTTGGTCCAAAACATGAGGACTCACTGGACCAACTGGGAAGAAAAGCCTTTACTAGAGAGGAAACTTCATGGTATGGGATTTTTCTCCTTCTCCACACCTGAAAATTGTATGCACTCAACACATTAAGGAATGGAGTCTGGGATGTGCTTGGAGGAAACACAGCCCTGCCCAGCCCAAGGGGAGATCCATTTGCCCAAAGGCAGGTTGTCTCCTTGCTGTACCTTCCACTAGTGACTTTCAACCACTAACACCTCAGCTTTACTGTTGAGATTGGCTTGTTTATTACGAGTCTGAGGCACAAAGGTTACACCCACCCAGCAGCGGAGAAACAGTACTTGCTATTAGAGATAGTGCAGTAAATCAAAAAGGCAGCTGCTATTTGGAATAGCACCAACACGGGCATTTTCCGTCCCCGAAAACTTTCCTTCTCTGCTGTTCCTCCTGCTCAGCACCTGCTGTGTCTCAGCACAGGAGTCCACAAACACACAGGTGATCTCACTGCTCTCAGCAGAATTATTTTTAGTCATAAGAATCATTTGTAGCAGTGAACTCTGAGTGTTGTTTACAAAGAAATCCAGTCATAATTGAAAGGGTGTGTGAAATTAAAGCTTAAACCACTAAGCACTATGAGGGGGAAAAAAAAGTATCTAGCTCTGTTTGTGCAATTTATGTCTATTTATATCCGACTATAGTTCTACACGTTTTTATTTATATGTCACCAAGCAGGTAATAATTAAGACAGATGCAGATGCCTGTAATACAAACCATTTTTGCCTGGTATTGTTTGTGCTGTGTATGCTCTGGAGCTTTAGTTATGTTTTGAACAACCAGTGAGTTAAAATTGCAAATACCTACAGATCTGAGCCTGCCTTGAGCAGCCTTTTTGGTTCTGATTCCTGACCTACTTTAGAGGGTTTATTTATTTTTTTGCTGAAGGTAGCACCCAGCTTTTCAAAATAAGAAATGCTGAGCTGGGGAAATATTTCTAAACAATAACTTAGTTTGAGAGCAGTCAGTAACTGTAGGCTGTGTGAGTTCTGGGAAGGAAGGATTACATCAAACCAAGGACCAACAATTTTCTTTAGGTAAATATACAGTGACTTCAAGTGGATTGTAGAGAGACAAATGCAGGCAGTGGAAGAGGAAGGAAAGGATGAGATCAGGAGAGGGGGAGCTCATCCAGGGTTACTGCACCTTGTCATGTGTGTGAGATCCCACAACCACAGGACTGTTTCCACAACAGCCACTGCAGCAAATCAAAGGGTGGATGAAGGGGGTAGTAGAAGGGAACATGTGAAATCCAAATCCACGTTCCAAGACACCATTAATTGTCTCTTCAGTTTAACCAGTGCCGGGTGATTTTATTACCTTCCCAACATGTATTTTTCTTTTCCATCCTTTTTAGCCAAATAAAAATGTCTAAAGTTTGTAGATATTGTATATAGCATGAGAGAAATTTATTCTTTGAGTGTACCATAAGGAAAAAAAGAAGCAATTTTTTTATATGTGGTGCAGTGCTGCCATGGTCTTATGTCCAGAGAAATCACATTATGTGACATTATGTAGAGCAGCTCCCCATCAATGACTTTCACTTTCACTGAACTTTCTTCCATCACCTGTCATCTCAAAGCAGCGTGTGCATGACTCAGAAGTCAAAATCAATAGAAATAAAGAAAATGTAAGTCCTTTAGGCCCACTTGCTGCTAATTTCAATGGCAATCCAGCATCTGAGGGCTACAGTGACAGCATTTCAGACAGAGCTTCTACAAAATAAAATGCTGTTGTAGTTACTATGTAGTGTTCTGGAGATCAGGGATTGAATACAACACATTGATGTGAATATGTGTTATTTAATTTAATATTTATCAAATTATACAGGGAAAATAGAGCAAAAGCAAAATGCCTGCAGTTCTATAAAGGGGAAAAAATTCTAGCAGATTTCCAAATAAAAATTCAAATAGGCTTTAACTTTTACAGCTTTGAGTACCAATAGGTAGATTAAAAGTTATCTTGAAAAAATGCCTGAGGGAGCAAACAGTTGCTTAATGAGGATACACGGAATGAAATTAAAATGCAGCCTTAATAAAGATAAATTCAAAATGTAATGTTAGCAAAGTCATATTATTTAAATCACATTCCCATCTATAAAGTGACTATCTGGAAAAACAGAATGAAGAAAACATACACAAACCCTCTAATGATCTCCCAAATCTCAAAGGTTGACTTCAAAATTATGGAATAAGATTTAGCCCACAGAGAATATGAATGGTTACATACAGCGCAGAAAACCTCATTTCAACTTAGGGAATCTTCAAAGCTGTCTTCCCAAAAGGGCTGGATGTGCGTGTTTTGGCTAGTGAGAAACAGATTAGTTTTGCTAAATATTAATAAGCCTTTCCTATATGCCTTAATACCTGTTATATTCTCATGCTGTTTTCCTCAGCAGTGAGAGTGTCGTATTGATCTGACACAGGTATTTCACCGCTCCCAGTGACACTGAGCACACAGATGTTAAAAATAAGACCTGCCAGACTCAGGGCTGAGTTGACAGACATAAACTTCATCAACAGCACGTACTTCATCAGGCACAGCTCTCATTCAGCTCAGCCCTGTGACCCCATCGTTTACAATATTGCTCTGAGATGTGCTGACGTGTTGTCCATGAGCTTCTGCAGCCTCAATGTCACAGGATAACAGAATATTCTGAGTTGGAAGGGACTAAAAGGGTCATCCCTGTCCAACTCCTGGTCCTGCACAGGACTACCTCAAGAATCACGTCATGTTCCTGAGAGCATTGTCCAAACTCTTCTTGAGTTCTGGCAGGTTTGCTGCTGTGATTACTGCCCTGGGGAGCCTGTTCTGGTGCCTGACAACCCTCTGGGTGAAGAGACTTTTCCTGATATCCAACCTAAACCTCCCCTGACACAGCTCCAGCCGCTCCCTTGGGTACTGTCAGTGGTCACCAGAGAGCAGAGATTGGTGCCTGTCCCTCAGCTTCCCCTCACAAGGAAGCTGCAGTCTGCTATGAGCCTGTGTAAGGTGCATGTTCAGTGCCGGGTGTCACCCTTGGTCCTTGTACATCCAAGCCTGCCCCACCCTGACAAATATCCTGTTACATGATACAGCAAAATGTGTTCAGTGTACACAGAAAGGAAAACGTTGAAGCAAGTCTTCACCCTACATTTGAAGTGACATTTCTTATATAAGGAGCTGGTTGTAAGATCGAGGAAGAGCACTGAGAACAATTTTCTGTGCAGTAAAACACTTCTCACAGAACCGAGACAGCCGTCAGAGCAGCAGCGTGTACCGCTCCCAGTCTGATTAGAATTCTGGTGAACAAGCTTCTACAATTATGATTTGATTTTAATTAGTTTAGATATTAACAGAATAGGCCCCAGCAGCCTTTAAATGTCACTGAGTTTCCCAGAAGGCCAAGGGTGTCTCAGCCATCTTTCTTGCTTTGTCCAAAGGGCCTCCGGGAAACCAAGAAAAAGCCAAGAAATATCAAAGCCTCGAGTACACTGTGGTCACCCACACTAATCAGCATTGGGTCTCTGTGACTTACATTACCAAACCTTTTAAAAAGAAGCACATTTTAATAATTTCCTGAAATTACCCACTAAGGGCATATGTAACATTTAGCACATTATTATATACACTGCACTGAGGTTCATCAATCAGTCAAAACACAGTGCAATGTGCATGTTTTAAGCTGCTTCACAGAAGAGGCTGTTGTTGTTGAGAACTTTTCAAAACACATTGGTGCCAGTCTACTGGGGTGGCAGTTAATTAGGAGGAAGGTGACCGGTGCCTCTGTGCACTGGGAAAATATTACCAGGTTGACTCTGAGTGCGAAGCAGCTTTTTTTTTCCTTAGCTGAAACAGTTGATTTGCTTTTGTGAAGCTCAGAGACTGAAAGGTCCTCGAGGAATCTGAAGGCCTTGACTGTTGTTCAAGTCAGTCCTTTAGCTTTGAGAAGAAGAAGAAAGAACTGCAGAGCTGAAGAAGTTAGAGCTCAACCCCGTGGAGGGAATTTAGTAGACAAAACACCGTGCCAAATATCATTTTTATCATCATGCAATTAAAATTAGTCGCTAGACTTAAAAAAGGGCCCCAGTAGGTTGTTAATCTAAGGTTCCAGAAAGCTGAGATTCAGCTCCAAATTGAGAGCTGAAAGTGCACTGAGAGTGTGCACTGTGGGTCATTCTTATTATTATGGGCTGGTCCATCCTTGAAAGCATTCAAGGCCAAGCTGGATGGGACTGTGAGCAACCAGATCTAGTAGGTGACATCCCTGCCTGTGGCAGGAGGGCTGGAATTAAGTGATCTTTATGGTTCCTTCCAACCCAAACCATTCTATGGTTCAGTGTTTCACTTTTAGCAGTTTCTGGCTGTGATTGGTTGACTGAACAAAGGAATTGTGCCCTTTGGGTTGCATTAGATATTGAAGACTTCTGCTCAGAGATGCCAGGTATGACACAGGAGATGGATCAAATATATTCCCTTCTAGAGGAGTGTCTAAAGGTTAAGCAAGACACTGCAGAGCTCTGCAAATTACTGGGCTAAAGGAATTTAATATCATAATATCCAGACTTTTCTCCACTACACTGTATGTAACACAGTCTTGGAGATACCGTCTGTGGTGTCTTGGACACAAATTCCCCAAGCACTTAATTTTTAGGATAACCACTCAGTCTACATGTTGTTTAAGAGGTTGCAAGTCAGTGGACTATGAGCTACCTGTCAAATCAAGATTACTGAGACACGCTAAATTCTGTAGACAATAACATGCCAAGGAATAAGACATTAATATAATCTCTGGCCATCAAAATGATCAAGTGGGAGTAAGCATTGACTTGACATGAGTTCAGGATAAAACTCTAGGAGCAAGTTCCTTACCTGGATTGTTAGCAGGAGCAAAGCTGTAAGATAACAAACAGAAATGCTTGTGAGGCATCTTCCATGTTGTGATGAGAGAAGCTACATAAATACCATGAGGAAAAAGGGGGGAAAATATTCTCTGGGGTGGTGAAGCTTTTCTTGTCTAGAGTTCCTCTTTTCCTTGGCCCCGAAGCCAAAGCTGGCAAAGTTCACACTAACTTGCACTTGCCTCTGGATCTCTGTGGGGCTCAGTGTGGGATTCCCTATGATTCCAAGACGTACAATTATCTTCTGTGTGAATTTTCTTTTTTTTTTTTTTCAGGCTGAAGTTTTCATTCACCATCTGAATGGAGTTTTCCTGGAAGGCCACTGAGAAATGCTCCACATGTGCAACAGAAAAGCATTCAGCAATCTTTGAGGTTGCAAAACTTCCTGTGATTTATTGGAATGCTGCGTAAGGGTGGAAGTCAAACCTAAATCATTTTAGTCCATGTGCTACCCTCAAACCATGATTAGGCTGTGTCTGGAAGATTCTGTCATTGGTTCAGACCACAGCTGTGATGGCGAACATTCCAGAAGTAAAGCAGGAGGGAGGATAAGCAGTTGGGTATGTGGGATGTTCTTTGTCCTGTTTTATGTGACATCAGTGGTAACTATGAAGAGCTGCTGATTGGTTTCAAAGAGCAGCAGGCACTCAGGCATTGCTGGTTTGGCAGCCAGCAAACACCTAAGAATTTTTAACCAGGGCAGGAGAGGAATGGCTTTCTGAAATTGCAACACTCTCACTTAAGAGGTGGATGGTGGAGAAAGGTACATGGGCAATTTTACCTAATTTAACTCTGTTATCAATTAACACAAACTTCTAATTTCTGAAGGAAAACTTCTCTCTCCTCTACTGAGTCTGAACTTCAGTCAGCAACTCTTTTCCCCTCTTTCTAGTTTAATACCTCCTTTCATTTTCTTATTTTTTTATCGTGTCCCTGAGGGGTGATTCAGCCCCAGGGTGCAATAAAACAGGAGATCTGTGTGCTGGTTTTTTCTGCCCTGAAGCAGAAAACCCCAAGTCACCAATAGAATCGTAGAATCATTAAGGTTGGAAAAGATCCCAAAGATCAAGTTCAACTGCCAAAGACCACAGTGTCCACCAATAAACCATGTCCTCAAGTGCCATACCCATAGCTTTTTTTAACACTTCCAGGGATGGTGACTCCCCCACTTCCCTGGGCTCTGTTCCAGTGCTTTTCAAATTAAAAAAAAAAAAAATCTAATATCTAGTCTAAACCACCCCAGGTGCAACTTGAGACTGTTTCCTCTCATTCTGTCACTTGTTACCTGGAAGAAGAATACTCCAAGCCTGTTTTTTATAAAGATCTGTATGTTATGAAATTTAGCTAAGATTGTGCATGTGTGTGTGATTTCACATGTTTATCTGTTTTGCCCTAATGACTTTTTAACATATTCGTCATTGTCAACATAATTTGAGAGATTGACAACTCTTCCAATGACATCAAATTCCAAGAAATGTCACCAGCTAGCTCAGTAAAGGAGAAAAAACATTTTCTTGTGATTCCATTGGGAGACAGCTGCAGTATGAGCTCAACATCTGATTGTTAGAGAAGGAACACGGTGTAACTCAGGAGTGGGAGGATCTCAGTGCTTGCAGTTTATTTCCAGAGTTGTTATTTCCACTGTTTTTGAAAGTACTATTTGGTGAAGATCTTCTGTGGAGGAGCTTCTCCAGGGTCATATTCAGTGTGACAGAATGACAGTATCACAGACCATCTTGTTCCGATCCCCTGCCATGGGCAGGGACACTTTCCACTAGACCAAAGTTGCTTCAAGCTCCATCCAGCCTGTCCTTGAACACTTCCAGGGCTGGGGCAGCTACAACTTCTGTGGGCAACCTGTTCCAGTGCCCCACCACTTTCCTGTATAGAATTGTTCTGAGTCAACTGAGAACGGATATTTTTCTTCTGACTCTTATTTCCTCCTGTATTTTAAATGAAATACTTTTTCTATTTTATATAGAAATATTTTGGTTTTAACTGCTATTCTGCCCTAAAATGGATGAGTTAGTTCTACTGGGTTTATATACCTACACTTGATGGTCTGGACTTTGACGTGATCTTACAGCACAGTTTTACAGCAGGGCAGCAGCTCAGATTCTAAAGTACTTACTTTTGATTTGTGAATAGAAAACAATGCAAGGAGACAATTAACCTGCACCATGCAAGAACTGTAGTTCTTTATTCCAGATCCTCTTTCCTACTTCCTGGTACTTGCTCAGGGCGTCCTATTTGTTTACACGTATAGGCTGGATTCTGGCTGGAGGCATCGCACGGCTGATCAAGGGGGTTTGCAGGGGGTGCAGGGGGTTTGCATCCTTTTGATTAGCTCAGGCAAGTGTTGCAGGAGAGTTGCCTCTGCCTTCCAGAACTCCCACTCCTTTGTTCTGCTTTGTGTGTGTTTATGAAGCAACATCCTCTAGACCTTGGGGTTTAGGAGAGTGCTGCTGTCCACCCGGCACCCACACATCCATGTCATAAAACAACTGGAAAATGCAAAGGTGAAGAAGCTTTAGCTCTTCACCAGTTCTCCCCAAGTTATTTCCTCTCTCATTCTTTGCCTACTCAAGGAATAGACAGCCCAAGGTGTGAACAGAGCAGCTGAGACGACGCCTATGTCCATCTAGGAACAAACTGTCTTCACATGGCACCATTTAGTCAGAGAGGTGCCACCAAAATGACATGATTAGCTGTGCTCTGACTTCTAGTCAGGATTATTTGCTGCTGAAGCTACAGGACTGGTGTGTCATGAGCAACAAGAAATCAGTCTTCAGCACAAGTCTTTCTTCTCTTGTTTCAGTCACTCTCAGCTTTTGTCTGAGTGAAGCTATTTCATAGAGGAAAAGCAACTGAGATATGTTACATTAAAGAGCCTATCATTGACAGTGTTTTATATTTAATTACAGCTTTGATTCCTGTTTGAGAATAGCTATAAGGCATCTATTGTTTACAGTCACCTCTGTCTCATTAACAGCAGGAAAACTTTCTTTTTTATTTTTTTCCACTGGCATTGTTTGTTGCTGTGAAACAAATAGTGAGTCAACTCTGACAATTCTGAAAGTCTGATATATGATAGATACTTAATTTTTTAAGGGATCATTCATATTGTTTATTTTTTTTACAGGAGAAATCAGATACAGCTTTAACCACAATTTACTTCACGAAGGAACAATTTCTTATCGAGAAATTATCAAAATTTTCCATCCTCCTGGACAGAATCTAAAAATACTGTTACCACTCACCCAGACAATATAAAAGCCAGAAAACTTACCCCCCTATATGACAGACACTTTATTTATTAAACAGAGAACACATCAATTATGTATAGCGGTTTTACTTATGTCAACTATTTTGTTGTGTTGCACAGGAAGATTTATACAAGGGTGGGAGGATCACACGAAAGTGTGAAGATAAAGAAAATAAATTTATTTACTAGAAAAGGTTAAAAGAATATGAGATATTAATTCAGTAATACATTTTGGTACATATAAGTGTGATAAAAAAGATGTTAAGGGCTAACATGGCTGTGAGAAATAAATACATTTAAGAGGACAGTGATGCACAGCCACAGAAACGTAACCACAGATAACGAAGCATCTGAAAATGCCCCTGTGAATGTTTTCTACATAAAAAGAGAAATTTATTTTCAGCTTATGAAAGGGATACAGTCAACTATAAACATTCATAATTGCAACTGTAAACACATAATTAGAAACTGTAACAATGAGCTAAACGTTAAGAAACCACATCTGCTCCCCAAGTTATTGTTTGCTGCTAGAATTCTCCCCTTCTGTATATTACTAAACAAAAAAGGCCAGGGCTGTCTCTCTGTCTGTAAGACCAGCTGGGAGGAGACAGCTTGCATCCATATGCTTAGACACTGTTCCTGCTGAAAACAGAGTGGCTGCGTCCCACCTGCTGCTTGGAAATGGCTCCTGTCTTGCATTAACCCCTGAGCAGGGTGCAGGCACTGTCTGTGTGAGTGCTACTTAACGAGGACCAAACCCATGGCTGGGAGCATTTAGACAAGCCAGGATAATCACAGGATGGTACCCAAGCCCCTCTCCTTGTTCCTCCTGGTGGGAGTGACTGGTAGAAAAATTGGGCTCGGGAAGTAAGAACTGGGTGGAAGGATCAGGTCAGGAAGAGCGGTTTATATGTACAGGGAACTGGGGAAGTCACTGAATTAACATGAATCTCAGCTAAGCAATATGCAGAAAAGGGAGAGGAAATGGGGTCACCAGATACCCCAGAGTGAACACTAGAAATCTGAAATACATCTTAGACCACGGACATCATGGAAGCATAGAATGGGTTGTGTTGGAAGGGACTTTAAAGATCATCTTGTTTCAACACCCCTGCCATGGGCAGGGACACCTTCCAATACCCCAGATTGCTCCAAGCTGCATCCAACCTGGCCTTGAACACTTCCAGGGATGGGGCAGCCACAGCTTCTCTGGGCAACCTGTGCCAGGGCCTCACCACCCTCTGAGTAAACAATTTCTTCCTAAAATCTAATCTAACCCTTCCCTCTGCCAGTTTGAAGCCATTCCCACTTATCCTGTAACTCCATGCCCTTGTCAAAAGTCCCTCTCTCTGTTTTTTTTTTAACCTCCCTTTAATTACTGGAAGGTCACACCGAGGTTCTCCCTCTCCAAGCTGCCTCCTCAGCCTGTTTTCACAGGAGAACTACTCCAGCCTTCCCATCACCTCTGTGGCCTCCTCTGCACCTATTCCCTGGGACCTCTTATTTTTCCTTCAGAAGGGCTCAGATGTGCCACCAGAAGAGTTGCACCAGGGAAGGACGCTGGGGCAAGTGGGCTGTGTGGGCTCCACAGACAGGAATGATGGATGAATCTCCCAGCTGGCTGCCAGCACTGCAGCACAGCTTGTTTTCCTCAAATCCATGCGTGCTCCACCCCGGCGCTCCGTGGATTGCGAATCCAAGCGCGTTTGACAGTGTGAAGGCAGAGTAACAGTCTGGCAGCTGGGACCCCTCTGGGAAATCCTGTGCCTGGCTCCCGCTGGCTGCCCACGTCAGGGAGCTGCAATCGTGACCAGAGGTGATACCTTCATTTTCAGGTGCTTCCGCTCCTTCAGCCGCTTGCCTTCCCAAATCGCTCTTTATTGCTATGTGCGAAAACCTCCACCACTGTGCAAAATTACTGTGTGTTGGATGGGAACGGGCTCCCGGTGCCGGATTTCAATAGAATATCTCACAGCTCTCTGCTTGCTGGGAAACATCCGTTTCTGCTCCAGTCTGGGCTGAGCTGCACAAGCCACAGGCTTTCACAGCCTCCTCCTGGTGCAGAGCTTGGGGTCTGGAATCAAAGGTGTTTAAGTTTGAAGGGCACTCATTCAGGGTCCCCTGTACCACCACAGTGGGCTTTTCTGTCTGACCAGTGTTCACACTGTTGCTTGATGCCTTTCTCTCCAAGGTGCTGCTTGTCTGTGCTTCCTTCTTCCTTCCAAACATCCCAATTCTTGGCTGTGAGGGTGGTGAGGCCCTGGCACAGGTTGCTCAGAGAGAGTGTGGACTCCCCATCCCTGGAAGTGTTCAAGGCCAGGTTGGAGGGGGCTTGGAGAAACCTGGGATAGTGGAAGGTGCCCTTGCTCATGGCAGGGGGTTGGAATTGGATGAGCTTTAAGTTCCTTACCAACCCAAGCCGTTCCATGATTCTCTGAACTCTGCAGTGCCAGGTTCATGCTGCAGTGTTGAACAGTTGCCTTATTGCCACATTACATTTTTCTCTTGCCTGTCCTGGAAGTTTTAGTTGGGGTAGGACTACACAGGTTCTGATATCCATGATTTATAAATACATGTACAACACAAGCTTTGACCTCCATCAAGATACCCATCAGGGTGTTATATTTCTTCTCTGGTTTGCAGCAGAATCCCAGAATACCCTGAGCTGGAAGGGATCCAGAGAGATCACTGGGTCCAACTTCTGGCCCTGTGTGGGACGACCCCAAGCAGTGATAGCACCATGGTTGGTCTTTTCAGTGACATGAACACCATGGACACCAGTGGGTTGTCATGGGAAGGAGGTCAGTGCTTCAGTGTTCACTGAGGACTGAATCATAGAATCATGGAATTGTAGGATCATGGAATCATAAGATCATAGAAACAGGATCATAGAATCACAGAATCATAGAATCATAAAACCACAGAATGGTTTTGGTTGGAAGGGACCTTAAAACTCATCTCATCCCAACCCCTGCCAAGGGCAGGGACACCTTTCACTATCCCAGGTTGCTCAGAGCCTCGTCCAGCCTTCCCTTGAACACGTCCAGGGATGGGGAGTCCACACCCTCTCTGGGCACCTCTGAGGGCTTCTTCATCACTCCTCACTGCTGAACTGGGCAAAGTGTCACCTGCAGTCTCCGAGAATATTTCAAACTCCATTGCATCAGTGCCCTCTGGTCCTTTGTCGCCGTTTCAGACCCTGGTTTGCCGTTCAGATGATCCTCCTGAACCCCAGACATTTCCCAACGTGGCAGCACAATGACTCACTGCAGCACAATAATCACGCACGGCCCCTTCCGTGATCTCCCCGGCTCCTGCACAGGGATTGCCATTCCCACTTAGACCACCAGCTCGTCAAATCCTGGTTCCTGCCTCCAGCAATGGCCAAAACCTGAGGCTCCAGAGGTTGCCTCCAGAGCACACCAAGGTAACTGCGCAGTCCTGGCTGTGCGGGAGGAAAAGCTCTCTCCCGGCTGCCGCGGAAGATCCACTTATGCGCTGGAGCATGAGATTTGATTACCTTTATTACAGGATCTTCGCATGCAGAGCTACAAATGTTCATGGTCATGCAATTATCCAGTCACAGCAGTTGACTCAGTGACCTTCTTTGGCAGTGAAGTCCATAAATTGGCTTTATACAGCCAAGGGACCTCTGATTTCCTGCTCCTCCATTGAACTTCATCTTCAGTGAGTGACATCCAGTGACTTATATTACACAGGCCAGGGAAAAATGGAAAGAGAGTGTCAGGACTGTTTTTTCCTTCCCTTTTTTTGATTTGAATATCCTCAAACTCTTCTATTGTCTTTACAAAACATTTCTGGATTTTTTAACCACTTTCTTGTGTGGATCTTCAGGGTGCTCTAACACCCTGGAGCAAAGGTTAAGATCATCCATGGAATGTCCAGAACATCCTTTGGCTTCTCTGGGCAAAGATCTCAGGTATGTTAGGGAAAATACACAAATCATCATCGAATCCCAGAATGGTTTTGTTTGGAAGGGACCTTAAAGATCATCTTGTTCCACCCTCTTGCCATGGGCAGGAACGCCTTCCACTCTCCCAGTTTGCTCCAAGCCTCGTCCAATCTGGCTTTGGACACTTCCAGGGATGGAGCAGTCACAGCTTCTCTGGTCAACCTATGCCAGGGCCCCTCCACCCTCCCCGCCAAGAATTCTTTCCCAATATCCCATTTAACCTTGCCGTCTGGCAGTGGGAAGCCATTCCCCCTTGTCCTGTTCCTCCAGCCCTTGTCCCAAGTCCCTTTCCAGCTCTCCTGGAGTCCCTTTAGGCTCTGGAAGG